>VZQC01009573.1:2013642-2142287 GCA_009823505.1 Rhizomys pruinosus | reverse complement strand
GTATTAATATATGGTATCTGTACAACTGACAAGAAGGTAGAAATCACTATACAGTATTAATATATGGTATCTGTACAACTGACAAGAAGGTAGAAGTCGCTATACGGTATTAATATGTGGTATCTGTACAACTGACAAGAAGGTAGAAATCGCTATACATTATTAATATATGGTATCTGTACAACTGACAAGAAGGTAGAAATCGCTATACAGGATTAATATATGGTATTTGTACAACTGACTAGAAGGTAGAAATCGCTATACTCTAATAGAAAGGTATTTATTTTGTTTGACTCAAACAAATAGTTTGGAGCATCATAGGAGAACACAGAATAACAATTTTAAGCATTTAAATTTATTTATTTATTTATTTATTTATTTATTTATTTATTTATTATGATCGTGTGTATGCACAATGTGGGGGGGAGGACATGCCACCGTGCTCCTCTGTGCAGGTCAGAGGACAATTTTGTGGAGCTGGTCTCTCTCCCTACACTGATGTGGGTTCCAGTGTCAGACTCAGGTCACCGGGCTTGGCACCTGCACCATTCGCAACATGTCACTGGCTCCGGGCCCTAGACTAGAAACTTGATAAAGCCTTCCAAAATTGTGATGATACTGTCCTTTATTTCTGAAGAAATTTTCAATAAAAATTACACAAACACATGTGCTTATAAACATTAAATTAGACAGTATAAAATCTTGTAAAGATTTTTACTATGTAAGTCAAAGGACAAGAGATATTTTATAAGTAAAAGGCCAGGTGGCTATCAGGTGGCCCTGGGTTGATCCCCAGCACTGCCAGAAAGCATAATAAATAAAAGAGGATAAATTTTGCTTAAATCATCCTTTCTACAAATACTTCTTACTCCACCACCATCCCACTCTTTTTCCCCATTTGGCTTTAGTACCACTAATAACAAGAGAGATAGAGTTATGTTTTTTCTTTTATGTTGACTGGTGTTAAATTCACAGTCCCACCTCTAGGATATTAGTGGGTTGGGATTCTAGCTATGTTTGGGTATCTGATAACTGGAGGCACTCTCTCTACCTCACATTTTCTGTTTGCAAATTAAGTGTAATTTACCTAAGCCCAGATTAATTAACAGCATTTATTAATGTTAGCAAAGGGTCTTAAAGTCTTAAAGGTACATTAACTCATCATTTACCCCTGCCCTGGCTCCTACAGGTAGACAGGTTCGTTCTTTCTTTCTTTCTTTCTTTCTTTCTTTCTTTCTTTCTTTCTTTCTTTCTTTCTTTCTTTCTTTCTTTCTCTCTCTCTCTCTCTCTCTTTCTTTCTTTCTTTCTTTCTTTCTTTCGGGTCTCCAACTCCAGTATAGCTGAGGCTGGCCTTGAACTCCTCATCTTCTCCCTCTGCTTCCCCAGTGTTGGGATGACAGGCATGCATCTCTATGCTTTGTAGATGGTTGTACGCTGTCTTCCATTTATGAGTGCTGGCGTCTACAGCCTCCCCAGGTTTGAACCATCAATACTGCCTAAATTCTGAAGTACTTCTAATTTTGATCCCCCTTTTCCTGATTAATTTTTAAGTAAAATCTTTAAAATTACTTGAATTTTTATTTTTGTTTATTTATTTTTTAAATTTATTTCTGTATGTGTATGAATGTACTGTCTACATGTAGGTCTGTGCACCCATGTCGTGCAGTGCCGTGGAGGTCAGAAGAGGGTCTCGGATTCCCCTGGAACTGGAGTTCTCTTGGAATTGGAGTTTTGGACGGTTTTTGGCTGCCATGTGGGTGCTGGGGATTGAACCCGGGTCCTCTGTAAGAGCGGTCGGCGCTCTTAACCGCTAGGCCATCTCTCCAGCCCAAAATTATTTGAATTTTTAAAACTTTATTAAATTTTAAACAATATCCTGATAGTAGCCTATAATTCAAAATCCTCCTGCCTCTCTCTCCCTAGTGTTTGGATTGCAGGCACACCTACTGAGAAATGTGTGTCTGTAATTCCAGTACTTGCTTATACTCCCAGGACTTCAAGGCTAGCCTGTATTACACACTAGACCCTTCTAAAAAAAAAAAAATGCTAGGTAGCATGGTGCATGCCTTTTAATTCCAGCAGAGGCATGTGGATCCCTGTGAGTTCAAGGCCAGCCTGCTCTACATAGTGAATTCCAGGCCAGCTGGGGCTACAGGGAGACCTTGTGTCAAAAAAGAAAGAAAGAAAAAAAGGCAAAAAAACCAAACCCCAAACAAAAGATGATAGATCCTCCCCTAATGGAGACGTGCATTTTAGTTCCCACGATAAGTCCTCTCTGTTTAGTTATTTTGAGGAAATCCACCCCCCATACTCTTTTTTTTTTTTCCCCTGTATTGAGACAGGGTCTCTCTTTTGTTCCAGCTGGACTGGCACTTGCTATGTAGTCCAGGCTGGCCTTGATCTCATAGAAATCCACCTGCCTTTGCTTCCTGAGGGCTGGGACTGAAGGTGTGTGCCACCATGCCTAGCTGTTTGGTTTTATTTATTTATTTATTTATTTATTTATTTATTTTATTATTATTATTTTTATTGATGCTTTGTGTATTTAATACATCATTTTCCAATTCAGTTCAGGCATATTTCCCTTTCCCTTCCCCCCACCCCACCCCATCCCAGATCATCGTCTGTATTCCAATTCCAGGAGACCTCCAGCAACAGGGGAATCTGATCACCCTCTTTCTGACCTCCACGGCATTTGCACAACACGGTGCATCAACCTACATGCAACAGTACATTCAATACACATACAAAAATTTAAAAAAATTAAAAAAATTGAAAACAAGCTCAGCCGTGGCATTGCAAAGCCACATTCCCCTGGACACCTCATGCCAGCCCAAAGAAGTTAGTGACGCCGGGGTGTGGTGGCACACGCCTTAATCTATCACTGGAGGCAGAGGCGGCAGATCTTTGTGTTGGTCAAGGCAGCCTGGTCTACAGATTGAGGTTCCAGGACAGCTGGGGCTACAGGAAACCCTGTCCCAAAAGACAAAAAAAAAAAAAAAAGGAAAGTGACTACACCCACTAGAAGAGAGGACCTCAAACATTATCAGCACTGTTTCATATAGTCAACAACTGGAACTAACCCCAGTGCCCACAAAGAGGAGAACAGAGGAACAGTCTGGATGGTACATGCTTATTACCCTAGCACTCAGGAGGCTGAGACAGGAGGATTATTCCAAGGTAGCCTAGGTTTCCCAAGATCCTGTCTCAAAAAGGAAAAAACAAAACAAAAATCCTCCAGTAGACATGGAAGCTGAGCATAATGATACATACCTTTAATCCTAGCACTAAGGAGGCAGAGGCAGGCAAATCTCTGTGAGTTCAAGGCCAGCCTGGTCTACATAGTGAGTTCCAGGTCAGCTAGGGAAACATAATGAGACCCAGTCTCAAAAACAAACAAATGGGCTGGAGAGATAGCTCAGCAGTAAGAACATTGATTGCTCTTGTGCAGAACCTGGGTTCAGTTCTCAGCACCCATATGGTGGCTAACAACTGTGTATAACTCTAGTTCCAGGAGATCTGATGCCGTCTTCTGGACTCTGCATCCATAGCATGCATGGACATACATACATGCAGATAAAACATTCAAACACATAAAATAAAAATAAAAAAATTTTTTGGGGGTTCTTTTCGAGACAGGGTCTCCCTGTAGCCCCAGCTGTTCCTGGACTTCACACTGTAGACCAGGGTTTGGCCTTGAACTCACAAAGATCCGCCTGGCCTCTGCCTCCCAAGTGGCTTAGGATTAAAGGTGTGCACCCACCACGCCCAGCTCAAAAATATTCCTGGACAAACTGTCAGCCTGAAAAGAAACAGCTAGAATTGACCTGAGTCCAAACAACAGCTCCAGAGAAAGTAGACTGTTTGCTTCTCATCCACCTGTGCCCCTTTTCTAATCCTAGGGGACAATCTAGCAGAAGAGGGTCGTGGTAGAATGTAAGGGCTTGCGATTGGGGTGAATGGTGACGACAGCAATATAGTCTGGACACTTCATTTGATCAACTTATTGAACATACAAGACCCCCTGCTGGATGGTGTTGACCCATGGGCCTGTTGTGTGGGTTTGGGCACAAACTGCTTGCAAATTGGTTTACATAAGGATGCTTGACTCATAAATTATCACGTTATTGAAAAAATTGAAAAAAAAAACTGGAGAGAAATATGCAGGCCAGTTATAGCAGAATGCATGATCTGGGATGGGGTGGGGTGGGGGGAAGGGAAAGGCTAAATATGCCTGAACTGAATTGGAAATGATGCATAAAATACACACAAAGCAATCAATAAAAATAATAATAATAAATAAATAAATAAATAAATAAATAAATAAATAAATAAAAACCAAACAGCTAGGCATTTGGTGGCCACACCTCAGTCCCAGCCCTCAGGCAAAGGCAGTGGATTTCTATGAGATCAAGGGGCCATTCGCTGGACTAACATAGGCAGTTGGCCAGTTCCAGCGGGAACAAAAGAGAGACCCTGTCTCAATACAGGAGGAAAAAAAAAAAAAATGAGGAGATGGGGGGTGGGATTTCCTCAAAAATAACTTAAACAGAGAGGAACTTTATCGCTGGGAACTAAAATGCACGTTCTCCATATTAGGGAGGATCTATCATCTTTTGTTTGGGGTTTTTGGTTTTTTTGCCTTTTTTTCTCTCTTTTCTTTTTTGGTATTTTCGAGACAGGTCTCCCTGTTAGCCCCAGCTGGCCTTGGAATTCACTATGTAGAGCAGGCTGGCCTTGAACTCACACGGGGATCCACATTGCCTTCTGGGTGCTGGAATTAAAAGGCATGCACCATGCTACCTTAGCATTTTTTTTTTTTTAGAAGGGTCTAGTGTGTAATACAGGCTAGCCTTGAAGTCCTGTGGAGTAAGCAAGTACTGGAATTAACAGACACACATTTCTCAGTTAGTGTTGCCTGCCAATCCAAACCCTGGAGAGAGAGGCAGGAGGATTTTGAATTATAGGCTACTATCAGGATCATTGTTTAAAATCTTTTAATTAAAGTTTTAAAAAATTCAAATTAATTTTGGGCTGGAGAGATGGCCTAGCGGTTAAGAGCGCCTACCGCTCTTTACAGAGGACCCGGGTTCACCCCAGCACCCACATGGCAGCAAAAACCGTCCAAAACTCCAATTTTCAAGAGAACTCCATTTCCAGGGGGAATCCGAGACCTCTTCTGATCCACGGCCACTGCCCGGACAATGGGTTTCACAGACCTAACCATTAGACAGTAAACATCAACACATACATAAATAAATTTAAAAAATAAATAAACAAAATAAAAATTCAAAGTAATTTTAAGATTTTACTTAAAAATTCAATCAGGAAAAGGGGGATCAAAATTAGAAGTACTTCAGAATTTAGGCAGTATTGATGGTTCAAACCTGGGGAGGCTGTAGACGCCAGCACTCATAAATGGAAGACAGCGTACAACCATCTACAGCATAGAGTGCATGCCGTCACCCAACACTGGGGAAGCAGAGGGAGAAGAGAGGAGTTTCAATGCCAGCCTCAGCTATACTGGAGTTGGAGACCCGAAGAAGAAAGAAAGAAAGAAAAAAGAGGAGATAGAAGATAAAAGAGAGAGAGAGAGATCGAGGGAGAGACTGAAGAGGAAAAGGAAGTAAAGGAAAGAAAGAAAGAAAGAAAGAAAGAAAGAAAGAAAGAAAGAAAGAAAGAAAGAACGACCTCAAGACAGCCTGCTGTCACCAGCAGCACAGCTTCAATCAGCTACAGGGAAAACACTGCTAACCAAGCTCTCCTGTTAATTTATTTCAAAGGTTCCACTCTATGTGACAGAGAGATAGCTCAGTGGCTAAGAGACTGTGCTGCTCTAGCATTCAGTTCCTAGCACCCACACTGGGGGACTCATAATCATCTGTAACTTCAGCTGCAGGGGATCCAACGTCCCTGGGCTTCCATGGGCACCTTCATTCAAGTGCACATACCACACAGATATACAATACACATAATTAAAAACAGGGTACCAGTTTGGTGGCACAGACATTAATCCAGCACTGGAGCCAAAACAGGACAGATCTCTTCTTGGTCAAGGCCAGCTTTGTCCTATATAATATTACCTAGATCTACTAAACCCTGTCTCAAAAATAACGACAAAAAAAAAAAAAGATAACCCCAGGCATGTGCCACCACGCCAGCCTCAGGAAGCAGAAGCCGGTGGATCTCTGGTGAGTTCAAGGTCAACCTTGGTTACAGAGTACTCCAGGACAGTTGGGACTAAAAGGAGACCCTGTCTCAAAAATACCAAAAGTGAAAACCAAAAAAGGAAAAATAAAACAACAACCACACACACACAATTATTTAAAAATATAATAAAATTAAAAATTAAAAGAAAAAAAAGACCAAAAAAAGAAAAGTTTCACTCCATGATGCTGCAATAAGCATTCTCAGGCTGTGAACTCTTTTTAGAAAAAAAAAAAAAAAAAAAAAAAAAAAATTAGAAGCCAGGTGTGGGTGGCGCAGCCTTATTATTATTATTTATTATTTATTTATTTATATTTATTTATCAGAAGTACTATTTTGCATGTAGGTCTGTGCACATATATCGTGCAATGCCGCGGAGGTTCAGAAGAGGATCTCAGATTCCCCTGGAACTTGGAGTTCTCTGGAACTGGAGTTACAAAGGTTTCTCAGCCCGCCATGTGGGTGCTGGGATCAAATCTGGGTCCTCTGTAGAGCAGTCGGAGCTTCTTAACTGCTTAGGCCATCCCTCCAGCCCCCGGCGCATGCTTAATCCTAGCACTCGGAAGCATAGGCAGGTGGATCTTTCTGAGTTCAAGACCAGTGTGGTCTACAGAGTGAGCTCCAGATCAGCTGGGGCTACAGGGAGACCCTGTCTCGAAAAGACCCCAAAAACAAACAAACAAAAAAAGACTAAGGAAATGGAGTTCTTGGTCACTTGGAATTGAGTATTGTCAAAGGGTTTTCTAGAAAGATGGTCCTCGTTTGTGTATCCCTGGATGACTTGGTTTGTTGGCCAACATCTTCATGTGTATTACTGCTGTCTTTACCAAGTTTCCTACCCAACTGGTGAGCCCTATTGACACCACCTCAACAGGCCTACTGGTGCTCAGGAAACCTGTTGACAGACCCAAGAATTCCACGTATTCCAGTGTCCACTGTCAGACAGAGACACTGAATTCTACCTATTCCAGTGTCCATTGTCAGACAGAGACACTGAATTCTACCTATTCCAGTGTCCACTGTCAGATAGAGACACTGAATTCTACCTATTCCAGTGTCCATTGTCAGACAGAGACACTGAATTCTACCTATTCCAGTGTCCACTGTCAGATAGAGACACTGAATTCTACGTATTCCAGTGTCCACTGTCAGACAGAGACACTGAATTCTACGTATTCCAGTATCCACTGTCAGACAGAGACACTGAATTCTACCTATTCCAGTGTCCACTGTCAGACAGAAACACTGAATTCTACCTATTCCAGAGTCTACTTTCAGACAGAAACACTGAATTCTACCTATTCCAGTGTCCACTGTCAGACAGAGACACTGAATTCTACCTATTCCAGTGTCCACTGTCAGACAGAGACACTGAATTCTACCTATTCCAGTGTCCACTGTCAGATAGAGACACTGAATTCTACGTATTCCAGTGTCCACTGTCAGACAGAGACACTGAATTCTACCTATTCCAGTGTCCAGTCAGACAGAAACACTGAATTCTACCTATTCCAGAGTCTACTTTCAGACAGAAACACTGAATTCTACCTATTCCAGTGTCCACTGTCAGAGACACTGAATTCTACATATTCCAGTGTCCACTGTCAGACAGAGACACTGAATTCTACGTATTCCAGTGTCCACTGTCAGACAGAGACACTGAATTCTACGTATTCAAGTGTCCATTGTCAGATAGAGACACTGAATTCAAGAGCATTGATGGTGTCCCTGCCCTACAGAGTTGAGACAAGTGTAAAACAAGCCTTCAAAGCCTTCACACAATCCAAGTATAAAACTATGCTCTCTTTCAGAAGCAGAATGGAGGAAGCAGAACAAAGAATATCAAAAATTCCAAAGACCTGGAAGATAACACAGAACAACTTTAAACTTTTCATAATCAAGTAAAGATTATGAAAAATTTTAAAAATACTACACAGTGGAACAACCAGGAACTGGCGGACACTAATAACAGATCAGTGGCTGGAGAGATGCCTTAGCGGTTGAGAGCGCTGACCCTCTACAGAGGACCCGGTTCGATCCCAGCACCGACATGGGCTGAGAACCGTCCTGAAACTTCCAACTCCAGGAGAACTCCAGTTCCATAGGGAATCTGACAGCCCTCTTCTGACCTCCAGCGGCACTGCACGACACAGGCGTTGCACAACCTACATGTAGACCAGTACACTCATACACATTAAAAAATAAATAAAATTAAATTAAAAATAAAAAAAAAAAAAAAAGAAAAGATCAAACCTCGCAACATAGGAATAGAGGAGGAGAATAATCCCAAGAGAGAATGGTATTGATCAGATCTTCAACAGGGAATAATAGATGAAAACTTCCCAAACTTAAAAAAAAGACAAAACCAAACAATACAAGAAGACAACATAGAACTCCAAACAGACAAGAATCAGAAAAGAAATTCTCCACACCACTATCATAGTTAAAATTGTAGACACCCAAAACAAAGACGAAATCCATTAAAGCCACATTGAGAAAACAACAAGTGACCTATAAGGGGGAAACTATCAGAATTACAACTGACTTCTCAACACAAACTATGGAAAGCAAGAAGAGGGCTGGAGAATGGCCTAGCGGTTTAAAGCACCGACCACTATTACAGGGGACCCAGGTTTGATCCCCAGCACCCACATGTTCACTAACAACCATCCTTAAATCAAGTTCCAGTTACAGGAGAACCTCCAGGTTCCAGGGGAATCGACACCCTCATTCACCTCCGCGGCGTTGCACGACACAGGTGCACAAACCTACATTGCAAAAGCAACATTCATACACATACAGAAATAAATAAAAATTTTAAAAAAAGAAATAAAAGAAGAACCCTGAGCAAAGCATTCCCAGTGTTTAAAGACAATAGATGCCAACCCGGGTGGACTTTACCCAGCAAAAAGTTCAATTATATTGAAGGAGAGAGAAAAAACCTTCCATGACATAAACAAGTTGAAAAATACATGTCCAGAAACCAGCCTTCAGAGAATACTTGAAGCAATTCAAAGGACAGAGAAAGGAGCAACCAACCCCAGGCACGTAGAAAGAGAAAACAATAAAAGCATAACTGCAGAAGTTAGAAACCTAANTTCTTTTTTTTTTTTTTTTTTAATTTATGTTCATGAATGTACTGTCTGCATGTAGGTCTGTGCACCCGTGTTGTGCAATGCCATGGAGATCAGAAGAGGGTGTCGGATTCCCCTGGAACTGGAGTTCTCCTGGAATTGGAGTTACAGACAGTTCTCAGCCGCCATGTGGGTGCTGGGGATCGAACCCGGGTCCTCTGCAAGAGCAGTTGGTGCTCTTAACCTCTAGGCTATCTCTCCAGCCCTGAGCTGTTTTCTTAAGTGGTTCCAGTTTACATCCTTCTAGCCATGTGAGGTGTTGACTCGCTTGACATCTGCACCAGCACCTGCACTGTCAAGACATCTACCTTCACAACAGTGCCCTTGTTGGTTTGAATGTACATTCATATCTGAGACCACTTCAGATAGTGTAGCAATAGGATTGGAAAGGGTGGTTTTAGGAGAAAGCCTATAAAGAAAGGAGGGGTAGGATTTGGTAACAGTTTGTGCTCTTTTGTGTGTTTGTGTGTGTGTGTGTGTGTGTGTGTGTGAGAGAGAGAGAGAGAGAGAGAGAGAGAGAGAGAGAGAGAATTTACAGAGGAAAAGACGAGGGAGACATCTGATTGTGTACTGATTCTGAGAGACTGGAATAAGGCGATATGAGGAGTGGGTGTCAGCACCGTGGTTCCAAGGAGATGGCAGCAGCAGCAGCAGCAGCAGCAGTAGCAGTGCAGAGAGGAAGCCTGGATGTGTCTGAAAAGGAAGGTGAGCCTGTCTGCAGCTAGACCTTGTCTTTAAAAAAGTGAAGCTGGAGGCTGGGCATGCCTTTAATCCCAGCACTCAGGCAGAGGCAGGTGGATCTCTGTGAGTTCAAGGCCAGCCTGGTCTACACAGGGGAGTAGCCCCACGCTAGCTGGGGCTACAGGGAGACCCTGTCTCAAAAAAAAAAATACAAAATAAAAATTAAAAAAATTAAAAGCAAGATGGTTCTACAGGAAAAGATGCCTGTATACAAGCCCGATGACCTGAGTTGATCACGTAAAGGTGGAAGGAGACAATGAACTCCACAAAGTTGCTCTGCAGCCCTCACCCCCACACTTTTCTCTCATATAAATAATAAAGTTTTATTTTTAATTTTTGGAAAAAGAAGACAGTAATGAAGGGAGTACAGGCTCTCCTAAAGTGGTTCTGTTTGATAAGCAAAATGAGTCATTAACCCTAGAGAACAGAAGGAACAGAAGGGGCCAAGTCTTCGCCACCTCTGAGTCACTCCTCCATCAAGCGTCTCAGACGCCCACATCACCTTCCATAATGAATCTCTTTTTCTCATTGTCCTGGAGGAGGCTGTGGTGAGCAGAACAGGACTGTAGGATGAGAGGATGTACGCTCAGGCCATTTCCTCAAAGAAGCTGCTCCACTGTGGCAGCCTCAGTCCTCCTTCTCCCTTGTTTTGGTCAGTGCGGCCAGGATTTGGGGTGTAGCACTTCATTCCCTACCAGTTAACATTATAGGGTATTGAAAAATAGGAAAGTGTTTCCATAATCTCTGCCCAGTTGTGGCCATTACTGATAGTGATATATTTCCTCCAGGCCTGTGTGCATAAACTTTATTGAATGTCTGTTACATTTGTAGATACATATAAACGTAGTCTTTTTTTTTTTTTTTTTTTTTTTTGAGACAGGGTCTCCCCGTAGCTCCAGCTGTCCTGGAACTCACTATGTAGACCAGGTTGGCCTTGAACTCACAGAGATCCACCTGACTCTACCTCCTGAGTGCTGGCACATGGACTTTTTGAGTGGAACTATGCTATGGGTTCAGTTCTGAGTTGTTTTCTCCTGGCTTAGGCTGTGTTTTCTCCCTGGGTGGGTTCTGACTGGTCTCTGTCCCATTAACAAGAGGTGTAGGTGATATATAGTACCCCCCACCCCCAACTTGAGATAAACATTGACTCGTGGATGAAAGAAAAATCTATCATGGACTTTTTTTTTGAGCATTTCTAGGAGTAGAGAGAATAGAAAAATGGTTTCCCAGATCTTTTGAGACATAACAACATATGGTCAGTGTTGTTTGACCTGTACTTTCCATCCCCATCTGGACTGTTCTAAATTGTATCTAGGATACTATACCATTTCAGCTGTGAGTGCTTGAATACTGATCTCTGAAGAGAGGGCTCCTTGCCCCAGCACCACAAAACCTTTTGAAAGAAACATTCCCATAGTGTCTTGAGTTGGCAGAGTGTTGTATGATTGCCTAGTGACAAGTGGGATGTGCTGGGGCCCCAGGCTGGCCCCAGGTCAGAGATCATAAGGTCGTCCCAGCTCCTGGTGCTGGGGCCCCAGGGTGGCCCCAGGTCAGAGATCATAAGGTCATCCCAGCTTCTGGCTCTTTTGAGGTCAAACCAGTGGGTTGGAAGTGGCAGAAGCTCTCGTCTTCTGACCGGCTCAGCATTTGAGGGCAGCAGCAAGCTCTTCAGGTTAGCTCTCTCGTTATCTCTTTCCCTGGATTTCTTGGGAGCAGAAGGAGCGCTCAGTTGAGCAGCTGAGAGGAGCATGAAGAGAAAATGCGCATCTCTGCTCTTTTTCTTCAGGACCAAAATACCCGTTCCTATATGTAGATGGATAGTTAAATTCTGAAATATATTATTTTTGTCTTGTGAACCTGAGGCTGGAGGGATGGCTTAGTGGTTGAGTGAGATTGCTGCTCAGTCATGAGAACCCAAGTTCTGACCAGCACTCATGATACAACCCAGGTGTCGCACTGCAGCTCCACCTCTAAGGGATTGGACACCCTCTCCTGGCCTTCGTACACACACAGATATGCGTGTCCCCCCATGTATGTATATACACATAAATAAATGAATAAAGTCAGAGAATCTGCTGTTTGTTAACTGCAGGTGTTTCCTACTAAAGAAAAGGAAAAGTGTGTAGTATTTTGGCAAATATGCATTCATCTACCTGTGAAGTCCTGAGGCCTAGTGCTTACTTTCGTGACCAAATAGTTGGTGCCTCACCATGTCTTCCTTTAGAGTAGAACCACCTGGGGACTGAGACAGTAAATTGGCTGTTGTGTCATTAGAAGGTTAACAGTGTCACGGGATGCTGCTCTTTTTTTTTTTTTTATGCATATGAATGTACTGTCTGCATGTAGGTTTGTGCACCTGTGTTGTGCAATAGCGTGGAGGTCAGAAGAGAGCGTCGGATTCCCCTGGAACTGGAGTTCTCCTGGAATTGGAGTTATGGACGGTTTTCAACTGTCATGTGGGTGCTGGGGATCAAACCCTGGTCCTCTGCAAGAGCAGTCAGCGATCTTAACGGCTAGGCCATCTCTCCAGTCTTTTCAAGACAGGGTCTCCCTGTAGCCCCAGCTGGCCTGGAACTAGCTCTGTAGACCAGGCTGGCCTTGAACTCACAAAGATCCACCTGCTTCTGCCTCCCAAGTGCTAGGATTAAAGGCGTGCGCCACCACACCCGACCGGGATGCTACTCTTAAGACCCTAAAAGGTTAGAAAACTAGATGAGAACCAGCTCTGAGCCTGAAGGACAGGGAGGGGCTTTTCTGACTGGGAGGTGGTGAGGCTTGGGAGCTGCCACTAGAAGACACCTCTCAGGTAGGTGTGGGCATGTAGGCCTTGCCCACCTGGAACCTACCAACTCCTACTGTGTGACCTGAGGAGCTGTGGAGGAATGTGTATCAAGTTTTGGGGATGCAAAATTGTTGCTAGAAGAGAAGCTTCATGTCTTGTTGATGTGGCTAACACAGGAAGGTTCAGAAAGGTTAATCAACTGGAGATGTAGCCCAGTGTTAGAACACTTGAATTAGCATGTATGAGGTCCAGCACCACAGAAATGACAAAAGGGAAGCCAGGCGTGGGGCTCTTGCCTTTAATCCCAGCACTTGGGTGGATCTCTGTGAGTTCAAGGCTAGCCTAGACTGTCTACATAGTCAGTTCCAGGCCAGTGAGGGCTGCATAGTGAGACTTTGAATCAGCTTTTTAACATTGAGTATTCCTCTTTGGCATACTTTTTTTTTCTGAAGAGCAAAGGGCCATTTTATTTTTTTTTAATTTTATTTATTTTTGTATGTGTATGAATGTACTGTCTGCATGTAGGTTTGTGCACCCGTGTCGTGCAATGCTGCGGAGGTCAGAAGAGGGTCTCGGATTCCCCTGGAACTGGAGTTCTCCTGGAATTGGAGTTACAGACGGTTCTTAGCCGTCTTGTGGGTGCTGGGGATCGAACCTGGGTCCTCTGCAAGAGCAGTTGGTGCTCTTAACCGCTAGGCTATCTCTCCAGCCCCCACAAAGGGCCATTTTAATTCGTTTTACTCAGATCAAACACATTTCCAAGTTTTTGAACCAGCTACAAACCTTAAATTTAATTTCTTTCTTTTCTTTTTTTTTTTCTTGGTATTTTTTGAGACAATGTTCTTCTTGTAATCTCAGCTAGCCTGGACCAAGCTGGCCTTGGACTCAAAGAGATCCACCTGCTTCTGCCTCCCAAGTGCTGAGATTAAAGACATGGGTTACCACACCCGGCAGGGAGATTTAATATATTTATTTAAATTATACACATATTTGTGTCTGTGTATAGGTGAGTGAGTGCAGGTTCCCTTAGAGGCTGGAAGAGAGCACTGGCTTCCCTGAAGTTGAAGTTACAGGTGGTGTAGAGCTGCCAGTGTGGATCCTGGGAACTGCACTTGGGTCTTCTGCAGGAGCAGTATATGTGCTTAATCGCTAACCCATCTCTTTAGTCCCAGGATGTCTATTTCTGTGGCTATTATTATTTAAAATTTTGAGACAAGGTCTCTGTAGCCAAGGCTGGCCTCTAATTTGTTTTGATCCTTCTGCCTCAGCCTCTTGGAATTACAAGATGTGAAGCACTATATCTGGCTAATTTTTTAAAAACATACTTACTGGGGCTGGAGAGATGGCCTGGCGGTTAAGAGCGCTGACTGCTCTTGCAGAGGACCTGGGTTCGATATCCAGCACCCACATGGTGGCTGAGAACCATCTTTAACTCCAGTTCCAGGGGAATCCGTCACCCTCTTCAGACCTCTGTGGCATTGCACAACACGGGCGCACAGACCTACATGCAGACAGTACACTCATACACATTAAAAAAAAATTAAATTAAAAAAAATTAAAAAATTTATTTACTTTTGGTCTTTTTGAGATGGTCTCCCTGTAGCTCCAGCTGTCCTAGAACTCACTATATAGACCAGGTTGGCCTTGAGCTTATAAAGATACACCTGCCTCTGTCTCCCAAGTGCTGGGATTAAAGGCATGTGCCACCACACCTGGCTTAATGAATTTTTTTAATGCCATGGTCTTATTTTATAGTCCAGGTTGGACTGGAGTTCACTGTGGTCAGACTGACCCAAACCTCATGGCCATTCACTAACCTCAGCTTCTGGAACACTGAGATTATTAAGAGTGAATCACCATATCCAGTTCAATAGGACTTTATTTGTCACTATTAACATCTGAATTATAGACAGATTCTTGGACTGGTGATTTGTATCCATCAACTCATTCAGCTTCATTCAGCACCTGTCTCCTCACAAGCAGCTTTTTCAGAACTACCTACCTTCACTACAGACTTCCAGGTGTTTTCCCAATTCAAACTGGGGCTTCTTTAGCATTTTACTTCTTTTTCTTTCTTTTCCTTTTTTTGAGACAGGCTCTCACTTATGGAGCTGGCCTGGAACTCACTTGTGTGGACCAGACTGGCCTCAAACTCTGTCAGCCTCTGCCTCCTGAGTGTTGGGACTAAAGGTTTGCGCCTCCACACCATTTTTACTTTTCTAACAAAGACATTGTGAAGAGGATAAACAGACCTGAAGGCAATTTCTGTGTCTATCTCAGTTCTTTTTGGAGTCAGCTTGCTAATGGCTTCTCTCAAGTCATTTGTCCATACTCCTTGAATGATAATTTTCATCATCTTCTGCATCTGGCGGACTTGTTAGTGCTACACATAGCTGGTCATGTGTATTGGCTGTTAAAGTTTTTTAGTAAAACCAGCACAGATATCAACATGAATCTTAGTCATGATATGCCATTTTTTGGACCGTGGAACACATTTTTTACTTTTTTTTTTAAATTTTATTTATTTCTGTATGTGTATGAATGTACTGTCTGCATGCAGGTTTGTGCACCCATGTCGTGCAATGCCACGGAGGTCAGAAGAGGGTCTCAGATTCCCCTGGAACTGGAGTTCTCCTGGAATTAGAGTTTCAGACGGTTCTCAGCCGCCATGTGGGTGCTGGGGATGGAACCCGGTCCTCTGTAAGACCAGTCGGCACTCTTAACCGCTAGGCCATCTTTCCAGCCCCATGAAACACATTTTATCCTGGGTAAGATCTGTGTCATCCAAGTTAGACAGTTTTTGCTGTGATCATCCTTAGTAATGAGCTTGACTTTTTTTTTTTTTTTTGTCTTTTCGAGACAGGGTCTCCCTGTTGCTCTGGCTGGCCTGGAACTCACTCTGTAGACCAGGCTGGCCTTGAACTCACAAAGGTCCACCTGCCTCTGCCTCCTGAGTGCTAGGATTAAAGGCACGTGCCACCACACCTGGTGAGCTTGACTTTTCTAAATGCAGCTTCATCATTTTGTAGATGAGTGAAGCCAGCTTCAACACATGACCCTTGAGGCTGTCAGATACAATTTTGGATCCATGAGTGTCTTGTGACTAGAATTTCTCCAATATTTCTAATATCAAATATAGCTGTAGCTTTCACATCATACCAATCTTTCTTTTAAATTTTTTTTATTATTTTTTAATTTATTAGTTTTATGTGTATGAGTGTACTGTCTGCATGTAGGTTGGTGCACTGGTGTCCTGCAATGCTGCGGAGGTCAGAAGAGGGCGTCTGATTCCCCTGGAACTGGAGTTAAAGACCGTTCTTGCCACCATGTGGGTGCTGGGAATTGAATCCAGGTCCTCTGCAAGAACAGTCAGCACTCTTAACCGCTGAGCCCCATACCAATCTTTCTAAGAAAATGGATCAACCGGGGGCTGGAGAGATGGCCTAGTGGTTGGGAGTGCTGACTGCTCTTGTAGAGGACCTGGGTTCGATCCCTAGCACCCACATGGCGGCTGAGAACCATCTTTGGCTCTAGTTCCAGGGGAGTTCGACGCCCTCTTCTGACCTCTGCAGTGTTGCACGACACGGGTGCACCAACTTACATGCAGACAGTACATCCATACACACAAAAAATAAATTAAAAAAATTTTTTTTAAAGAAAATGGATCAACCACATTCTTCTTAGCTCCTTTCTGGCTACCTTGCCTTTCACTGTGCTTGTGTGCATGTGTGCGTGGAGGTACAGAGGTGAATATTGGGTGTCTTTTTTTTTTCCTTTTCGAGACAGGGTCTCCCTGTAGCCCCAGCTGTCCTGGAACTCACTCTGTAGACCAGGCTGTCCTGGACCTCACTCTGTAGACCAGGCTGGCCTTGAACTCACAAAGATCCCCCTGCCTCTGCCTCCTGAGTGCTAGGACTAAAGGCATGCGCTCACATCTGGCGCGTGTCTTCTTTTATCAGAGCTTGCTCTCTATCCTTTTTTGTTTGAAACAGGGAAACCCTAAAAAAAAAAAAAAAAAAGAAAGAAAGAAAAAAAGAAACAGGGAAACCCTGTAGCCCCAGCTGGCTTGAAACTTGTTATGTAGACCATACTTCTCTGTCTCAAAGATCCGCCTGCATCTGCCTCCCCAGGGCTGGGATTCCTGTGTCACTATGCCTAGCTTTTTTTTTTTTTTTGAGCTCTGCCTATTCCTTGAGACTAGGTCTCTCACTTAGTGGAGTCAGCAAGCCACCAGGATCTCCTTATCTTTGCTCTCACAGAACTTGAGTAACAGATGGGTGTTGCTGGGGATCTGTCCTCGTGCTTGTACAGTAAGCACTTCACTGACAAGGCCGTCTCTCCAGCCCCCTTTAAAGACGATAGCAAGCTGCCATATGGGTGCTGGGAACTGAACCTGGATCCTCTGTAACAGCAGTGTGTACAGGCATGGTGGCGCACGCCTTTAATCCTAGCACTTGGGAGGCAGAGGCAGGCAGATCTCTGTGAGTTCAAGGCCAGCCTGGTCTACAGAGTGAGATCAGGACAGCTGGAGCTACAGGGAGACCCTGTCTCAAAAAGACAAAAAAAAAAAGCAAAAAAAAAAAGCAGTGTGTTTCCCTAACCAATGGACTATCTCTTCTAGCCCCAATGCCTTAAAATTTTATTAAAGGATAAATGCACATGAATTGCAAAAAAATCAGTGATCCTCTACTTACTCACCTCTGCCCCAGGGAGCACCAACCTTTAACTCCTGCTATGTCTTCTGGCATATGTAAATGGTTCTCAGCTGCTACTTTCTTTTTTGAGACAGTTTCTCTGTAGCTCCAAGCTGGCCTGGAACTGACTAGACCAGGCTGGACTGGAACTCATAGAGATCCACCTGCTTCTGCCCCTGGAGTGCTAGGACAAAAGGTCTGTGCTACCATACCTGGGCTGGAGGTTTTTTTTTTTTTGTGTGTGTGTGTGTGTGTATACATGTATTGCTGCATGTGTGTAAGTGTGCTCACAGAGTAAAAAAAAAAAGGTGTTGTATTCCCCTGGAACTGGAGTTATAGAATTGAATCCAGGACCCAGGTCCTCTGCTGGAGCAGCCAGTACTCTTAACTGCTGAGCCATCTCTCTAGTCCCTCATGATTTGAGTTTTAAGGAGGATGAAGGGTCCTGCACGCTTGTTGTAGGCTCCTGCCCCAGGAGGTGAAGAGATTATATACACAATTGGTGGTTTGCCTGGAGGCCACTTAGATAAGAAGGTTGGAGCAGAAATTCCTTCTACCCTAAAAGAAGTCACTTGACCAATGAGTGTGGCAAAGTTTTGCTTTGAGTAGAACACACGTGTCACACAAATACATGAGAGAAATCCAGGCATGGTGGTGTATGCCTGTAATCCTAGCATTTGGGACGTGGAAGCCGGAGGATTGGAAAGTCAAGATTGTCCTCAGTTGACAGTGAGTTTAAGGCCGGCCTGGGTTACACAAGACCCTGTGATCAACAACAAAGCCCCCCCCCAAAAAAAAAAATAGGAGGGAGGTACCTGTCCTTTGAGGTCAGGAGGAGGTTCTGAGACCCAAAGAGGACAGAAATATTTCTGTGTTAGATACTTGCAGAAGACCAGAGATGTGGTTGTCCTTTCCCTTCAGCCATGGGAAAAAGGATGAGCCAGGCAGGGAAAGAGCCTAACATTGCCTCGGATAGAGGGCACTGATGAGGAGGGTGGAGTAGTCTTCATTGAGAGGTGTAAGACGGCCCTTGAGTTGGGAACCAGGGCCTTAGGAACTGGGAGTGGAAGGAAGCATCAGGAGAGGTCAAGGAAGAGAAACTGGAGAGACTAGTGTGCTTATCATTAGCACAGCCAGGGGAAGTCCTTGGTGCTCCAGTAGTGGAGCTGTGATCGATTATTGAGGATGCCATAGGGGAGTCAGAGTCCCAGTGGGGACAGCCCTGCCTGCAGGCACTCACTAGTCCTTCATCTGGGAAGAGGTGCCAGTAACATTACTGTGTGGTGGAGGTATTTGAGGGTACATACAGTCAGGTTGTTTTCTGCTTTGTAAATGGTGCTAGAGATCACACTCAGAACCTTGCGCTTGCTTTATTACTGAGCTATATTCCTGCTCTGGCTTATTTTCTTTCTTTTGGAGAGTGTGCTGGTTTGAGATATCTTGTATAGCCCAGGTTGACCTAGAACTCACTGTAGCCAAGGCTGGCCTCGGACTCAATCCTTTTTGCCTCAGTGTCCTAAGTGCTGGATTACATGTATGTGCCATCGTACTTCCTGTTTGTCCAGTGCCTCAGAATATTTACTGTCATCCTTTGAGTGGCCTATGAGATTAAACTGTCATGGCCTTCCCTTTGCAGGGAAGAGGACACTGTGGCACTTGGAGGTGGATTGAGAATAGATTGCAGCAGCAGCAGCAGCAGCAGCAGCCGCCGCCGCCATAGAGCAGGGCCAGCCTGCCAGGCCTCATGCACGTTAGCGTACTTTGAATTTGATGTCTGTGTTTACTTTCTCAAGATGCTCATACTCAGTTTGACTTTTTTTTTTTGGGGGGGTGTTTTTGAGACAGGGTCTCCCTGTAGCCCCAGCTGTCCTGGAATTCGCTCTGTAGACCAGGCTGGCTTTGAACTCACAAAGATCCGCCTGGCTTCAGTTTGACTTTTTTTTTCTTTCCTTTATCCTATGCTAGTTCAGATTTCAAGAACTGGGACAAAATTCCTGACAATGAGTTGAATTTCACAGTTGAGGACAGACAGGAGCTGAGGAATAACAGGCACAAGAGGCTGGCCAGCTAGGCCTGTGCTGAGCCTGTCCTCAGCTCTGACTGCTGTGTACCTCTTCAGAGCAGTCCTTTACAAAGATGCTTCTGTCAATGCTGAGAGCTGGCAAGTGGCCAGACTGCTTGGAGCCCAGGCGGGGTCCATTCTCAGAGCTGTAAGACTGCTCGTCCCACCAGCTCCTGTCATGACCATCTTGATCTCCACCACCAAATGCGCTTGTTTGAGGTTTGGTTCCCCTAGTACTTGCCATGCTGACCTAGTTCCCCTAGTACTTGGTGTGCTGACTTAGTTCTGCACATTATGCTCCTTGGCAATGCATGGCAGTATAATTTCCTATATTAAAAATAGTGTTATATCAGAAATAGGTAACTGTGTATCAGAGCTGAAATGATCAACAAACTTATTATCATGATCAATTCATGTTAACTTGACAGTGGAAGGCAACTGTGCATTTTTTTTTTTTTCTTTTGGTCTTTTTGAAACATGGTCTCCCTATAGCTCTGGCTGTCCTGAAACTCACTCTGTAGACCAGGCTGGCATTGAACTCACAAAGATCCGCCTGCCTCTGCCTCCCAAGTGCTAGGATTAAAGGCGTGCGCCACCACACCCGGCTAACTGTGCATATTTCTAAAACCGCTACAGTAGGAACTACACAGTTTCTTTGTAAAATGCATGTGTCTTCTTATAGAGTAGGTAGATAGAGCATATTGTAGTATCGTCCCAAAACTCATAGCTAACAGGACATTTTTCCATCTTGCCCAACCTCGTTTCCTTGTTCTATCCGCCCTTGGTTCACAGTTCCAAGGTGTTCCTCAGTGTGCCTTTTGCTCTGTCTTACCTTGTGGTCTGGTTGTCCCCCTCTGCTCTGAGAGAGGGTTGCCTTGCACTGCCATGCGCCTCTGCCTTGGTTCCTCCTGGTGCTCCTGGAGCGCTCCAAAAAGCAAATAAATAAATAAATTAAATAAATAAATAAATAAATAAATAGAGAGAAGAAAGAAAATTTACTATTTTGAAATTTCCCAAGAAATAAATTTTTATTTTGTGAATAAACTCAGAATTTCAGTTTAAGCTGACAATAATTTTAGCAATCGGAATAAGTGTTTCAAGGAAAGTTCCTGTATGCAAATGTTGCAATTGTACCTCATTTCGTAGTTTTTTAAAATTTTATTTATTTTTTTATGTATATGAATGTACTGTCTGCATGTAGGTTTGTGCACCCGTGTCATGCAGTGCCATGGAGGTCAGAAGAGGGTGTTGGATTGCCCTGGAACTGGAGTTAAAGATGGTTCTCAGTCACCATGTGGTTGCTGGGGATTGAACCTGGGTCCTCTGCAAGAG
This sequence comes from Rhizomys pruinosus, assembly GCA_009823505.1. Classification (NCBI taxonomy): domain Eukaryota; kingdom Metazoa; phylum Chordata; class Mammalia; order Rodentia; family Spalacidae; genus Rhizomys; species Rhizomys pruinosus. The sequence goes on along the minus strand of VZQC01009573.1, from coordinate 2,121,335 downwards.
CAGTCGGTGCTCTTAACCGCGAGGCCATCTCTCCAGCCCCAGCAATTGTACCTCATTTTGACATCATTCCTCTGTTAATTCCATATTAAAGAAGATAAACTTGCTATTTGCACTAAAAAAAAGTGTTCTGTTTTCCAGGGTTGGAGGCTGCCTGCCATGTAGAGGGTGGGTACCTTCATTCAGCTCTGCTCTCACACACCCTCTGGAAGAGCGGCCCATGCTCTTAACTGCTGAGTCAGCTCCCCAGCCTCAGTCAGCTGGTTTCTTAATGTATCCCTGTTGCTTAGGCAGAGTCACCTAGTGTCTTTCAGACATGCCATATCCCAGGGGCAGGTGTGAATAGAAAGGGTGTGAAGGGAGTTCTGGTAATGAATGATCTGTCCTGCGTAACCCTGGTGAGGAAAACAGGATGGTGATGACAACCGGGAAGAGGCTAGGCCTGGGCAAGGGAGACGGGAATGGCAGTGCATGTTGAGGCATGTATGTGTGTGTATGTGTGTGTGCATATGCGTGTATGTATGTGTGCGCGTATGTGTGTGCGTATGTGTGTGTGCGCGTGTGTATGTGTGTAAATGTGTGTGTATGTATGTGTGTATGTGTTTGTGTGTGCGTGTGTGTATGTGCGTGTGTGTATGTGTGTATGTGTGTGCGTGTGCATGTGTGTATGTGTGTGTGTATGCATGTGTATGCATGTGTATGTGTGTGTGCGTGTATGTGTGTGCGTATGTGTGTGCGTGTGTATGTGCATGTGTGGTGTGTGTGTGTGCGTGTGTGCATATGTATGTGTGTGTATGTGTGTGTGTGATGTATGTGTGTACATGTATGTGGTGTATGTGTATGTATGTGTGTGGTGTATGTGTGTATGTGTGTGTATGTGTGTATGTAAGTGTGGTGTGTGTATGTGTGTGTATGTGTGGTGGGGGTGGCCAAGTCCAGCTCAGGGTGAGCAGACGGGGTTAGATAGCAGCCAGGGCTATTCTAGGGTAAACTGGATCCTCAACACAGCCTCTCACAATTGATGTTTTAGTCTCATAGTGGGGAGGGAGGCCCTGACCTAGTAAGAGTGTGAAATGAGCCCAGGATCTGAGGAGTGCTTACCAGGGGCAAAGTGCAGGACAAAGGAATGCACAGTGCTTGCCTGATTTCCTTTGGCTTGTTTACCCTTGTTTTATGGAGCATGATCTTCAGATTAGAAACAGGAGCAAACACGTTTTTAAAATACAGTTTGCAGGATTGAAAACACAGTGCTCAGGTCATTTGGGTTCATTCTTCAGCCACCAAATGTGAAGAGACGATGTGCAGGCACTGTGACTGGAGATGAGAGTATTAAGGCATGGTATTCCCCACACAGGTCACATCAGACCTGGCTTCTGCTTCTCCCAATTGAGTCTCCTGCTGTTGAAGAGTGTCTTTGAGCTTGTCAGGATTGTATTGGGTCTCTAGGTAGGTTGATGCTCCCCAGACTCTGAGTCAGTAATAGTTGACACCTATGCTATCTATACCGTGTGACCTTGCTCTGGCAGAAGAGTAGTGCTCAGCCTCCAGCACATGCCCTGCCATCTGGTACACTTTGCCTTCTGCTTACCAAGCACATTTCTTTGTCCCTTGTCCAGGCTATGGATGTGATTTGTTGTCCCACCCCCTCAGAGCTGCTGTACTAAGCCATGGCCTGGGTCTTGGCTCTCTTCCTACAGCCACCAGGTATACTCACTGTGTTGACTGGTTCAGGTAGCTGGTGGCAGCTCAGGAGGACCACTCTCTAGGAGTCTGGCTTGGTGTTCAGTGATAGCTATTCTTTAGCAGAGTCCATGTGTATGACTGTATCCCTTTCAGACGCCTTTGCTTTCTCTCTTCCTCCTGTGGTCACAACTGTATTGTGGCTGTGCTGCCTCCCACCCAGGCATCCTCTAGGCTGTGCTGCTGCTCTGCAGGTCCTTAGCTTGCTGCCCTTCTTTGGACCCATTGTTGTATACTACTGCTCTGCACCCCTTGCCCCCACGAAGTCCCTGTGTGGCTGTTTACCTCCCAGGCCCATTTTGTGCTGCTGCCAGAATGTGGGAAGAGGAACAAGCGGGGCGTGGGCGTGGGGAGGCAGGTGAGGCCGCTTTCTGAGAACAGATCTGCTCTGCCGCTGCTGTTGAGAGTGCTCAGTAACTCTAGCGCCTACCAGGTGGTGTTTCCATTTCTGACGTGGAGCCCTTGCTAGCCTCAGGACTCTCACACTGGGTCCCCACTGGCCCTGTTCCTGCCAATATCTATCTGTGCCTCCCTTGCCCACCAGCCTGTTCCTTCACTTCACGTAGGCTGATTCTCCCAAGACTACTCTACTTTGCTACCACCATCCTACCCCGTGTGTCTTGAGGCCCCAGGAACCTTTCCCTCAAGTATCTGCTTCACACCCGGATGCCTTGGGAGCAGGAACTTGCTGCAGTTTCTTTGCCAGAGTTCAGGCTTCAGGAAGTAGATGGGGAGGTAGGAACTCCAGATATGCCTATTAATTTGGGATCTAGCAATAGGATGTTTTAAATTAATTATTGTGGGGGTACGGAGGATACATACATGTTATGGCATGCATGTAAAGGCCAGAGGACTATTTTGTGGAGTCAGTTCTTCCACCTTTTTATGGGTTCTGAGACTCAAACTCAGGTTGTTGGGCTTCTGTGGCAAGTGCCTTTATCCATTGAGCCATCTCAGCAGCCCTAGTGATGTTTTTGGTATGTCGCTAGTCATTGAGATTCCTTTCTGTGATTTCTGGTTTCATGGACATAGTACTGTAGTACATACACATGTTCTTTAGTACCTGGACTGTATTGATTTGTGTTCTGGAAGGAGAGTACTGGTGAATAGCAAGTGAACTAGAACTACGTATTCCACTCTGAGATGAAGCCCAGAGCCCTGAGTGAGTCTTGCTGGTTTGTTTCCCGGCAAGCCCAGTGCTGGGAAGACAGACAAGTAGAAGACAGACTGTGAGCAGACCAGAGTAGCCAGTCTTCCAAGCCACAGGGCCCAGGGCTAGCATATTCCCTCCTAGTTTTAGCAGATGCATAGCTGTTCTTCGTGCGTGAATATGTTGGGGAGGCTGTTTGTGCTCTCATCCATGGGGAGCTCTGATTGGCTCATGTATGTAGCTCTTTCCCCTGTGGAACAGTAGTGTGATATAGAACCTTTATTAGGATAGCCTTTCATTATTATATCTGTGTTAGCAAGTGTGTTTTAAAGATTTTTTTTCACACTAGTGTGAGCTGTCTCCTATTCACAGTTAGAAGTTGTTAAAGTTGGAGTTGCTTTGGCCTCATTAGGAGGAGTTCGTGCATTATTGCACATAGACTCTTGCCTTGGGAGGAGTGGGAGATGACTTCTGTGACCTGTGCGTATAATAGGGGAGCTGGGGCCCACTGTACTCACATTTAGAAACAGGGACTGGCCATGTAATGCGCACTTGACTTGGTGCTGGTTGTAGGCAGTTTCTAGGTACAGCCCTTTATGCCAGGGGCTTCTCTCTGCTTCCTGGTGACCACCTTTCCTGTTCTTCTTCTCAGGACTCTGCCCTTCACTCTGATGTGTCCACCTGCTAGCCGCTGCTCTGCCCTTCACTCTCAAGTGTCCACCTGCTAGCCGCTGCTCTGCCCTTCACTCTGATGTGTCCACCTGCTAGCCGCTGCTCTGCCCTTCACTCTCATGTGTCCACCTGCTAGCCGCTGCTCTGCCCTTCACTCTCATGTGTCCACCTGCTAGCCGCTGCTCTGCCCTTCACTCTCATGTGTCCACCTGCTAGCCGCTGCTCTGCCCTTCACTCTCATGTGTCCACCTGCTAGCCGCTGCTCTGCCCTTCACTCTCATGTGTCCACCTGCTAGCCGCTGCTCTGCCCTTCACTCTCATGTGTCCACCTGCTAGCCGCTGCTCTGCCCTTCACTCTCATGTGTCCACCTGCTAGCCGCTGCTCTGCCCTTCACTCTCATGTGTCCACCTGCTAGCCGCTGCTCTGCCCTTCACTCTCATGTGTCCACCTGCTAGCCGCTGCTCTGCCCTTCACTCTCATGTGTCCACCTGCTAGCCGCTGCTCTGCCCTTCACTCTCATGTGTCCACCTGCTAGCCGCTGCTCTGCCCTTCACTCTCATGTGTCCACCTGCTAGCCGCTGCTCTGCCCTTCACTCTCATGTGTCCACCTGCTAGCCGCTGCTCTGCCCTTCACTCTCATGTGTCCACCTGCTAGCCGCTGCTCTGCCCTTCACTCTCATGTGTCCACCTGCTAGCCGCTGCTCTGCCCTTCACTCTCATGTGTCCACCTGCTAGCCGCTGCTCTGCCCTTCACTCTCATGTGTCCACCTGCTAGCCGCTGCTCTGCCCTTCACTCTCATGTGTCCACCTGCTAGCCGCTGCTCTGCCCTTCACTCTCATGTGTCCACCTGCTAGCCGCTGCTCTGCCCTTCACTCTCATGTGTCCACCTGCTAGCCGCTGCTCTGCCCTTCACTCTCATGTGTCCACCTGCTAGCCGCTGCTCTGCCCTTCACTCTCATGTGTCCACCTGCTAGCCGCTGCTCTGCCCTTCACTCTCATGTGTCCACCTGCTAGCCGCTGCTCTGCCCTTCACTCTCATGTGTCCACCTGCTAGCCGCTGCTCTGCCCTTCACTCTCATGTGTCCACCTGCTAGCTGCTGCTCTGCCCTTCACTCTCATGTGTCTACTTGCTAGCTGTTGCTCTTCTCAGTGGCTCTGCCTTCATTCCTCTCTAGGATCTCAGCCAGACTGGCTTGCCAGGGATAGCACTTGTCTACAGGGGTGGCTGTTCTGCAGGGCCTCTGCCAGGGCAGACTTGCTAGTGTGTGTAAACATCTCTTCTTCTTTTGTATTTCAGTGAAGATGCCATGAGGAAAGCTGGTGTGGCCCACAGTAAATCTAGCAAGGATATGGAGAGTCATGTGTTCCTGAAGGCCAAGACTCGGGTAAGACCCTATTGGCCAGAGCTCCCAGCAGAGCAGCTCCAGGAGGGAGTGTTGCTGGTTCTGAGAACTTGCTACTGGGCTAGGGGGAGTGATTGGTTATTGATCTCCACTACAGTTGTCTGTGCCCACAGCACTCTGGGACCTCCCATGTGTCCATGCAATAGGCAAGACTTCTGGTGGGCACTGAAGATACAAGTCCTGCCCCTGATCCTGGCCTCACTGCCACCCCTGCCATGTGTAGTCAGTCCTGTGAGTCCTATAGATAGTTCCTTGGATCCCACTGCTCGTGTAAAAATAGCTGGTGCTCTTCTCCCTGAGCTATACATCCTGATGCAGGAGTCCAGAGGCTTCTTGTTCCCTGAGGTGGGTGGGCAATGTTTGGTAAAATTGAGGCTGGAACTTCCTGGGTGGAGTTGGGAGAGGAATTTCCATTGCGGGGCGGACTCTCCCCAGGCTGAGTACAGCATCTTGGCCTTGAGATGATGATCTCCCAGCATGTTGCTTCCAGGGGTGGAGCCTTTTTTTTTTTTTTGAAATCAAGCAAGGGGCTAGAGGGTTAAGAGCATGTGCTGTTCTTGCAGAGGACTCATTTAGTTCCCAGCATCTTCATCTGGTGGCTCACAGAGGCCTGTAATTAGAGCCCCAGTGGATTCCCTGGCATGTATACACACACATACACACACACACACACTCATGTACACGTACACATACACGCATGTACACGCATGCACGTGTGTGCGCACACACGCACACATACTACATGGCAGACCTGGCCTGGCAAGGGTGGCATATGCCTTTAATCCCAACTCTCGAGTAGACATGAAAAAAGTGTCTGTGCACATGTGTGTGTGCAAGGAAGAGTTCCAAGAGCTCATAACTGTTGAAGTGGACAGGCGTGGGCTCTGCTCTGTGCATCTATGGTGCACAGTCTGCTTTGAGCCTGACGTGGTGGTGCATGCCAGCAAATGAGAGGCAGAGAGAGGAAGATTTCTGTGAGGTTGAGGCCAGCCTAGTCTACATAGCGAGTTCCAAACCAGCTGTTGTCAGCCACAGGAAGACCCTTTTTCCTGTTTCCCTCAAAAGCATTATTGAAATACAATTCATATGCTATAAAATTCACCCATTTAAGGTGTACAATTCAATTGTGTAGGTTAATCACTGAAATGTAATGTTATTGTTCCCCAAAAAGCTTGACATGGGACTGGAGTGACTCAGAGGTTAAGAGCATTTGTTGCTTTTGCAGAGGATCTGGATTTGATTCCCAGCACCCACATGGGAGTTTACAACCTTCCAAAACTCCAGTTCTAAGGGATCCAACACTCTCTTCTTGCCTCTGAGGGCACCAGGCATATACATGGTACACATACACACATGCAGGCACATACATGGTACTCATACATACATGCAGACATATACATGGTACACATACATACATGCAGGCAGAGCACATAAAATAAAAATAAATGTACCGGGCTGGAGAGATAGCCTAGCGGTTAAGAGCACTGACGCTCTTGCAGAGGACCCGGGTTCGATCCCCAGCACCCACATGGCGGCTGAGAACCGTCTGTGACTCCAATTCCAGGAGAACTCCAGTTCCAGGGGAGTCCGAGACCCTCTTCTGACCTCCGCGGCATTGCACGACACGGGTGCACAGACCTGCATGCAGACAGTACATTCATACACATACAAAAATAAATAATAATAAAAAAATAAATAAATAAATAAATGTACCGAAATTAAAAAAAAAAAGTCTTTTTTTAAAAAGAAGCAGCTTGGTATCCCATTTCTCCCCAAGCTATTAGCAACCACTTACTTTCTGTTGCTCTGGATTTGTGCATTGTGAGCTTTCTTTATAGATGCAATCATAAGCCAGGCATGATGGTGCATGCCTTTAATCCCAGCACTTGGGAGGCAGAGGCAGGTGAATCTCTGAATTCAAGACCAGCCTGGTCGACGTAGTAAGTTTCAGTGCAGCTGGGGTTACAAGGAGACCTTGTCTCCAAAAGACCAGTAAAAAAAGCAGTTATGAGAGTTTTTTTGCCACTGATTTTGTTCTTACAGCATGATTTCAGGGTTCCTATAGTGCTGTAGTGTGTACCTGATTCTGACTGCCTTAGAACTTGTACGTAGACCAGGCTAGCCTCTTGAAGATCTTCTATTTCCCAAACATATGCTACTGATTTTTTTTCCCCCTGAACTTATTCTATTTTGAATGGCTATATCACATTCAGTATATCAGTTGGTGGTCATTTGGGTTGTTTTCGAATTTTGCCTATCAAGACTAATGTTGCTATTTTAAATATTCAAATACAAGTTTTTATGTAGACTTACTACATTTTTTTTGTTGGGGAAATGAAAACTCCCTACATCTGGGTCATAGGATAACTCAGTTTACCTTTGAGGAACTACTAGATGTTTTCCAAAGTATGTGCACTATTTGGAACTCAACAGCAGCTTACACGGTTCCAATTTCTCCTTAGCACTTGTTAACTGTAACTTTTATTTTTTCCTGTATTCTTTTCGAACAGGGGTCTCCCTGTACCCAGCTGTCCTGGAAACTCACTCTGTGAACAGGCTGGCCTATGAACTCACAAAATCCACCTACCTCCTGCCTCCCGAATCTAGGTGTTAAAGGCGGCACCACTCATGCCCGAGCTGCTAACTAAATTTTTTTTTTCTTTAATGTTAATTTTTTTCTATATTATATTTCTGGTATGTGTGATGATTCGTACTGTTGCATGCAAGTTTGGTGGCACCCCATGTCGTGCAATGCCACGGAGGTAGAAGAGGGCGTCACGCCCATGTGAGGGTGTATCAAACCTGGGTCCTCTGCAAGAGCCAGATGGGTGCTCTTTAACTAGCTGAGCCATCTCTCCAGCCCCTCAAAGAAAATTTACAAGTGGCCCAAGCACATGACTAGATGTTCAAAACCATTACTCACCAAACACTAATCAAAACAATGAGATACCATTTCACACACATTGATTGGTACAGACAAAAGTTATGTTTGGGCTGGAGATCGGCCTAAAAGCGGTTAGGAGTGCCGATGCTCTTGCATAGGCCCCGGTTCGATCCCACAGCACCCACAGTAGTGGCGAGCCGAGCTGTCGTAGAAACTCCAAATTCACATGGAGAACTCCAGTTCGGGGCAGGAATCCGACACCCTCTCTACCTCTGCGGCAATTGCAACACAGGGTGCAACAGACTACATGACAGAACATACAATTCAAATACACACACACCACACCACACACACACACACACAACAAAAAGAAACACACACACACACAAAAAGAAGCCAGTGCTCGTATAACCAAACTGAGCTATCTCTCAGCCCTAAGACTTGGTACTTTTTATATTGTTGGATTTTGATATAACATTTATGTGTTTTGAATAATAGTATAGTAATATTTGCAAATATTTAGAGATAGATTAAATTTTTTTTTTTAAATTTAATGTGTATGAATGTATTTCCTGCATGAATGAAGTGCACACCATAGTCATGCAGTGCCCATGAGGACAGAAGAGGATCCTTAAAGTTCCCTAGAACTAGAGTTAGATGGTGTTGAGTCACCAATGTGGGTGCTGGGATTAGAACCTGAGTCTCTAGCAAGAATACTTGTGATTTTCGCTTTTCTCTTGTTTTGTTTGTTTGTGTTACTTGAGTCGCCTGTGAATGATATGACGGCTATTCTAACCACTGCTATTATGGTCCGCCAGCTTGTTGTTGTAGATTTTTTTTTTTTTTTTTTTTTTTTTTGTTACAGTTTAAAAAGAATGTTTGACATATGTTGATTCAGGTTTGTATTATTATCTTTATTTGGGAGAAATGAAACTTAATGGTTAAAGGGGTAACCTTATGTGTTTCTTCCCTGGGTGTCTTGGTCAAGAATTGGGAGGTGGAGCCGGTGTGTTGGGCACACGCCTTTAATCCTAGCACCGGGAGGCAGAGGCAGAGCGGATCTTTGTAGTGAGTTCCAGGACAGCTGGGGCTACAGGGAGACCCCGGCCTCGAAAAGACCAAAAAAAAAAAAAAAAGAATTGGGGTGGTCAGAATTCCCTCGCTGGACTACTTTACTGGTCTCACTTCTAACTCTTTATTGTGATTGCTTTTAGGGGGTGGCTGGGCTCAGCTGAAAGATCCATAAAAGCTTCACTCAGATGGCTGCATGTTGGTTTTAGCTATGTGGCTCTCTAGTAGCATAGTTGAGAGCTGAGACTTACTTCATTGTAACACTGTGGTTGTGTTTCAAGAGGAGAAAGTAGAAGCTTCTAGTGGTCAAAGGTCCTAGAAGATTCTTTGGATACAGGAAGTTTTAGGGCAGCATAGGTTCAGGGGAGGGGAAGTTGCCTCTATCTTTTGGTGTGAGCAGTGACCTTTGTATACAGGGAGTCCAGTGATTGTTGTGTAGCTTCACAACAGAGACTAGCCACCACAGAGAGCTTTCTGATGGCTGGTGAACAGCCTCAGATCCCAGAGGAGTTGCTCATCACTCTGCCTTAGTCTCTGAATTACTATATGTTGATGGTTTTATAAGCCACGCCTTAATGATGATTTGGCCCATTTCCTCTGATAAAGTTGACTCTAAATCCCTCACTCCACATGGAGGCCCTCACCAATTAAAAGAGAACTGTTTAAAAGAGCAGTATTGGCTAAGTGTGTGTGTGTGTGTGTGTATGTGTGTGTGTGGTTTGTTTATTTGTTTGTTTGTTTTTTGGTCTTTTTGAGACAGAGTCTCCCTGTAGCCCCAGCTGTCCTGGAATTCGCTCTGTAGACCAGGCTGGCCTTGAACTCGCAAAGATCCTCCTGCCTCTGCCTCCCAAGTGCTAGCTAGGATTAAAGGCATGTGCCATCACACTCAGCGTGTCTCTGTGTGTGTGTGTGTGTGTGTGTGTGTGTGTGTGTGTGTGTGTGTGTATGTATGAGTGTACTATCTGCATGCAGGTTGCATGCAGGTTGGTGCACCGTGTCATGCAGTGCCACAGAGGTCAAAAGAGGGCGTTGGATTCCCCTGGAACTGGAGTTAAAGACAGTTCTTAGCTGCCATGTCAGTGCCGGGAATCGAACCCAGGTCCTCTGCAAGAGCAGTCTGTGCTCTTAACCACTGAGCCATCTCCCTAGCCCCAATGATTTCCATCTTTTTATCTGACACTTAGATTCCCTGTGGAGGTGGGTGTCAGTTAGTAGAGTAAGGACCTTCCCACCCAAGATACTTTGGCAGCCCGATGCACTTAGACCTGCCCCTGGTTCCTAAGGCTCTTGTACAACAGTTGTGAAAGACATTTAAAGCGTAGGACTCTGGGGCAGTGAAAACAATGGGTGAAGAAGGAATTGGAAAGTCAGGAGTCATGAAGGAAGCAGAGGGTCTTCTTGGAATCCTAACAAGCTTTAGGGTGCAGAGGCTCCACCCTGAAGGAAGTTCCACTGGTGGAAAGCCATGAGTGTTATTGTCTGGAAGAATTTGCCAAACTTCTGGTGGGAGGTGGGCACAGACCTCGTCCTGTGTGGGCTTTAGTTCTCCAAGTTTAAGCCTTTCTCATCTTTATATCCTCTGGGTTCAGGTCTCATGGCTGAATCCCATTTATGACTCTAAAATGATGTCCCCTTGGAAGGCCATGTTCTTAGTATATGTGATCACATCCAATCCCCACTCAGTCCTATAAATGATGTATTAGTTGCTTTGCTTGTTGCTCTGTCAAAATACCTAACATGAAGCAATGTAAGGGAGAAACAGAAAGGTTTATTTCCATTCACAATTTGAGGGGATACAGTCCATCACGACCAGGAAGTCATAGTGGAAAAATCCTCTGAAATCCTTCTGGTTCTTGCTACGTCCTCTCCTTTCCCTGCCCCCCCCCATTCCCTTTCTTCTTCCCTTTGTCCTTTCCTTTTTTTCTTTCCTTCCCCCCTTCTTGCCCTCCCACTCCCCCTCCACTCCCCCTCCTCCCCACTGTCCCCTCACCCCTTCTCCCCCCTCTCCCCCTCCCCCTCCTCTCCTCCCCTCTTTTTTTTTTTTTTTTTTCTTTCCTCTTTCCTTTCCCCCTCCTTCTCCTTTCCCTCCTCCCCCTCCCCTCCTTCCCCTTTTCCCCCCTCCTTCCCACTCCTTCCCGTCCCCCTCCCCTCCCACCCCCCTCCCCTTTGTCCCCTCCCTTCATGTCCTGCCCTCCTCCCCTCCTTCCCCCCTCCTTCCCCCTCCTACTCCCTCTTTCTTCTCCTCCCTTCCTTTCCTCCCCTCCCCCTTCCTTCCCCTCCCTCGCCTTCCCCCCCTCCCGCTTTCCCCCGCCCCCTCCTGTCTCCCTCCCCCTCCTTCCCCTCCCCTCCGTCTCCCTCCCCTCCCCCTCATCCCCTTCCACCTCCTTCCCCTCCCCTCCCACTCGCTCTCCCCTCCCCCTTTTTCCCCTTTTTTTTTTTTTTTTTTTTTTCTCTCTCTCCTCCCCCTCCCATCCTTCCCCTCCCCTCCTTTCCCCTCCTTTTTTTTTTTTTCTTTCCTTTCCCCTCCCTCCACCTCTCCCCCTCCTTTCCCCCTCCTCCTTCCCTTCCCTCTCCACCTTCACAAGTGCTTTACCACTAGGTATTTTCCCCAGGTTTGCCCTCTTTAAGATGTGGAAAATTTTAGAGTCAGTAATTCATGAAGGTTATTTATTTACTTTTTTATTATTTTTTTCTATGACTTGTTCTATCCTTGGTTCAAGTATTAGATGTTTTGTTTTTTTATTATCTTTTTATTGCTTTGTTTTCTCCGTCATTGTTGTGGGTCTTATTGTAGCACAGGTCTCTTGTATCTGAAGGCCTCGGCCGAAATCTACCGGACCACTTCTCGTTGCATGCGCCTGCCCAAGTTGCCGGGATTTAAAGGTGGTTCGCACTACTACTATGTACCCTTCAAGATAAAATAGCTGTGTTTCTAAATTCCCCTGCACTTTTTTTTTTTGTTTTTTTTTTTTTTTTTTTTTTGTCTTTTTGAGACAGGTGTCCCCAGTAGCCCCTGGCTCGTCCTGGAACTCACCTTCTTGTAGACCAGACTGCCTTGAACGCACAAAGATTCGCCTGCCCTGCCTCCACCAAGTGCTTAGGATTAAAGGGCGTGTGCCACCAACACCTGGCTTCTAAATTCTCACTTTTTTGAACGAATAGCTAACCCCCTATTATTTCATTTTTATCACTCAGCATATTTGTGAAAAGGATCCTTTATTGAAGGTAGGTTATTTTCTTTTCACTTATCTAGCATCATTTTTGATTGAGGGCCATTATAATATTTGTATTGCAATAATAAAAAAAAAAAGGGAAAATGCGTTGGTTGTGCCCTGTGAATTATGCATGACAAATATTAAATGGCCCTCAATCAAAAATGATGTAGATAAGTAGAAGAAATATAACCTACCTTTCAATAAAGGATCCTTTTCACAAATATGCTGAGTGATAAAAATGAAATAATAGGGGGTTAGCTATTCGTTCAAAAAGTGAGAATTTAGAAGCCAGGTGTGGTGGCACACGCCTTTAATCCTAGCACTTGGGAGGCAGAGGCAAGGCGAATCTTTGTGGTTCAAGGCAGCCTGGTCTACAAAGAAGGTGATTCCAGGACGAGCCAGGGGCTATGGGAGAACCCTGTCTCAAAAAGAACCAAAAAAAAAAAAAAAAAAAAAAAAAAAGTGAAAATTAAGAAACAGCTTTTTATCATTGCAAGGGTCATAGGTAGGTCAACACCTTTAAATCCCGAGCACTGGGCAGGCAGCATGAAAGCGGCAAGTGGGATCTCGGTAAGTGTTTTACGGCCGAAGGCCTCGAGAATCTATAACACAAAGAAGGGAGCCGGAAAAAAACATTAAAAACCATAAAACAAACCATCAAGATAAAGCTGATAACTGAACTAACTATACTTAACAAGTCATTACTGATAATAAAGTAATAAAATAACCTTCAGAATTACTGACTCTAAAATTTTCCACATCTTAAAGAGGGCAAACCTGGGGAAAATACCTAGTGGTAAAGCACTTGTGAAGGGAGAAGGAAGGAAGGAGGAAGAAGAAAAAAAAAAAAAAAAAAAAAGAGGAGAGAGAAAGAGGGGGAGGAGGGGCGCCGATGCATATACGTGGGGTCTTCGAGAACGATTCGTATGTGGTACAACCAAGAGGGGGCGGTAGGGAGAGACGGGGGGAAGGAGGGGAGGGTAAGGGGAGGGTGGTTCATCAGGATGGGGGAACAAGGAGGGTGAAGGGGGACGTGAGGGGAGAGGGGAAAGGAGGGGTCGCTAGCTGTAACTATGGGGGCAGTGCAAATGTGGACGAGGGGATTGATTTGGTAGGATAGGGCGAAGGGGGGGGTGGAGGAACTGGAGAGGACGGTGGCGCTAGCGGAGGGGAGGGAGCTACGGAGTGGTAGAAGGTGCGGAAGGATAAGGTGGGCGGGCAGCAGGACGGGGAGGGAGGCGAACGGATGGTTCGGTAGGGGGACAGGAGCTGGGGGGGGGGAAGGGCGGGGAGGGGAAAGGAATGGGAGGGGAGCGCACTCGGGTGTAGGACGGCAGGTGGACGGATTGGGAGAGGGAAGGAAGATAGGAGGGGGAGCGGGGACCTCGGGGTTGAATCGGAGTAGGGAGTACACAAAGGTGGAGGTGTGGTAAAGGGCAGGTGAGAGGCGGAGAGGCGGTGGACGGGAGGCGGGGACCCGCGGGCAGAGATGGGAGCAGTTCGCTTATTCATCACAACAGTTGGGGAGCACGGAGGGGACATAAAGGATGAAGGAGGGGGAAAGGAGAGGTGATGGAATCGGGGGGCGGGTGAGGGAGAGAGGGGTGTGAATTGGGGGAGGGGGGTGATGAAACAGCGGAGAAGGGAGGGGACAGGAGGGAAGCAGCTAGAGCAGGGGGAAGGGAGTGGAGAAGGGGAAAAAAAGACAGGAAGGAAAGTAGGAAGGAAAAAAAAGAAGGAAAAAAAAAAAAAGAGGATCAAAGAGAGCCAAGGAGTCCTAGAAGAAAGGGGTAACATGTGGCTGTGGCGAGGAGAGGAACAAGCGTGAACCGGGATAAAGGATAGAGAGGACGTAGTCAACGACACAGAAGTGATTGTAGTAGGAACTTTTGTTTCCACAGCTAATGAACTTCACTATTGGGTCACAATGTGATGGACTGTATCCCCTCAAATTGTGAATGGAAATAAACCTTTCTGTTTCTCCCTTACATTGCTTCATGTTAGGTATTNATTATTTATTTTTTTTGTATGTGTATGAATGTATTGTCTGCATGCAGGTCTGTGCACCCGTGTCGTGCAGTGCCGCGGAGGTCAGAAGAGGGTCTCGGATTCCCCTGGAACTGGAGTTCTCCTGGAATTGGAGTTACAGACGGTTCTTAGCCGCCATGTGGGGGCTGGGGATCGAACCGGGGTCCTCTGCAAGAGCGTCGGTGCTCTTAACCGCTAGGCTATCTCTCCAGCCCCACAACGCATTTTCATAATTTAAATATCGTCCTACAAGGTGTAAGCTGTTGAAAATACCTTAGTCATTCTAACAAAGAATAGAAGCGGCGGTGGGGGAGAAAGCACAGGGAGATGCTCATATGAGTCTTATGAGGGATTTTTGGGGGGGTAGGGAGTCCAGAAGTTCTGTTTTTATTATTTTTTTATTTTTTATTTTATTTTTTTGTTTTCTTTTTAACAATTTGTTTTCTTTATTTTTTATTTCATGTGTATGAGTGTTATGTCTACATATGTTTAAGTGCACCCATGCCGTGCAATGCCTGAGGAGGACAGAAGAGGGTGTTAGATCACCCTGAAATGGAGTTCCAGACAATAGCTGCCATGTGGGTGCTGGGATTTGAACCCAGGTCTTCTGTAAGAATAACCAGTGCTCTTAACCACTGAGCCATCTCTCCAGCCCCAAGTTCTATTTTTAAACAAGGAAGCAACATGGCAACATTTTGTCTTAAACTCTCCTATACTTGTGTTGATCCCTTAATAATCGTTTCAGCCGAGTATAGATCTCATTTGTAAGTTACCTCTCAGAGTCATGGAATCCTGACACACTTGGCCTTAAGAGTGTGACTATTTTTTTTTTAACTTTTTTTTTTTTTAAATTAGTTTTTATTGATGCTTTGTGCATTTCATACATTTTTTCCAATTCGGTTCAGGCTTATTTCCCTTTCCCTCCCCCGAGTGTGACTATTTTTTAGGGTCAACTACATTCAACTGCAAACACTCAGTTCCAAATTCCAAGTCATAGTCACTATGGTGCCAATAGGCTTCATAGATAACATCAAACAGAAAAAACCTGCAGCATTTCAGTTGCTTTATGTCTGGAATGTTTCAGTGAATAGTCGAAGCAACCATCAGCAGAGAGACTGATGACAGTAGAGTAGCCATACTGATCCTAGGCTGCTGTGGCAACTCTGAGGAGGACATTTTTCCTAAACAAAGGTTCTTATAGCATCCTAGACAATCACTTCTGGCTTAGAGAGTTTAAAGTCTGGTTAATCTTCTACCACGACTTTTAGTATCTTGAAAATTGACCTGTGGTGAGTCACTCCCACTTCAGCTACAGAGATACTCATAAGCCACTACTTCAGAATCATATTTCTCATGCTTTCCTGCTTTCTCCAGTTACTGCCACAGAAAGTCCTTTATCCAACATATTCCTCCAGGCTTTCAGGGTGTGGCCAATGAGTGCTTCTCTAGGATTGGGCAGAACTGCTTTGGGGTCAGGACACTCATTCTTTCCCTGTATCTCCCCTATGGGCAAGACTCAGGACATTGAACATGCAGGACATGGATGGGGTCCTTGCCATGAAGACTGCTCAGGCCTCACCAAGCCTATTCTGGGCTTCATGGCAGCAGGTGGTGTGGAGAGTCTTACTAGTCCCAGAGTGTAGTTATGAGGGATTAAAACATAAACACACACACACACACACACACACACACAATGCTTAGGGGAACAGGGTGTTAGGTTAACCTGTGGGGAGGGAATTACATTATTGTTTAGTACCCAGGGAGAAACACAAGACAGTTCCCAAGTTCCCAAACTCTCCATCCAAACCAGACCAACATTTCTGGCTTTAGTTATTAATTGGCCTTGGTTCACAGAGGCTCGAAAGTTTCTTCCTTCCAAGGGCTGGGATTAAAGGTGTGGACCATCATATCTTGCTGGTTAAAAAAACTTTTAAAGGTTTAGCTGCCCCAGGGCATCAGGTTCAGGAACACATTCTGGTCTGCTATTAGGAACACATTCTGGTCTACTGTTAGGCAGTGATTTTTAAGGTGCAGTGAAATTAAAAGATGAGAATAAATTTTTTTTTTTGGTCTTTTTGAGACAGGGTCTCCCTATAGCCCCAGCTGGCCTGGAACTCACTCTGAAGACCAGGCTGGCCTTGAACTCACAGAAATCCGCCTGCCTCCTCTGCCTCCCGAGTGCTGGATTAAAGGCATGTGCCATCATGCCTGGCAATGAGAATAAATTTTGTTGCATAGGACTTGAAGTTAAAAAAGTGTGCACATATATATATGTATACATACATACACATATATATGCACACTTTTTTAACTTCATTATATATATATATATACATACATATATATGTATACATACATATATATGTATGTATGTATATGTGGGTGTGTACTAAAAGATATTTAGGGTACCTGGTTTACAAAGAATAATATTAATAGTTTGATTAGGCATGCCGGGAAGAAATTTAAATCAATAGTTTTCATGCGCAAAAATGAAGATTAAGTTAGACCCGATTATACATGAGAAATTATCCTCGGATATGTAGGTGGCAAATAGGAAAGCAGAGTGAACGACTGCATAAGAGCAAAGCAGTGCATTTACTGTCCAACAGGTCCAGGTTCAAACTGCAAACCTCTACTTTTTTTATTTTCTTTTATCTCAGAGCAGAGAGGGGGCTGGACCTAGGTGATCAGGCCAGGCAGAAGGGAGTCTAGGCCTAGGTAAACCTAGGGAGGGGCGGGGCCCAGGCGAGGAGGCAGGGGTGGGGCTTAGGCAAGCTGAGTATGTCTCCAGGGCTTTAATTGGCATTAGAAAGGCTTAGCCAGGTGTGGTGGTACACTCCTTTAATCCCAGCACCCCAGAGGCAGAGGCAGGCAGATCTCTGTGAGTTCAAGGCCAGCCTGGTTTACAGAGAGTTCCAGGACAGACAGAGCTACAGGGACACCCTGTCTTAAAAAGACCAAAAAAAAAAAAGGCTTGAAGCTGGGTCTGGTGGCGTACACCTTTAATCCCAGCATCCGGGAGGCAGAGGCAGGGGGATCTCTGTGGGTTCAAGGCCAGCCTGGTTTACAGAGTGAGCTCCAGGCTAGCTGGTACTAAAGGGAGACCCTGTCTCAAAAAGACCAAAAAAAAGAAAAAGGCTTAAAGAAGCCGGGCATGGTAGTGCATGCCTTTAATCCCAGCACTTGGGAGGCAGAGGCAGGCAGATCTTTGTGAGTTCAAGGCTAACCTGGTCTATATCAAGCTCCAGGCTAGTTGGGACTAAAGGGAGACCCTGTCTCAAAAAAGACCAGAAAACAAACAAACAAAAAATGGCTTAAAGAAGCCAGGGCTTAACTTGACTGTATCAGGGCAGAGGAACTTAAAACCTGTCTGTAAAACAGCCAGACAACCTGAGGGCTGTAGAATTTAGATTCTGGCTGGGAGTTGTCCCAGGCGAATTTTAAACCTCACTGATTGGGCTGCTGTCCTTAGTATATTTAGAGCTGCAATCTTGGGCCCAGTGGTGCCCCTCTGGCACTTTAGACAGGGCACAGAGGACCCTTTGGTGCTCCTGGGCTGAGCTGCAGCTGCAGAAGGGCAGACCACTCATAGGTGACCCATTTGGCCACACTCCCAACATTTGGAACCATCTCCCTGGGGGTGCTGGGCAGAGACAAGGGCAAGGGCCTGCACCAGTGCTGTCATATGAGAGGCTCTTGTGTCCTCAGGGATGTTAACCTTCCTCTGGCCCTTATCTTAGAAAAGAATAGTTGCTGGGCGTGGTGGCACACGCCTTTAATCCTAGCACTTGGGAGGCAGAGGCAGGCATATCTTTGTGAGTTCAAGGCCAGCCTGGTCTACAGAGTGAGTTCCAGGACAGCTGGGGCTACAGGGAGACCCTGTCTCAAAAAGAGTTCAAGACCAGCCTGGTCTACAGAGTGAGTTCCAGGACAGCTGGGGCTACAAGGAGACCCTGTCTCAAAAAGACCCCCCCAAAAAAAAAGAATAGTTAGAAGGAAGAAGAAAAAACTAGTAGCAGAGAACCAGAGGACACATTGGAAGGCAATGTCCCAAAGTCGTTCAGCTCCTAGAAGATAGATTCCCCATTTCTGAAGGGGTTCACACACCCAAACTCTCTAGATTGTTTCAGGGTCCCTTTTTGAATATGCCAGTTGTGGGAAACTGTCAGTTCCATGGTGGAACAGGCTGAAGAGGGCACATTCATGAGTGAGCCTGGTTCCGCACATCTTGGGAACACACATCAGAGGGTGCAGATCCAATTTATTCTATACAACAGGCAGCTTATATAGGTTTGGGACAGATAGACCCCACGTTGTATAACATCACCTCCCGGGGCCAATCCTAGACCTTCCTATCATCACGTCATCCCAACTGTCAGGCATAAACAGGGAGGTCCTGTGACCCATACTCCTGACCCTGAAACATGCTGGCTGAAATGTTTGGTCACACACATACCCACTGGTGGGTAACAGAGTGTGTCCATATCCTGCCATATTATGTGGTTATCTAATGTGTTAATGCAGTTAGTATTATTTATTATTATTATTATTATTGTTTTTTATGTGTACTGTCTGCATATAGGTTGGTGCACCCGTGTCATGCAGTGCTACTGAGGTCAGAAGAGGGCATCAGATTCCCCTGGAACTGGAGTTAAAGACATTCTTAGCCGCCATGTGATGCTGGGAATTGACCCCAGGTCTTCTGCAAGAGCAGTTGGCACTCTTAACCTCTGAGCCATCTCTCCAGCCCCATGAATGCATTTTTTTATATGAATGCATTTTTATAAAGTGTCCATAATAGGCAAACAAAGAGTGCAGGGCTGGAGAGATGGCCTAGCGGTTAAGAGCACCAACTGCTCTTGCAGAGGACCCAAGTTCGATCCCCAGCACCCACATGGCGGCTAAGAACCGTCTGTACTCCAATTCCAGGAGAACTCCAGTTCCAGGGGAATCCGAGACCCTCTTCTGACCTCCGCAGCATTGCATGACACGGGTGCACAAACCTACATGCAGACAGTACACTCATACACATACAAAAATAAATAAAATTAAAAAAAAAAGAGTGTATCGTGCCAGGCATGGTGATGCGCACCTTTAATCCCAGTACTTGAGAGGCACAGAGGCAGGCGGATCTCTGTGAGTTCAAGGCCAGCCTGGTCTGCATAGTGAGGTCCAGGACAGTTGGGACTAAAGGGAGACCTTGTCTCAAAATGACCAAAAAAAAAAAAAAAAAAAAAAAGAAAAAAAGTATTACTTGTCTCCTGTGGCTGTTGTACTAAATTACCACATATTGGAGCCTTTGGTCTCTAGGTCCCATGGCTCTGTCCTCCAGGTTGTCCACTGTTTTTCTTGGATGGTAACATGTTTATAGTTGGCTGGTTTTTATTTTGTTTCTGTTTTCCTTGTTTGAGACAGGGTCTCGCTGTGTAGCCCAGCCTGCTCTTGAGCTCACTGTCCTGCCCTGATCCGTGTTTTGGGCCTTATGAACAGAACTGAGAAACAGCATGCTTCTGAAATAAGGAGTACAGCTCCATGGTTGTCCCTGATGTTTCCAATTCAAATGAACCAACCTTTCAGAGTTTAGAAAGGTGCTTTCATCTTGAGCATGTGTGTTTCCTGACACTGGATACCTTAGCTTCTTATCTCATTGGCATAGTTGAGAAATGTTCATCTCTGATAGCTTGAGAATAAATAGCTTTAGTACCACCAATGACAAAGTGTGGACTAAACTTACGATTCCTTTGTGGAGGCAGTTAACAACCATACATAAATCCACTTCCAGCGGATCTGATGCCCTCTTCTGTTGTCCTTGGGCACTGCACAACACGGGTACACTTACATATCTGTAGGCATAACCCTCATACACATTAAAAAAAGATTCCTAAAAAAAAAAAAAAAGGTGGGGCTGGAGAGATGGCCTAGCGGTTAAGAGCACCGACTGCTCTTGCAGAGGACCCGGGTTCGATCCCCAGCATCCACATGGCGGCTGAGAACCATCTGTAACTCCAATTCCAGGAGAACTCCAGTTCCAGGGGAATCCGACACCCTCTTCTAACCTCCGAGGCATTGCATGACACAGGTGCACAAACCTACATGCAGACAGTACATTCATACACATAAAAATAAATAAATAAATGAAATTAAAAAAAAGGTTCCTTTGTGCCAATATACCTTCCGCTGAGAACTGATGTAGGTTTTGTTTTTATTTTGTTTTGTTTTTAGGAGACATTTCGAGGGTTTTTTTTTTTTTTAATTTCTTTTGTCTTCTCAGTTATGAAAGCTTTACATGTCTTTTTTTTTTTTTTTAAGCTAATTTCATTTATTTATTTATTTGAGGCAGGGTCTCCCTATAGCCCCAGCTGGCCTGGAACTCACAGAGATCCGCCTGCCTCTGCCTCCCGAGTGCTAGGATTAAAGGTGTGCACCACCATGCCTGGTGGTGGTCTTTAAAGACGGTTCTTAGCCACCATGTGGGTGCTGGGAATCGAACCCTGGTCCTTTGCAAGAGAGACGGTTCTTAGCTGCCATATGGGTGCTGGGAATCAAACCCTGCTCCTTTGCAAGAGCAGTCGGTGCTCTTAACCACTGAGCCATCTCTCCAGCCCCTACATGCTTTCTAAGTGCAAACCAGTAAGGTTTGGAAAAGACTCATTTCCAGCCCAGTTTCTAATACTTAACATTTTCCTATGATTTGGCTTATCCTTCTAGTGTTTCTTCTGGCAGGTTTAACTGAGTGTATTCAGATTCCTTGGGTCTTTATGAAAAGTGGCCTGTGGCGCAGTGTGGTAGGTGGTGGTAGAGATCGCCTGTAGCGCAGTGTGGTGGGTGGTGGTAGAGATCGCCTGTGGCACAGTCTGGTAGGTGGTGGTAGAGATCGCCTGTGGTGCAGTGTGGTGGGTGGTGGTAGAGACTGCCTGTGGTACAGTCTGGTGGGTGGTGGTAGAGATCGCCTGTGGCGCAGTGTGGTGGGTGGTGGTAGAGATCGCCTGTGGTGCAGTGTGGTGTACACCACCATGCCTGGCTCCTTTCTGCAAGATTAACATGTGTGGTGAAAATCAGATGTCAGGCTGTGTGTGTGTTTGTGTGTTTATGTGTGTGGTGCTGGGCATAGAACCCAACCTTGTACATGCTCTGCTACCAAGCCCCATCTCCAGCCTCTCCTGCACCATTTCATCTTTTCTGTGTAAACAAGACAGTGTTAGTAGTCTTTGCATCCTTGGGTCTAGGTTTAGAGTATTAAAGGTATTAGGGGCTGGAGAGATGGCTCAGTGGTTAAGAGCTCCAACTGCTCTTCCAGAGGACCTGGGTTCAATTCCCAGCACCCACATGGCTGCTATGAACCACCTTTAAGCCAGGCGTGGTGGTGCACGCCTTTAATCCTAGCACTCGGGAGGCAGAGGCAGAGGCAGAGGCAGGTGGATCTCTGTGAGTTCAAGGCCAGCCTGGTCTACAGAGAGTTCCAGGCCAGCTGGGGCTACAGGGAGACCCCTATCTCAAAAAGACAAAATAATAAATAAATAAATAAATAAATAAATAAATAAATAAATAAATAAATGTATTAATACAACGTCTGGGCCTGGCTCCATGGACCTGTTGGTGCCTAGGTATGTCTCCTCTACTTGTAGGGTTTGTTATTTATAGTCTTAATGTCTAGCCTTGGCTGCAGCCTGGACATATGAATGTTGATGGTGAGTAGGGCTGCTCCTCAGTTTGTTTTCTTAGTCATCCTGGAAGTTTGGGGGGCTTTGGAGCAGAAGGGAGGGCTATAACCTCTCTTTTAGAGTAGAAGCTGGGAGTGCTGACCAGGGAGGGTGAGTTAGAACACCAGTGCTTCCAGATTGAAGGTGGACAACCAAGGGGCCCAGCCTTGGGGTCAGAGGCACAGTGTCAGGAACTCGGGTCTCCTGTGGAAAGGAGTGTTGGCAGCTCACCAACAGACTCAGCTCCTGCAGGTTTTCACATGCCCTAAGGAGAATGTAGGAAATATATGTCTCCTGGGAGACACCCCTGGTCCTTGGGTAACTAACTGATTCCTGTGCCACAGCCCTCCCTGCTGGTCTGCAAAGCTGTACTGGACCTTGTTGTCTGTCCTTTCGTAGGTCAGGAGTGGTACTGGTCACAAAGCATGGTGTCTGCCCACCCAGCTCCAGGCACTGGAGCTCTTGGCTCTGCTTCTGCACTGGAAAGAATTTGGGGAATCTGCGGTTGGTCTACTGTGTTTTGGGTTTAAGTAGTCCTAGGTCATCCCTTCTGGAATCTATGTTCTTCCTGTCATATCTTTCAGGATAGGAAAAACTTGGCAAATCATGTTAAAAGTCCCAGAACAAGACAGTCCAGGGCTTTAACACAGTCATACACAGACCTGCCTGGCTCCAGGGTTCTCTTCACTGGAACTTGGCTGCCTTTTTTCCAGTTCTGAGCTTGCTTTGGTCCCATACATCCTTCACTCCCTATTCGTCACATCACTGTACTTAAGAGTGCCGGGCCTCCCAGACCACTGATTGTGGGGGTCCCCTCCTCACAGTCTTTCTAGTCAGAAATTGATGGGGCATGGAAAGTGGAACGTGTTGACTTAACTTCCCTGCGTCCCTTTGCTCTTGGTGCCTCCTTGTCTTCTCTGTCCCTAGCGTTTCTCCTCGGCTCTCTCCTCTCCCTCTTATCCTCTGCTCATTCACTTAACTGGGAAACAGTGCTGGGTGGAGCGTGGGGATCCGTGAGGGATAACACAGGTATAGACCATGTCCTAAGGTTTCCACGCGCATTTTGGTCCATGTTCTTTTTTTTTAAGGTTTACTGTATATTTATGTGCATTTGTGGGGCTGAGTATGCACAGCACATGAGCGTAGGGAACCTCAGAGGCCAGAAGACAGTGTCAGATCCCCTTGGAGTTGAAGTTAGAGGTGGTTGTGAGCCTCTTGGATGGAGGCGCATGCCTTTAATCCTAATTTCAGACATCTCTTCATTGGCCACAGAATAGATAGCCAAGCATGGGTGTGTCCTTAGGTACACAGAGGATAAGAGTGGGAGACCAGCCCCACTGGGGAGTTTCAGAAAGAGAGCAGCACAAACAGAAGCCCTATGCAGGCCTTTGAAACACGCCTTGCTCTTTCCCTTCCCTGTGTAGCCAACAGAAAAGCATGGGTTCCCAGCAGGTCTAGCTGGGGGGACCCATACCCATACACATATAGATCCGTGTACACACAGGCCTCAGCAGCAGGGGAAAGGCCAGCACGGAATTGGCACAAAAAGTGAAAGTACTTGCATGCCCTTGGTCTAAAGGCATCAGCCTTCCAGGCTGCTTCAGTAAGCCTTGTGCCCTCGGGCTACTTCCTGGCGACTGGGGGTTGGCACTGCCGCATTCGCATTCACGCTGACTCCCCTCTGTGCTGAGAGGGGACTTGTGATGGGCCCTGTCTGCTGAGTGCTCTTTGCATCAAGGTAGAGGAGCTGTTTCTGGAGGCTCCACACTTGTTTCTGTCTTTGTGCCTCTGAGAGGTGGATTCCAGAGGCAGCTGAGTGGGCTCAGTGGCCATGGCCTTCTCAGGCAGTCCCAGAAGTCAAGCTTACAGGAAGAACCTCAGCTGCATGGCTGGGCTGCATGAGGGGGTGGGAAAGGGGAGTTGCATGCCTTTGCTTCTCCATTTGGGATTAAAGCACTTCCTGTTTTTACTTGTAGGATGAGTACCTTTCCCTTGTGGCCCGGCTCATCATCCATTTTCGAGATATTCGTAAGTAAAAGTTCACATTTTGGGGTGGTTTTGATTGCTCTGAGGGATTTGCTCTGCTTACGACTGTCTAGCGGGACTTTCCAGTGGGCCACAGCGTCTAAGCTAAACATCTGATCCTGGACTACTACAAGGAAGTTCCTAACTGCACAGTTCTAGATTCCCCACCCTCTTAGGCCTTGGCCTCAGAAATGTGGATTCTGACATGGGAATGCTGCTGCGCTCAAATGTCCGCTTCTCTCCTTGTCTAGGACTTTTACTTTACCTCTGGGCAGTTCTTAAATAAGCAGTTTACCTTGGGTAGACACTTTGTTCCCTAAAAGTTAATTCAGTAACCTCAAGAGGCCTGAACTAAATGTGTGTTTCTATGAAACTAGGAGTGTCTTAGGCCAGCTTCCCAAATCCTCATTCTTCTCTGCTGTGCTAAGGATCCCCTCACCTGACTCCTGCCCCCACTGATTCAGAGGATACTGCTGTGGGACTGTTGTCCTTCCTCTTTAGAAGTGAGCTGTTACAAACTCCTGGGGCAAAATTCTCGGTGCATTTGTGTGTTCTGTGTATGGATACCTAGTGTTCCTGGATGGCCACAGCCTGTAGAGGAACCAGAGTTTGTGAGCACTCTGAGTTCCATCCAGCAGCCTCCCTGCCCTTCCAGTCACGTAAGTACTAGACAGACTGTTCTTGACAGGGACCTGCCCCCTTCCCCATGGTTTGGGCACAGTCAGAACATGGGTTATAGCAGTAGCTGCAGCTTCAGTGTCAGCCACTGAGGACATAGGAGGTTACTAGAATGGCCAGAAAGGTAGAGTTTATAGGTCTTACTTTCTTTGAAGTATTGGAAGGGACCTGGGAAGTGTAGAGTAGAAGGATCACAGAGTCTGGGGAGCAGGCAGCTGGATCTCCTGTCATGGACTCCCCCATGCCCTACTCAATAGGATGGTGCCTAGGATGCACACAGCCCAAGCAGGAGGCCTCTGGGCTACCAGCAGTTGAGGCATTTCTTCCCTAGGGGCTGTGTTGAGCAGACAAGGCTTCCAGCCAGCTTTGAGCAATCTTGGGCAGCCTTGGCTTCTTTACCTAGAAAATGGGCCGGGCATGGTGGCCCACGCCTTTAATCCTAGCACTTGGGAGGCAGAGGCAAGCGGATCTTTGTGAGTTCAAGGCCAGCCTGGTCTACAGAGTGAGTTCCAGGACAGCTGGGGCTACAGGGAGACCCTGTCTCGAAAAGAAAAAAAAAAATAAATAAAAAGATGGACGCTATGTCACACTAGAGTAGACTGAAGATGGAATTGCTGTTGAGTTCACAGTACTGTTCTTTTAGCCTCATCACAAGTTTCTGTTATTCTTTTTTTTTTTTCTATGTGTATGAATGTACTGTCTGCATGTAGGTTTGTGCACCCGTGTCGTGCAATGCCTCGGGGGTCAGAAGAGGGTGTCGGATTCCTCTGGAACTGGAGTTCTCCTGGAATTGAAGTTACAGACGGTTCTCAGCTGCCATGTGGGTGCTGAGGATCGAACCCGGATCCTCTGCAAGAGCAGTCAGCGCTCTTAACTGCTAGGCCATCTCTCCAGCCCCATTTCTGTTATTCTTATTTGTAGTTCAGAATCTGAGCCAAGACTTGGAGGGAAAGGAAGGCCCAGAGTCTGCTAGCTTAGGGTGCTCTATCCCTGGGGCAGTTCACTGAGGCCCAGGGTGGGCCCCCAGGCGGTTCTGCTCCCTCTGCCTCTTCGTATGAACAGTGGCAGTGGAAACCTCCCTAGTTACCAGAGTACCAGCGGCTCTTTGGGATTGAGGCTCTGGGTTCTGTTGGCTTTTGTTTCTATGCAAGGTCAGTTCATTTTCTGCAAATCACCTCTGGTCAGATGCCTACAGAACTGACCTATCCTGGGAAATATGTCTTTATTTAAGACTATTGACTTTGGGGGTTTGTGTTTGTTTTTCTACAGAGAACAAGAAATCTCAAGCTTCTGTCAGTGGTAAGTTTTCCTTTTGAAATATTGTAGGAATGAGATGGCATGTTCCTGGTGTACCGGACAAGCAGGTCCTGGAGTAACTGTCTGAAAGACCCCAGAGGCAGCAGCTCCCAGCCTCTTCTGTGCTTCCCTGCGTGCCGAAGTCCTCAGTGCCTCTCCATTCTGTTTTATTGGGCAAAAAGATTATAAAATCTCAGGGGAGGGGGCTTTTTGAGACAGGGTCTCCCTGTAGCCCCAGATGGCTTGGAACTTGGTATGCAGACCAGGCTGGGTTTGAACTCATGGAGATTCGCCTGCCTGTAGGAGAACCAGAGTTTGTGAGAACTCTGGGTTCCATCCAGCAGCCCCCCTGCCCTTCCAGTCATGTAAGTACTAGACAGACTGTTCTTGACAGGGACCTGCCCCCTTCCCCATGGTTTGGGCACAGTCAGAACATGGGTTGTAGCAGCAGTCGCAGCTTCAATGTTGGCCACTGAGGACATAGGAGGTTACTAGAATGGCCAGAAAGGTAGAGTTTATAGGTCTTACTTTCTTTGAAGTATTGGGAGGGACCTGGGAAGTGTAGAGTAGAAGGATCACAGAGTCTGGGGAGCAGGCAGCTGGATCTCCTGTCATGGACTCCCAAGTGCTGGGTTAGAGGCATGTACCACCATGTATGGCTAAAAACTCAGAAATATACATTGTCTTAACCATTGCGTCTTACTGAGTAAAATAACCCATAATAGCATGTCATGGAGAACAGCTGTGGGAATTCATTTTCCAAGTTATAAAATTCTGAGTTCAGAAATCTTTTATTTTTTGTTTTTTTATGTGTATGAGTGTACTGTCTGCATGCAGCTTTGTGAATCTGTGTCGTGCAATGCCGCAGAGGTCAGAAGAGGGTGTCGGATTCCCCTGGAACTGGAGTTAAAGACGGTTCTCAGCTGCCATGTGGGTGCTGGGGATTAAATCCGGGTCCTCTGCAAGAGCAGTTGGTGCTCTTAACTTCTAGGCCATCTCTCCAGCCCCAGAAATCTTTTTAATTTCAAGGTTTATCATATGAAGGGAATTGTGCTAGTTGAATTGGAATCTGGTCTCTCCTTCTGAGGTGCCATGAAGGGATTTAGCCAGTCTACTCTGGCCGGCAGATCTTTAGCCTATTGGAAAGGCTGTGAGGTTCTGTGAGAAAGTGCTTGCCTAGCATGTGTAAGGCACTGGGTCTCATCTCCAGAACCACCAGAAAAGGAACATTGTGAGCTTGCGTTGCAGACTGTGTGGTTATGTGGCCTATCTGGAGCCCTAAGTGCCTCTGCCTGTATATGCCTGTATATGCCTGTATATGCCTGTATAGCTGCCACCCTCAGACCAGGGGTAGTTAGTGAATATGGCCTGGAGAATACCTACCTGGCCTCTGTGGTATTAAAACATGGGATTATTGGGTATCATCCAGTTCTGTGGCCAGTTGACCAGTCAGGCCACACCTGTCTGCACTTAGCATTTTTGCTGTGCATCCACACTGTGCTGATGGCATCTGGCTCCTTGACCTTGGATGTAGCATTGCTTATTCAACTGCACCTCTTTCCTGGGGCCTAGTGGACATGGCTGTGCCCCTCAGTGCTCTGTGGAGCACTGTTATGCTGCTTGTCTGCTTGCTCTGGTATGCTGCTTCTGGCTGCAGAACTGTGCTGGTGTGGTATTCTATAGGTTCAGCTGCAAAAATGGGGCACTGGTGTGTCACTGTGCTCTCTCTGGGGAGTGTCTGCCTAGGTCCCCTGCTTCTCTGACCTAGCCACTCTGTTCCTGCCTACTGGGAAGAAGGGCCTTCATATGTCACTGTCTTTGGAAGTCTGCGGTAGCCTCATCCTATAGGATTTGTGGGCAGGGAATAAGAGGCTCTTTGCTAGATGCCCTAGAGGACTTAGCCTATCTTCAGTGTGGCGGTGCACATCAAGGGGATAGTTCTAATTCAGGATTGGGATGCTGGTACAGGCCAGGTTGATTCATGGAGTGTGCTCCATGGTCCTGGTATTCATGTTCTGATAGTATCCTAGCCCCAGGCATTCAGGAAGTGTCAGTCCTCCAACTCTTACTGATTGGGACTTTGAGTGGATTAGGCTTATAGGAGGGGTTGGGGGTGGTGTCTGTGTTCCATGAGCCTCTTACCTGTGAGCCACCCAAGTTTTCCTCAGACACTCCACCCTTGTGTTCCCACAGACCCCATGAATGCACTGCAGAGCCTTACTGGTGGACCTACCCCAGGAGCAGCTGGGATTGGCATGCCTTCTCGGGGCCCAGGACAATCCCCTGGGTGGGATGGGTGGCCTTGGCGCCATGGGGCAGCCACCCCCTGGGACCTCCGGGATGGCCCCTCATGGGATGCCTGTGGCATCAACAGCAACTCCACAAAGTGAGTACCACACTTCTTTGGCAGATGACACTGCATTTCATTCTCTTTCTTATGATGTTATTGAGAGAAGCCCCAAGTACCCCTGTCCTGGGCAGAGCGACATGCAGAGAACAGCTCCTAGCCCTCCAGAGTAATGCTGGCTCTCTTAGTAGCTTGGGGCAGAGGGGTGGGGAAAGCCTGGGAGTTCTCAGCCACGAATAAGTGCTATGTCAGCACTCTCTGTCCTCACAGTCTGCCACAGGGCTGGGGTGGGGAAGGGGGTACCCCTGCTACTGGTCTTCTCCCTCGATCAGGAGTGGCTTTGCATTCCACCCATTTCTCCATTGGGCTCCCCATCTTGAAGGAGGTGCTTTGCCCTCTCTGTCCCTGTCTGTATAGGACATGCTCCAATTCCTGTGCATAGTTGCTCTGGTTCAGGATGGGGTTGCAGTCAGCTGTACTGGCAGATTTGTTTGTTTGAGACCAAGTCTCACTATGTAGTGCTGGCTATAGTAAGAGATTGTTTTAAATTTGGGGTTTGGAATGCTCATGTGATTGGAGCCAGCTCCAAATTTGTCTTAAAGAATTATTTGCCAGACATTTCATGGTGAGGTTGTGGTATCCTGTCCACCCCCG
This sequence comes from Rhizomys pruinosus, assembly GCA_009823505.1. Classification (NCBI taxonomy): domain Eukaryota; kingdom Metazoa; phylum Chordata; class Mammalia; order Rodentia; family Spalacidae; genus Rhizomys; species Rhizomys pruinosus. The sequence continues at coordinate 2,092,473 of VZQC01009573.1, read as the reverse complement.
CCCCCCCTCCCTAAGTCTGACCTTGGCCCACATCCTGTTTTTAGCTTCCACAGAGCTGGTCTCCTGGGTGGCACTAGTTGAAAGCCAGCTGCTTGTGGACTTGTGTACCCTCCTGTGCTCTCTGGCAGACAACCCCTTCCCCATTTTTGCCTTGATCCCTAGTTTCACTTGGTCCATACCAAGTGGGTGCCAATGGCCTCCTGATCTGTCTTCCTGATGGGGATGCTGTCTACAAACACTGCTGTGTCATTCAGGCTAGTTTAGGTCTTCAACCAGGGTCCCTAAGAAGGCAGAGCCTCTGGGTCAGAGATTTTTCCAGAAAATACTTAGGGACTGGTAATGTAGCTCAGTGATAGAATCCTCCCTTAACAAGCTCAAGCTCACTGTATCCCATCCCCAGCATTGTAAGAAAAAAAAATTTTTTTTTTAAAAGAGGTTAAAATGTGGGTAAGAAGCACTTGCTTCCAAACCTAATGGCCTGAGTTCAATCCTCACAGCTCCTCAAGTTGTCTTCTGACCTCCGCATGCATGATGTGAAACATGTGTGGCCCTTCCCACATACATGTAAACTTAAAAGCATTGGTCAGCCGGGCATGGTGGTGCACGCCTTTAATCCTAGCACTTGGGAGGTAGAGGCAGGCGGATCTCTGTGAGTTCAAGGCCAGCCTGGTCTGCAGAGTAAGTTCCAGGTCAGCTGGGGCTATAGGGAGACCCTGTCTCAAAAAAAAAAAAAAAAAAAAAAAAATTGGTCAGCTTTATATTTTAAGTTAAATATACATAACAAATTAAAAATTATTTCTGAAATAATGGAAATAATTTATAAATTTTAAATTAATAGAAAATGGAATAAGAATAAAAGTAACAAACTATCAAAATAGCATATAAAATCCAATACAGTCATCTGAAAAAACCCCAAAACATTTAATTAGGAAAATAAAGGGGGGAGGCTGCATCAGTGGCACGGCAGTTAAGAGTAAATATAGCTCTTCCAGAGGACCTGGGCTTGGCTCCCAGCACTCAACAGTGAGTGGCCCACAACCACTTCTTGTGCCAGGTCTAGGGGATCTGGTGCCTCAGGCGTCCATGGTACCTACACTCATGTGCATGCCCCTCACCCTGCACAGAAACATAGTTAAAATTAAATATATCTTTTTTGTTTGTTTGTTGTTTTGGTCTTTTTGAGACAGTGTCTCCCTTTAGTCCCAGCTGGCTTGGAACTCACTATGTAGACCAGGCTGGCCTTGAACTCCCAAAGACCTGCCTTCCTCTGCCTCCCGAGTGCTGGGATCAAAGGCATACGCCACCACACTGGGCTATGTACATCTTTAAAAGAAAAAAAAAGAAAGAATAAAAGAAGAAAAAGAAGAAAAAGCAGAAACTTGGAAAAATGAGAGCCAAGGGCTAGAGATCAATCAGCTCAGTGGCGGGAGTCAGCTCAGTGGCGAGAGTGCTTGTTGACTTTTCACACAGGTTTTCAACTCACACTGTGAGGTGAGAAGGAGAAAGGGAGAAAAATAGAAATAGGTTGAAAATATAAGTAATCATAATTATATGAGTAAACTTGTGGGGTTTTTTTTTGGGGGGGGGGTGTTGAGATGGTCTCTCTGTAGCCCCAGCTGGCCTGGAACTTGCTCTGTAGACCAGGCTGGCCTTGAACTCCCAGACATCTGCTTGCCTCTGCCTCCTGAGTGCTGGGAACTTTTCTTTTTTTTTTTTAATTTATTTATTTTTGTATGTGTATGAATGTACTGTCTGCATGTAGGTTTGTGCACCCGTGTCGTGCAATGCTGCGGAGGTCAGAAGAGGGTCTCGGATTCCCCTGGAACTGGAGTTCTCCTGGAATTGGAGTTACAGACTGTTCTTAGCTGCCATGTGGGTGCTGGGGATCAAACCCGGGTCCTCTGCAAGAGCGTCGGTGCTCTTAACCGCTAGGCTATCTCTCCAGCCCCGGAACTTTTCTTTAAGATTAAAAAATTGGGGGGGCTGGAGAGATGGCCTAGCGGTTAAGAGCACCGACTGCTCTTGCAGAGGACCCGGGTTCGATCCCCAGCACCCACATGGCAGCTGAGAACTGTCTTTAACTCCAGTTCCAGGGGAATCTGACACCCTCTTCTGACCTCTGTGGCATTGCATGACATGGGTGCACAAACCTACATGCAGACAGTACATTCATACACATAAAAAATAACTAAAATTTCAAAAAAAATTTCAAAAAAATTTTATTTTTATTTATTTATTTATTATTTTATGTATATGAATGTATTGCCTGCATGTAAGTAGGTGTACCTGTGTCATGCAATGTAGGTTTGTGCACCTGTGTTGTGCAGTGCTGCAGAGGTCAGAAGAGGGTGTTGGATTCCCCTGGAACTGGAGCTAAAGACAGTTCTTAGCCACTATGTGGGTGCTGGGAATCAAAGCCAGGTCCTCTGCAAGGGCAGTCAGTGCTCTTAATTGCTGAGCCATCTGTCCAGCCCCTAAAAAATTTTTTATGTGTCTGTGAGTATATGCCATGTGTTTGGGTACCAACAGGGGCCAGGCCAGAAGGTGTTAGATCCCCTGGAACTGGAGTTACAGGCAGTTGTGTGAGGCCCAGCATGGATGCTGATAATTGAATTTGAGTTCTCTGCAAGAGCAGCAAAGTACTCTTAACCACGGAGCCATCTCTCCAGCCTCAAGCTTTTCTAATAAAAAACAGGGAAGTCGATATTGAATGGCAATGTAAAGAATTAGTAGAGTTGTATTATCCTTTAGGAAACATACATATACCAGAAAGGTACGAAATGGAACATAGACAGCTGCCTCAGTTCTATTGCTAACTGCTAGTTAGGCAGACAAAAAAATTGAAACATCAGAAAGAATTGATTGTTACCTTAGAATAAATGTAATGAATAACTTAATCTAAGGGTAGTATGGAACAAATATGTTTATGAAAATAACTATAAAGTAAGCCTCAATTCCAGAATATTCTTGTCATTCATGTTTTCTGAGTGTCAAAACAGTGTTGGAAGTCTGTGGCACAGAGATAAATTTAGAATTCTCACACCTGCCCAGAATGACTAAAAGAAATTTTAAAATAAAATTGTGACAACAGTAAGTGCTGGTGATGGAGAAACTGAGTCACTCCTATATTTCAGATGGGAATGTAAAATAGTTCCTTAAAATTTAAGCATACATAGCCAGGCATGGTGGCGCACGCCTTTAATCCTAGCACTTGGGAGGCAGAGGCAGGCAGATCTCTGTGAGTTCAAGGCCAGCCTGGTCTCTAGAGCAAGTTCCAGGCCAGGTAAGACTAAAGGGAGACCCTGTCTCAAAAAGACAAGAAAAAATTTAAGCATACAAGGACTAGAGAGATTACTCAGAGGTTAAGAATGCTTCCTGTTCTTTCAAAGGATCTGAGTTTGGTTCTCAGCACCCATGTTGGATGGGCCATAATTGCTTATAACTCCACTTCCAGAGGATGTGACAGCCTTTTCTGGCTTCCATGGGTGTCTGCACATGTGTGCAGACATCAGACTCTTGGACATTTATCTCAAAGAAATGAAAACTTTCCATAAAAGCTGCATGTGCAAATCTTCATAGCTTCATGTGTAATAGCCTGATTCTACTGTCACCTCAGATCTTGGGTTATGTGAATAATCACCCTAGGAGATACCCATACTGTGGAATACTGTACAGCAGTAGAAGGAAGGAATTATTGATATCATTACCTGGGTCACCAGAGAGCTATGTGGGTGAAGGAGAGCCATTCCCAAGGGCTTTATACAATATGGTCTGTTGATATGTAACATTAAAAAATTACATTTATTGGGCTGGAGAGGTGGCTCAGCAGTTAAGAGCACCAACTGCTCTTCCAGAGGAACTGGGTCCAATTCCCAGCACCCACATGGCAGCTAAGAACTGCCTTTAAGCTGGGCGTGGTGGCTCATGTCTTTAATCGTAGTTCTCAGAGGCAAGAGGCAGGTGGATCTCTGTGAATTCAAGGCCAGCCTGGTCTACAGAGTGAGTTCCAGGCCAGGCGGGGCTATATGGAGACCCTGTCTCAAAAAGACCAAAAAATATGTACTTTAAGAAAAATTACATTTATTTATTTATGTTTGTTTGTTGGAGCATGTATGTGCTACAGTGTATGTGTATAGGTCAGAGGACAACTTCTGGGAGTTGGTTCTTTCCTATCAACAAGCAGGGCCTAGGGATCAAACTCGGGGCTATTAAAAAAAGTTATTGTGGGCTGGAGAGATGGCTCAGTGGTTAAGAGCACTGGCTGCTTTTGCAGAGGACCTGGGTTTATGGTGGCTAACAGCCACCTATAACACCAGTTCCAAGAGATTCTATGCTCTCTTCTGGCCTCTGTGGACACTGCACACATGTGGTGTAGTTATAGACGCACAGGCAAAACACTCATATACATAAAAATAAATGTAAACTTAAAGCACTATTGTATGAAATTTTGAATTGATAAGATTTTAGAAGTGGAAAGTGTCATAGTGGTTATCAGGTCTAGAGAGCTGAGGGTGTTGAAGGAAGGTTAGCTTGCAGTATTGGAACTGACTGTTCAGTGTCTTGCACTGATAGTGATTGAATCTATCCAGGTCTTGTGATTTTACAAAATGTTACCACTTGGCCAAGTACACAAAAGATCTGTTATTTTTTTTCTAATAGCTTTATTGAAATATAATTCTTTGGGGGGTAGGGGGAATTGAGACAGGTTCTACTATATAGTCCCAGCTGGCCTGGAACTCACTATGTAGAACATCCCAGCTTGATGTCCTTCTCACAGAGATCTGCCCACCTCTACCTCTCAGTGCTGGGATAAAAAGCCTTTACCACCATGCCTGAAGTACAGTTCATATTAACTTGCTGTTCACTCATTCAAAATGCACTATTAGTGTTTTGGAGGTATATTCACAGCTTTACAGACACCATCCCAACCAGTTTTAGTCTTACCACACACAAAAAAATTCTGATAAAGTCTCTGACTGTTCATATTAGCATTCACAATAGCCCAAACATGGAAGCAACTCACATGTTCCCATTTGGTGAATAAATAGACAAAATGTGGACATATAGTAGAACATTATTTGTCAATAAAAATAGTGCCAATAAAAAAAATAGTGCCAATAAAGCTGATAACCTTTCACAGTCTGTGTGAATTTTATAAGTACTGTCTAAGAAAGAGGAGATAGCATATACTATCTGATGCAATTTGTATGAAATGTTCAGAATAGGCAAATCCTTAAGACAAAAGTAGATTTCTGGTTTCCAGAGGCTGGAGGGCTTGTGCAGCCAAAAGATTAACTTGGGCCTTTTATTTTCTCTTTGATTGTTAGAGACTAATTCATGATGGTAAGTTCCATAATCAAGACAAATGCCACTTCCACTTGATCTGTGCTTCTCTAGTATGTGGAGTGTTTAGTTGCCAGTAGTAGCCTTGGTGGTAGACCATGTCCTAGTGCTGCCTGCCTCCCTTGGTATGTAGCTCTCAGACACCTGCAGGGCAGCACAGATGAAGCCTGGGTGTCCTCTCTAGCTCAGTTGCAGCTACAGCAGGTGGCATTGCAGCAGCAGCAACAACAGTTCCAGCAGCAGCAGGCAGCACTGCAGCAGCAACAGCAGCAGCAGTTCCAGGCACAGCAGAGTGCCATGCAACAGCAGTTCCAAGCAGTGGTGCAGCAACAGCAACTCCAGCAGCAGCAGCAGCACCTGATTAAGTTGCATCACCAAAACCAACAGCAGGTACCAGGTTCCCTGTTCCTTCAGTGGGCTTCCCTCCCATAGTCCTTGAACCTAGAGGCAGGTATCAGCTACGGTGCTGGGCAGAAGGCTCAGCTGACCCTCCTGGGGTTTCCTAGCAGGTGGGAAAAGTAGGCCCTAGCCTGGGAGGAAGGCATTGCAATCACGGGAAGAAGCCCTCTCATTTGGGCTCCTGACCCTGCATTATAGGCCTGCTGTGTATCTCAGGGGCTGTAAACAGTACATACAAGCTAACAAAAGCAGGAAGGGAAGGAAATACTCCAGAACTCGGGTCCTTAAGCTGTGCTGTTAGCATGTTTCTTTTCTTTTCTTTTTTTTTTGGTCTTTTTGAGACAGGGTCTCCCTGTAGCTCTGGCTGTCCTGGAACTCACTCTGTAGACCAGGCTGGCCTTGAACTCACAAAGATTCGCCTGCCTCTGCCTCCCAAGTACTAGGATTAAAGGCATGCGCCACCATGCTCAGCTAGCATGTTTCTTTTTTTTTTTTTTTTAATTTTATTTATTTTTGTATGTGTATGCGTGTAATGTCTGCATGGGGTTTCGCACCATGTCGTGCAATGACGCGGACGGTCAGAAGGGGTCTCGGATTCCCCTGGAACTGGAAGTTCTCCTGGAATTGGAGTTCCAGACGGTTCTCAGCCGCCATGTGGGTGCTTGGCGGGATCCAACCCGGGTCCTCTGCAAGAGGCAGATCGGTGCTCTTAACCGCTAGGCTCTATCTCTCCAGCCCGCAATGTTTCTTTTAAGGACACACACGTTCTTTGACTTAATTTCTTTTTTTTTTTTTGTCTTTTTGAGACAGGGTCTCCCTGTAGCCCCAGCTGTCCTGGAACTCACTCTGTAGACCAGGCTGGCCTTGAACTCACAAAGATCCGCCTGCCTCTGCCTCCCAAGTGCTAGGATTAAAGGCGTGCGCCACCACGCCCGGCACACACAGTTCTTTGTTTTGTTTTTGTCTTATGTCTGGGTGCAGAATTGGGCAATTGCAAACTGAGATTCTGTATAGCGGTGACGTGTCACATTAGAAGCCATACTGGTTGGAAGCTCTTTGGTAGTCCTGTGGTTGGCAGCCAGCATCTAGACGAGTGTTGATTGAGAGAGAAAAGCCCAAAGGAGTTTCCTCAACCTGCTGGTCTCCTCTGGCTTTGGAAGCTCCTTTTCAAAGGCAACTGTTACTCTGTAGCCCTGCATGTGGTCCTTATGGCTGGTCCTCATAAGGGTCATACTGCTGACTATTCTAGGGAACAAACAGCTTCTCTAGAGGCTACAAACACCTGCAGTTCTTCCCTCCTTGCTGTGGTCTAGTCTTTGTTACTTTTTTCTGAACCTTCCTTAAACCTACTGCATTTGACTCAGTCTAGCTGTGGACCAGCCTTCAGTGGCAGGGCACAGGCACAAACGTGCTTTGTCTTCAGTGTCTAGAACACAGCTACTATTGGATCAAGAGCTTGGAAGTCCTTCTGTTTGACATGCTCCCGTTCCCAATGAGAGAGGTCAGCCAGGTAGATCTCCCCGAAGGTTGTGCTTACGTCCCCCAGGCTTCCTGGGATCAAGTCTAGTGCCCCAGAAGTGGATGAATGGTAACTGCATGTTGTTATTCTGTCCCTAGATACAGCAGCAACAGCAGCAGCAGCAGATGGCAAAGTTGCAACTGCAACAGCAGCAGCAACAGGCTTTGCAGGCCCAGCCACCAATACAGCAGCCACCAATACAGCAGGCACAGCTTCCCCCTTCCCAGGCCCTGCCCCAGCAGCTGCCACAGATGCATCATCCACAGCATCACCAGCCACGCCTCAGGCCCAGCAACCCCAGTTGGTCAGAACCAACCACCACAACTTCCACCACAGTCACGAAGCCAGCCTTTGGTATCCCAAAATCAAGCTCTCCCTGGACCAATGTTGTATGCTCCCCAGCAGCCACTGAAGTTTGTAAGTACCAAGGCCGGTGGTAGAGTATTTGCATTTCTGACAGTGGTGTATGTGGCCAGCAATCCTGTGGACAGCAGTTTCTGGGGCCCTTCAGATGTAGGTAGTGTGTCCTTTTTTTTAAGGACTGGATTCAGGCACCTTTCCTACACCAGTGTTCATATCCAGCTCCATATCACAGGCAGTGAGGGAGTGCCTGAGAGCTATTCCTACACGTTGTGTAGGAATGTCACATCTTCAAACCTAAATGGCTGATTTCAGCATGTCTGTGCATGTCTGGTGTCACACGATTGGGGTAAGATGTAATCTTGCCACGTGGAAAGATGTGTTGCATCGATCATCAGCTATTTGTGGTGGTTTACTAACCTCTTAGAGTTTTATTCTGAGTCAATATGCTTTGTTTTCTTTGTTTTCATTTTTATTGCATGCTATAGACTGAACCTGGGAGCCTCATGCAAACTAAGTATGTGATCTATCACTGAGCTTCCATCCAAAGCACTGAGCCAAGGTCTTTTAGCCTCATCATTACTGTATTTCTGAGAGGTGTTCCTATGAAATGTAATTACATCCTCATTGTATATTTCTATATAAAGCAAGTCCCACTGGGACAGTTACAGAGGACAGAATGTTCCCACCACAACAAGTAGCTATGGAAAGAGATGTGGGTTTTTGTTTTTGTTTGTGTTTTGTTTTGGTGTTTTTGAGACAGGGTCTCCCTATAGCCCCAGCTGGCCTGGAACTCGCTCTGTAGACCAGGCTGGCCTTGAACTCCCAGAGATCTGCCTGCCTCTGCCTCCCAAGTGCTGGCTGAAAAGAGACAGTTTTAATAATTTTTCAGCTCCCTTGTTTTTTTTTTTTTTTTTTTTTTTTCTTTTTTTTTTTTATTAATTGTTTTTTTTTATTTTATTTATTTTATGTATATACTGTACATGTTGCTGTGTATGCTGGTTGCATCAGCACGTGTGTCGTGCAATGTGCCCAGATTGGAGTCAGAAGGGTCTCGGATCCCCTGGAACTGGGAGTTCTCTGGAATTGGAATTGCGGCCGGTTCTCAGCCGCCATGTGGGTGCTGGGGATCGAACCCGGGTCCTCTAGCAAGAGCGGTCGGCGCTCTTAACCGCTAGGCCATCTCTCCAGCCCCAGCTCCCTTGTTTTTTATGGGCTTTTGTATTGTGTTTCATTGAGTGACATGGGGACAGGGACCTTACCTCAACTGAGTGGCCAGTAAAGAAGAGACAGGCTGGGGTGGGTTCTGAGTTGCAGATACAGACTGCCCTATTACCTGGAGCCAGCCTGTTGGGACCAGAACCTTCATGTGTTCCTTGATAGGGTACCTGGTAGGATTGGGCCTGGTAGCTTGAAAACACCTAAGGAGAAGCTCCCTGTGTGGTCTGGCCAGGACCTGCCCTGTCCCTGTAGAGGTTCTCCATGTGGTAGTCCCACAGTTATGTATGTTTCCTGTGTTTTCCATCACCCAAGGTCATCTTTCTAGCTAAGTCTGTTGCCAGCTAGCCAGCCTGGTTTCCTTCATGGAGTCTGAGCTCTGAGTGAGGCTCTTATAGACTGAAAGGGCTGGGCTGTGTATTCAGCTTTGGAAACCATTGCTTTGCTTGCAGTTCTAGTTTGGTGTGCATGGGAGAGCTGTGTTGATTCTTGCCAAAATCAGGAGATGTAGGGTATAGCTTTGCCAACTCAGAGCCAGGCTGGTGTAGGATATTTCTGATGACCTTATGGGATCTGGCACAGACAGTAAGGTAACATCATAGCCTATGGTGTCATGACAGTCCCAGTCCCCTATCCCAAGGGTAGGCTCTTAAAAAAAAATTTCTTTCGAGTGTGCATGTGGGCTTCTGTGTGCCACAGTGCATGTGTGGAGGCCAGAAGACAACTTGGATGACTCACTTCTTTCCTTCTGCCATACCATGTTGATCCCAGAAATCAAACTTGGGTCATCAGGCTTATAGCAGGCATCTTTACCTCTGATTCTGAAAGCTCCATTCTTTTTAAAAAAAATTTTTTTTATTATTTTTATGTATATGAGTGTACTGTCTGCATGCAAGTTGGTGCACCTGTGTTGTGCAATGCCGTGGAGGCCAGAAGAGGGCATCGGATTCCCCTGGAACTGGAGTCAAAGACGGTTCTTAGCCGCCATGTGGGTGCTGGGAATTGAACCTGGGTCCTCTGCAAGAGCAGTCGGTGCTCTTAACCGCTAAGCCATCTCTTCTCCAGCCCCGAAAGCTCCATTCTTTCTTTTTTTTTCTTTCTGTGTATGAATGTACTGTCTGCATGCAAGTTTGTGCATCCGTGTCGTGCAATGCCGTGGAGGTCAGAAGAGGGTGTCGGATTCCCCTGGAACTGGAGTTCTCCTGGAATTGGAGTTTCAGACGGTTTTCGGCCGCCATGTGGGTGGTGGGGATCAAACCTGGGTCCTCTGTAAGAGCGGTCGGCGCTCTTAACCACCGAAAGCTCCATTCTTAAAGCTCCCATATAACTACCCCAGGTGTTTCCAAGTTCCTTTTTCCTTCCTCCTTCAAGGTCCGTGCTCCGATGGTGGTCCAGCAGCCACAGGTGCAGCCTCAGGTGCAGCAAGTACAGCCCCAGGTGCAGCAGCAGGCGGCAGTGCAGACAGCACAGGCTGCCCAGATGGTAGCTCCCGGCGTCCAGGTGAGGCCTTGGGAGCCCAGGGTTTCTTTAGTCACTAGCAAGTGCATGTCCACCCATGCATGAAGCTCTGTGGTGTGAGGGTCCTGGTTGGAGTAAGGGCTAAGTTGGTAAAGCATAGGAGTCTTTTATTCCTTGGATTCTGAGACACCCCCTCACTCTATGCTTAAAATGACTGGCTCGGCGTGGTTATGGCTGGGGAATTTTTAAAACTCCTCCCCCCTGCCCTTACACTTACTAGAGAGCGCTTATGGTTGGGTGGGGCGGAGGTTTCCGTGGGGCGCAGGGGTCTTATCGCTTGTGGTGGTTTGGTCGGGGGTGGGGGGAGGGGGTGGGGCGGTGGTAGGAAAGGGCTACCGGTAGCGGCGGCCCGTTGGCACTGGAACGCAAATGTAGACCAGGCTTGGAACTTTGAAATGACAGAGATCCACCTGCCTCTGCCTCCCAAGTGCTAGGATTAAAGGCGTGCGCCACCACGCCCGGCTGTCTTCTCTCTTTTAATACCACTTGGAGGAGGTGCTGTAGAGAAGAGAGCTTTTAAGGTTGCGTGCTTTCTCCCCTTCCACTGGAGCCTCTGCACATAGATGGCTGGGATGGAAGGGAGCTCTTTAGAAAGTAGATGACAGGAACAGTGGTAGATATCTGGCTTCAGAAACCGTGCACTGGCATGTGCCACAGCAGGAACAGGGACTTGGTGTGCCCCACCCTTAGGGACTTGGGTGCTCTGTGGGGAAAGTGTGTACTCTGTCACTGACCAGCTCGTACCATTCTCTGCATATCAGATGTCGGCAGCGTGACAGCATGCAGGAGGCCTTGGTTAGCTTCTAGTCTCTGGGAAGTTGGGGGTCTAGGATTCCTATGACTTGTCTGAAGACCGCCTTACCTACGTGTTGGCTGCAGGGTTGGGAGGCAGCTGGTCTGGGCCTCAGCTCTTCCTGTGCCTACTTGGTGGTGGATACCGAGAGTCCTGACTCAGAGTTTAGCTAGGAGTTGTGCTGAGGCTCTTGCTGGATCCCCTCACAGGCAGTGCTATAACTGCATTTTGTGCCCTCAGGAGGCCTGCACTGAGTGGTTCATGAGCCTCATTATGCAGAGTGCACAGCATTGTGGATCAGGTACTTTGTGATGTGCAGACATCATTTGTACTGGGGAGGAGGGCTCAGTGACAGCTCTTCCTGGTCTCCCACTGTATTGTAACCAGGATGCTGCCTGAGGAGAGGTGTTTAGGAAGCCTCTCGTCCGTCACCTAGAGACCTGGGCTCAGGGTTCTTGTGTCACCTACATTCTCACATGTGGCCCTGTCTGAAGACACACCATGGATTTCCTAGTGTGGCTAGGGGAGGCTGACCACCCTATGAAGTTAGTCATCTCTGCCATTGCTACTGTGTCTCGGCCATGTCCTCAGGCCTCTGGCCCTGCTTCCTCTTGATCTCCTGTGTAGAGGAGGGATGTGGCATGCTGAGTCAGCACAGTGGTGACAGTGGTGACAGTGACTACCTTGCCTATGCTCTTCATGACCTTCTTGCCACTGACCTGGGGCCCACTTCATACAAACCTCTGCATCTCTGGCCGAGCCCAGTAGGCTTTTTTATCCATTTCTTGCCATTTGAAAAGCAAACAGCCATGGAAAGAGAGCAAAAGCCACTGGTGTGGGCCTGGTCTAATTCTCACTGGAGGAAGTGTGTATCCTGTTGCTTGCTCTGTTGGTGTGTTCTGCTACCAGAAGCAGAGTATGGCTGTGTGTACTTAGCCGCACACCAAGCCTCTGTGCAAGGTGCATCTCTTCCTTCTCTTCTTTTCCCCTGATTCTGGTAGAGGCCCTGTCCTGCTGGTGTGGGACTATGGCTGGCTGTCAGCATAGTCACCTGGAGCATGGAGCTTGGTTGTCAGAATCCCTCCCATCTCAATGGCAAGTACAGAAGGCGTAGGTCCTTCCTGATCAGATGAGGACTGTGAGAAATTGTCATCTTTCTGGTAGTTTGGAGGGTAGTCACCCTTTTGGTTTATTTCCTCACGGGCTTGATTTTTTGAAGACTGTACCTTCGATATATTTTTTTTAATTTTTTATTTATTTATTTCGGTATGTGTATGAATGTACTGTCTGCATGCAGGTGTGTGCACCCGTGTCGTGCAATGCCGCGGAGGTCAGAAGAGGGTATTAGATTCCCCTGGAACTGGAGTTCTCCTGGAATTGGAGTTTCAGCGGTTCTTGGCCGCCATGTGGGTGCTGGGGATCGAACCCGGGTCCTCTGCAAGAGCGGTCGGCGCTCTTAACCGCTAGGCCATCTCTCCAGCCCCACCTTCGATATTTTAAGAGGCTTATTGTGCCTGGCCTGCAGTGTCTTGGGCCTAGTGTTTCTGATGCAGTATCATGCCCAAGTGTGGGCAAAAAAGAGAACCTCAGAGACTCTTGAAGTCCAGGATCAGGAGGTATGCACCTGCATTCTGCTTCTCAGTCCACATGTAGCACCTCAAGGTTCAGAGCACTGCTGCTGCTCTTCTTTGGGTCCTTGGACCTAGCACGGCAGTTATATGGGGCTGATTGCCTACTCACATTGCATTGATTCAGCAACAGTGGGGACAGGAGCGTGACTTGGGCATACATGGCAGGCCTTCCTCCGGGCTTTGAAATCCAGGATGCTACAGTGGGCAGGGAAAGGCTGCAGTGGTCTGCTTTATGAACCCTAACCAAGGCATGGTAACTACAGAAGGTAAGGGAGTAGAGCAGGATGTCCAAGCAGCAGCCAGATGGGAAGCAGCTTGGGGTCCTTTCTGCTTCTCCCACATCAGTGAAGTTATGCTGTCCATGCAGGTGTGTGTGTGTGTATGTGTGTGTACGTGTATGTGTATGAGCGCAGACGCTTTGAAACTGGGTCATTGTAGCCTAGGCTGGCCCTTAACTTCCTATGTAGTTGAGGATGACCTTGAATTTCTGGTCCTTCTACCTCCACCTCTAAGATTATAGGCATGCACCACCCAGTTTGTGCAGTGGTGGGCAAGCACTCTGCCATCTGAGTTACATCCCCAACCCGTGAGTGATTTTATATACAGTGTTTTCTACATTAGTGTAGAACTGAAATGCTCTCCTATTAGTTGGTTTTCTGTTACTATAACATAATACTTGAGACAATCGGTGTGTAGAGGAACATTTTCTTTTGGCTCACAGTTTGAAGATTTCAGTCCATGATTGAGGACCCCATTGCTTGTGTCAGTGTAGCACATCATGACAGGGAGCATGTGGTGAGCACAGGAGGTAAAAGAAAGAGGAAGAGACCAGTGACTGTGTCTCCCAGGTCACACCCTGTATTAGGTACTTTTTCTGCTGCTATAATAAAAAACTCCAACAAAAGAAACTTAATGAGAAAGGGTTTATTCTGCTTCACAGTTCAAGGTGCAGCCCATCGCATCAGGGAAGACAGGGTGGCAGGGACCTGAAGGCAGATGGTCACTGCTTCCCTAGTGAAGAAGCAGAGATCAATGAATGCTGTGCTCACATTATTTTCTCGTTTGTGCAGTTCAGAACCCAGGAATGGTGCCACATGTGGTGGGCAGATCTTCCCTCCCTCGTTAACTTAACCCCTCACAGGTACACTGGAGGATTGTCTCTTAGGGTGATTCTAGATCCCATCAACTTGGCAGTCAACACCAACCATCACACACATACCCCTACCACTGACCCAGAGTCAAGACCTTACCTCTTACTAAAGTTTCAACCACCTTCTAGTGGTGCCAATCTAGGAACCAAGCTTTCAAATATGTTTTATAGTCTTGAGGATATTGAACCTTGATTTTGTGAGCAATGGAGACACATCCAGCTTAAGACCAAGGTTTTTTTTTTTTTTTTATTGAATTTTTATGTCTTTCGTACATAACTTTTCAGTCAGTCTTAATTACCATTACAACTGCTTCTCCCTTGGCGTCTTCCTGTAGTGTGCCCCCCCCCCCGGAGTTCACACCTGTCATTCCTGCTGGAGTCCATTGCACAAATGACTCTCCATGCTCACCCCTCAGTACCAGCTCCTCCCCTGAGCTCTGCTCAGCCTATCTAGTCAGTTTCTTTTTTTTTTTTTTTTGTCTTTTTCGAGACAGGGTCTCCCTGTAGCCCCAGCTGTCCGCTGTCCTGGAACTCACTCTGTAGACCAGGCTGGCCTTGAACTCACAGAGATCCACCTGACTCTGCCTCCTGAGTGCTAGGATTAAAGGCGTCCAGTGTAAGACCAAGGTTTGTTTTTTTTTTTTAATATTTTGATTTTTTATTTTTTGTGTGTAAATATATTGCCTGCCTGGATGTATGTAAGGTATGTAAGTGCACCCATGTCATGTAATGCCTTTAGAGGTCTGAAGAGGTGGTCAGATTTCCCTGGAACTGGAGTTATAACTAAGTTTTTAATAGGGTGTGGGAAACATTCCAGATACAGAGTAGCATCCTGCTGCTAGAAAGCCCTGGCAGTGTTATCTTGAGTGGCTGAGCAGTCCTACAGCTGTTCTCAGGAGTTCTCAGGAATTACCTCAAGCCATTAAGCCAGATGTGGGGGTGCACAGCTCTCATCTCAGTTGTCAGGAAGCAGAGGTAGGTGAATCCCTGTGAGTTTGAGGCTAGCCCTGTAGAGTACATGCCAGTGCCAGGGTGACATATCCTATTTATATTTTTCCCTCCCTCCCTCCCTCCCTCCCTCTCNTTATAAACAATTTTACTTATAATTCTTTTTGCAGCATCATTTAAATGTACACATAATATCTCTTTCCATAAAGTTAACTAGTATATTTTTTATGGACCAATACTTAGGTTGTTTACAATTCTGTTCTATTGGGAGGAAAGGGTTAACTCATGGTCTAGTTTAAAAAATGGTTTTATTGCTTAGCAATAGCTTCCTATGAATATTGTTGGAATATGATAAACTTCAAAATTGCTATTTTGAAACATCAATTAAGACAGATATCATGGTGCAAACCTTTACTATGAACACTTGAGAGACATCAGTAGGCAGATCTCTTTGAAATCAAGGACAGCCTGGTCTACATGTCAAGTTTCAAGCTAAGTGGTGCTACAGGAGGACACTGTCTGAAGACCAAAACAGAAACATTAATTTTAGGCAATAGCAAAGGCCAAATTTTCTGTACATTTTCTTCCATAATTAGTGGAGTTACTTTTAGAATTTTGTCAAGTGTGTTAGGCCATAAGTTGATATTTTATAAGTTGAATTTTTAATTCTTTGTGAGTTAATTTTATTTCTGTTATTTATTTTGCAAGGTATATTTTTATTAGAACATTTTCATATATACATGTATTTAGCATTGTACTTTGCTTTTCTTAGTTACCACCTCCCCTGATCCCTACACACACACCATAGACCTCCTTCTGCTTGCATGTCATAGGATCGTTTCTTTGCTTTGCTGAAGGTATTTTATTCTATGCTATTTCTTTAGTCAACACTTTGAGTATTTGCAGAATTGCATCATTCCAGAAGGTCTATGTCTGTGCCAAGATTTTGAAGGGTTTTTCCTTAACATTTTCAAAGTTTCAGGCTTTATGCCTATGTCTTGTAGACTGCTGCCAACTTTTTCTTCTATCGCCTTTCATGTTGAGGTCTTTAATCCATCTGGAGTTGACTTTTAAAATTTTTTTTATTATTTATTTATTTATTTTTGTATGTGTATGAATGTATTGTCTGCATGTAGGTCTGTGCAACCATGTCGTGCAATGCCGCGGAGGTCAGAAGAGGGTGTCGGATTCCCCTGGAACTGGAGTTCTCCTGGAATTGGAGTTACAGACGGTTCTCAGCCGCCATGTGGGTGCTGGGGATCGAACCCGGGTCCTCTGCAAGACCAGTCGGCGCTCTTAACCACTAGGCCGTCTCTCCAGCCTCACTTGCCTCTTATCTAATGTTACTCCTGACAGCACCTTCAGTGGGATTTACTAGGTCCAATAGTAAAGCCGGAACAGAATGTGCCTTTATTTTCAAGTAGTCCTCATACTTTTCTTTTAACCTTCTGCCCTTCTAGTACACAAAACAGGGATAGTTTACAGGTGACAAAGAATTGCTACCCAAGACAGACACCTGTTATTTATGTGCATGTGCTGTAGCAAACATAACACCGTGTGACCAGGCCAGCTGCTCTGTCTTCCATGGGACTCCTTTCCAGGTAGCTGTGTACTGGGAGTAGAGAAATGGCATCCCTTGACAGTGAGTTGTGGTTGGTGGCAGTTAATCTGATTCTATGAACATTGCCAGTGTATTTCCCCTGGGATTTCTGGTTGAAAGAAAATGAGCTTTCCTTATCAGAAGTTCTTCTTAAGAAAACCAGTCATATGCAAGTAGACTTAAGGCATTTTCTTCCTTACTGCTTTTCTTGTTCCTGGAAAAGAGTTTATACCTCTTCCTGTCACCTGGCTGCCTTCTAGACGTTCTCTCTTCTCTCTTCTAGAAATAGTGCTACAGATGATACTGCAGCTACTGGTTGTGAGTGGACCTTCACCTGCTTCCCCCAGTTCTGTCAAGAGTCCCAGAATACTTTGTCTCCTCCCTCCATTTCAATGTTGGCAGATGGCCCTTACAAGCTTAGTCCTGGTTGTCTGCCAGTGACTTGTGGGGGGACAGGCTGTTTGGGACAGTGCCTTTTTATTTTATTGTTTTTATTTTATGTATATGAGTGTATTGCCTGTGTATGTAAGTGCACCTATGTTGTACAGTGCCCGTGGAAGTCAGAAGAGGGCATCAGATTACCATGAACTGGAGTTACACCATGTGGGTGCTGGGAATTGAACCCAGGTCCTCTGCAAGAGCAGCCAGTGCTCTTAACTGCTGAGCCATCCATCTCTCCAGCCCTTGCCCATGTTTTCACAGGTACTGCACCTTTCCTGAGCTGAGCTGTTAGAAGGTTCTAGTTGGACTCTTCTGTGGTGCCTGCTGCATGCATCCAGTGTGTTTGAACATGAGCCCTTTGTGTGATGCCACAGGGGCCCGAGTTCTGTTTGGAGCCTTGTCTCTGGCACCCCTTACTACACAGATTGAATCGTCTGGAACACCATCTTGATCTGGGCCCTGCTCATAGCACAGAGGATGTGATGGTTTGGGGCTGGATTGAGATGGCGTCATACCATCATCACCCAGGCTAATTTGGAACTCATGGGTGAAATGATCCTCTCATCTCAGTGTTTGTGTGGAATAGCCTCTTTCCAAACTGGGAGCTTGGGGTTCCTCTGACATTCGTAGTGCACATAGACAGTGTTTTCCAGGAACTTAATTGGGTGCCATTCCCCTCAGAGCACAGATTATAATGGAGGCTAGCCGCAAAGCCATGATGAAGCTAGTTTGCACTTGCTGTCTGTATGAATCCAGAAGTAAAAATTGACCAAGGAAAAGGTCCTGGCTGGTCTAAGAGCTCCTGACTCTCCAGATGTCATCAATGTTCTATGAAAAGCCCTTCCTCATAAGAGAGGAAACCCCCAGGAGGCTCTCAGGCCTCCCACCCCCATGTTCCTCAGCACCCCAGAACCAGCAGCCCCCAAAGGCTAAGAGGAACAGGTGACCTGGACTCCAGGTACAGCTCTGAGAGGGAACACTGTGGTGATTTGGCCATTTGACCTTTAGTGCTCCTTGCTTGATGCTCCTCGTAGCAAGCCCTGTCTTCTCTCCAAGCTTGTTCTTTCTGGGAGCTTGGTTTCCTAGAAGTGCTGCTTAGGCAGTCTGGCAGTATGACATTCCACAGGCCATAGGTTCTGATCCATCTCCAATTCAGTCATATCTAGAACAACCAACAAAAGATTGCGGCCAGTAGAATAGCAGGGCCCAGCA
The DNA here is from genome assembly GCA_009823505.1 of Rhizomys pruinosus. Classification (NCBI taxonomy): domain Eukaryota; kingdom Metazoa; phylum Chordata; class Mammalia; order Rodentia; family Spalacidae; genus Rhizomys; species Rhizomys pruinosus. Next base: position 2,074,341 of record VZQC01009573.1, on the reverse strand, counting down.
ACTCTAGATTTCTGGTGCCTAGCTGAGCTTAGAGATGTCAGAACATGTCCTCAAGCCTCCCCTGCCTGGGTCATCTGGTGGCCCCTCACCTCTGCGACCCACACCATGACGCTGCACACACCCACCACTTGCCATGCACTGCAGTTCTTGTTGCGATCACCTTGTCTGTTGTCCCTCTGTCCTCAAAGATGATCGCTGAAGCCTTGGCCCAAGGCAGGATGCACGTAAGAGCCCAGTTCCCACCCACCTCCACCATGTCTGCTGGCCCGGCAAGCTCCATCTCTTTGGGCGGACAGCCCACAGCACAGGTATTTACGGACTGGGCTGCCCACAGGACTTGGCCCGGGAGCTTGGGGTTCCTCTGAGTGCCTTTGTAAAGCCTACCAGTCATCCTTAGTGACTTCCTTATGGTGGCTTTCAGAGTGCCAAACTGAGCATTGCTTTTGTTTAAGGCCAAGTTGTGCTAATGTTTTCTTGAGTGGCCTTTACTCTACTTTAAATAGTCCCACCAACTGAACAGAAGACAAGGAGGTGGGAATGTAGTTCAGTCGGTAGAGTAGAATGCTTTTCCAGCATGCCCAAGACCCTGGGTTTGGTCCCCAGTAATACATGAATCGGGTGTAGTGGTAACCACAGCACTTAGAGTAGCTGCTTGAGACCGTGTAAAAAAAAAAAAAAAAAAAAAAAAAAAATAAGGCAAGTAGTTTGGCTTTCTAGGGCTGTGCTGCTAAGAAAGTAAAACTAAGCATTCATCTCCTCAGCTGTCCCTGCTGTGCTTAAAGCACTCATGGTTGTTAAATTGTACTGCTGTGATGACTAAATCAGGCGTGGTGGTGCACACCTTTGATCCCAGCACTCAGGAGGTAGAAGCAGGTGGATCTCTCTGAGTTTGAGACCAGCCTGGTCTACATAGTGAGTTCGATGCCACTTGGGCTGCAGGGAGACCCTGACTCAAAAAGACACACACACACCCTCCCCACCCCGCTCCCCGCATGCATACATGCGCAAAATATGTGATGGTCTCCAATGATGTAGAGTTCCTTGGGCAGAGTGTGTACTCACCACATAGAAGCTCACTAGACTATACTTCTGTTCACTTTGTGTTTTTCACAGAAATGAGTTTCATATTACCATGTAAAATTTCAGACAGACCCCTCCCGTGTGTGTGTTCCTTTAACTGATAGCATTCCACATGCCAGACCGTGTTGAAAGATTGAGAATAGAATGCTGACTTTTGTTTTAATGGTTTATTGTGAAAAATCTCAGATTGCCACTAGACCCTGGAAATTCCTTTTCCCTCACCAGAAAGTGCATCTGTGATCCTTGCAGATGGCATCCCGGCCCTTCCTTTAGAACCCACATGGAGGAGCAGTCTTCCTTGTGAAGTCACACCCCACTAGTGTGGACACTTCTATAGCCTCCCTTAAAGGAGGCAGTGGAGGCCTCTGACTCAGTGTCCACTGGGTTCAGAGTCAGGTGGAATTGTGGGCTGAATGACTAGAAACATATGGAGGACTGTTTTTTGTTTAGTTTTGTTTTAAATAGAAACAGCGTTTTAGAGGCTGTGATGAATGCCAGGCCTTGATCTGGGGTGTTTGTGTAGAATCTTCATCTAGGGTGTTTGTATAGAATCTTGATCTAGGGTGTTTGTATATAGAATCTTGATCTAGGGTGTTTGTATATAGAATCTTGATCTGGGGTGTTTGTGTAGAATGTTGATCTGGGGTGTTTGTGTATAGAATCTTGATCTAGGGTGTTTGTGTAGAATCTTTATCTGGGGTATTTGTGTAGAATCTTGATCTAGGGTGTTTGTGTATAGAATCTTGATCTGGGGTGTTTGTGTAGAATCTTGATCTGGGGTGTTGGTGTATAGAATCTTGATCTGGGGTGTTGGTGTATAGAATCTTGATCTGGGGTGTTTGTGTAGAATCTTGATTTGGGGTGTTTGTGTATAGAATCTTGATCTGGGGTGTTTGTATAGAATCTTGATCTGGGGTGTTTGTGTATAGAATCTTGATCTGGGGTGTTTGTATAGAATCTTGATCTGGGGTGTTTGTGTATAGAATCTTGATCTGGGGTGTTTGTGTAGAATCTTGATCTGGGGTGTTTGTGTATAGAATCTTGATCTGGGGTGTTTGTGTAGAATCTTGATCTGGGGTGTTTGTGTATAGAATCTTGATCTGGGGTGTTTGTGTATAGAATCTTGATCTGGGGTGTTTGTGTATAGAATCTTGATCTGGGGTGTTTGTGTATAGAATCTTGATCTGGGGTGTTTGTGTATAGACTCTTGATCTGGGGTGTTTGTGTATAGAATCTTGATCTGGGGTGTTTGTGTATAGAATCTTGACCTGGGGTATTTGTGTAGAATCTTGATCTATGGTGTTTGTGTAGAATCTTGATCTGGGGTGTTGGTGTATAGAATCTTGATCTGGGGTGTTTTATGTATAGAATCTTGATCTGGGGTGTTTATGTAGAATCTTGATCTGGGGTGTTTGTGTATAGAATCTTGATTCGAGGTGTTTGTATAGAATCTTGTTTGTTCTCACTGCAGCCTGTTGTAATTTGAGCATTTAACTCTTCACAAATGGAAAGGAGCTGAGAGATGGAGTGTTGACATCAGAGTTCAGATCCTGTCATTTCCCTGCAAACTTTTCAGCACTGCTTTTTTTTTTTTTTTGTCTTTTCGAGACAGGGTCTCCCTTTAGTCCCAGCTGGCCTGGAGCTCGCTCTGTAGACCAGGCTGGCCTTGAACTCACAGAAATCCGCCTGCCTCTGCCTCCGAGTGCTGGGATTAAAGGCGTGCGCCACCACGCCCAGCTTCAGCACTGCTTTTGTGGCTGATGGACTACCTTGTTCTTCCTGGGCCTCTTCTTGCCACCATATGTCACTCTGGAATAAACAGCCCCTGAGTTGTGTCAGCTAAATAGGTCTGTGGTCTACAGTACTTTCTAATTCCAGAAGGCAAGGAATTTGGTTGGAGGGGAGGAGAGAGAGAGAAAGTAAGATAAAGCCAAAATAAAGGGTGCCTGGAGCATTGTGGATCATCCTCATTGGACTTTGTAGCTTGAGTGGTGAGCCATCGCTGGGAGATGGTAGCTAGCTTCACCCAGTCCAGCATCATCTGCCCTTCTAGTGCTGGCAGCTGGGGAGCATATCCCTGAGGGTTTGGGTTAGTGTGCTGAACACAACTCAGCAGCCTTAGGAAGTAGGTCCTGGAGCAGTGAGCTGTGGCCAGAGGATTTGTGGCTGCAGGGAACTGGACCAAGAATCTGCTTTTGTTCTTGTTTGTTTGAGACAGGAGCTTCCTGCAGCTACAGCTGCCCTGAAACTTGCTTTGTAGACCACACTAGGCTCAATCTGTGAGATCCAGTCGCCTTTGCCGCCAGGTCCTGGGATTAGGTCTTTTCGAGACAGGGTCTCCCTGTAGCCCCAGCTGTCCTGGAATTCACTCTGTAGACCAGGCTGGCCTTGAACTCACAAAGATCCGCCTGCCTCTGCTTCCTGATTAAAGGCGTGCGCCACCACGCCCAGCTTGGTTTGTGTTTTAAAGCAGGCTCATTGTGTTTGCTTGCCTGCTCAGAGGAGAGGATGGAGGCTCTGAGAATACTACAAGGAGAAAGTCAGTGGAGAAAGCCTGGAGCCCCGCTTCTGGCGGTATAGAGCAGCCTTCAGCTCTTCTGTGAGGCCCTGTGATTGATAGGCCATAATAGCAGTGTCCACATTGCCTGTCTGATGCTTACACCCACTTGGTGTAAGCCGGCAGCATCCGGACAGGACTGTGTTCCTCTGTCTGAAGAGTGACTCCATGTTTCATGTTGAGTACTGGGCCAGGAGCAAGGGCAGTTGTAGGTGTCAGACAAATGTGGGTGGATGGTCAGAGGGGCAGAATTCATGGTGCCAGCCTGTCCTAAGGCTCTATGTGGAGTCAAGCCCTTTGGACAAGGCTCTTTGCTCAGCTCTTCCCACACTGTGGCGTCTCAACCCTCCCACTTCTTCTGGGCTCTGTGCCTATTTTACCTTTTGACCAGCCATGCTGTGTGGTTCTACTGAGCTGTCACTCAAGACCCTTTCCCAGGAAGGCAGATGCTGTCATTGCTGAGGCATTGATGGGTACTGTGTCTGGGCTTTACCTGTGACTTCCAGCTGTATGACCTTGAGCAAAATCACCTCGCTCTGACAGCCCAGCATTCTCACCTGTAACCTGAAAGCAACAGGTGTGCAAGGTGTGTCAAGCTCTTCTCCACAGTAAACTTTCTGTGGCTTTTAATAGCTAGCAGCTGTGATAGGCCCATATCTAGGCCACATTGTAACATGAGAGCACAATAGGTGTTTCCCTCCTTGTATGAAGTTCCCTTCCTGACCACAGAAGCCCCAGCAGCCAGTGACACCCCTCTGCTGCTTCCCCACATCATTCCCCTCCCTAGGTCACTTCTGTCTGGAGATGGGTTTCCGGGCTGGTCCTTTTGCCAGGTTGTCTGGTGACTAGGATTTAAGCCATCCAGCAGTGATACCTGGAAGGCTTTTCCAGCCCATAGGGTTTCCTGATCTTGAAAGTGAAAGAGTGCTCTTGGTTTGTTTCTTTTGCTATTAGAAATCTCTTCCCTGCATCCTGCCCTTTGGGGCAGCCAAAGTATCCAGGTGGGCACCCAGGGATCCTGTGGATACCAAAGTGCAAGTGCTAGGTGGTCTTCTGTATCCCAGAGACCCGAGGAAGAAGACTATGTGTGCAGGCTGTATCCCAGAGACCCAAGGAAGAAGACTGTGTGTGCAGGCTGTATCCCAGAGACCCAAGGAAGAAGACTGTGTGTGCAGGCTGTATCCCAGAGACCCAAGGAAGAAGACTGTGTGTGCAGGCTGTATCCCAGAGACCCAAGGAAGAAGACTGTGTGTGCAGGCTGTATCCCAGAGACCCAAGGAAGAAGACTGTGTGTGCAGGCTGTATCCCAGAGACCCAAGGAAGAAGACTGTGTGTGCAGGCTGTATCCCAGAGACCCAAGGAAGAAGACTGTGTGTGCAGGCTGTATCCCAGAGACCCAAGGAAGAGCCTGTGTGTGCAGGCTGTATCCCAGAGACCCAAGGAAGAAGACTGCGTGTGCAGGCTGTATCCCAGAGACCCAAGGAAGAAGTTCCCAGGCCATGTTAGGAAGAGGAAAAACATGACAGTGGAGTCTAGGCTTCACAATAGGGGGGAGGCCCTCCTGTCCCCAAGGGCATGGCCCTTTGGCTGGGTCCTGGAGTTCTCCCTATTTCAGAGGCTTCTCTGCTTCTCACAGCCCATCAACAACATTCTTCATGTGTTGGGCCATTGGGCCGTGTCCGGGGACAACTGCTTGGATCCTTGCCATGTACCCAGAGTCTGGGCACTAAGGTGGACGTGAACCATAAGGTGCCTTCCCATTAACGTGGCTCTGCCCAGCCATGCGGCCTTCTAGATGCCTAACTGTCCCACAGAGAAGCCTTGAGGTTTAGAGTATAGACAAGGGACAGTTGCTATAGCTAGGACCAAGCAGGCATTTGGGACAGAGAAAGAAAAGGCGTTCCAGGATTTCTTGAGAACACGTGAAAAGCCATAAACCATGCATCGAGGCCTGAGCAGCAGGCAGGGTATGGGCTCCATGCAGCAGGCAGGTGTGGGCTCCATGCAGCAGGCAGGTGTGGGCTCCATGCAGCAGGCAGGTGTGGGCTCCATGCAGCAGGCAGGGTGTGGACTGCAGCCTTTGTTTTCTGCTCTTTGGTGCCATCTGGTTCTCCACATGAAACTTTCTGATCTTGGGACTTTGCCAACGTGGGTTGACTGCCAGCGTGTTTCATAATTCATAATCATAATTCGTGCTTCATAATCTGAATGACGTGTGTCTTCCCTGATCACTACGGGCTTATAATAACCCAATGTCACGAGTGTGTTACGCCGTACACATAGGAGAAATACGAACATTTGTTTAACCCAGCAGACAAAGTTAACCGAGTCCCATTTCTGAGCTTCCTAATATCAGCGTGAATCCCTGCCCAGAGGGGAGACTGGTGGGTCTAGGCTCAGCAGCCAGTCACCCAAGCTCGTTCTCTTGGGCCCCTCTTGCAGGGTTGTCTTAGTCACGAAGTGACAGCATGTCCATTCCTCCTCTTTGTAAAAAATATTTATTTTTAATTATGTGTGCGTGTGTGGCATAGGAGTGGGGAGTACATAACACACGAATTCAGTGCCTGCATACATCAGAAAAGGGCAGAAGACGCCCCGGAGCTAGAGTTATATAGTTGGCTGTGAATTATCCCATGTGGGCATCTACAAGAGCAGTGTGTGCTCCTAACCCCAGCATCTCCTCAGCTCTCGGTTCACCTCTGATTATCCTGTTGGGTCAATAGCTTTGGTTTGTGGTGTCTACCCAGCCTGTGGGATATCCCTGTGCGTGCACACCCAGCCTGTGGGATATCCCTGTACGTGCACACCCAGCCTGTGGGATATCCCTGTGTTCGTGGTGCACACAGCACAGGGCAGCCTCATCGGCACACTCAGAGCATTGGGAAGAGTTCTGAGCTGGGGGAGGCAGCGTTCCGTCTGTGAGCTTGGTTGGTGGTACCGAAATGGCAAACGCAGCCCTGATACCCTCTGGCTTGGCCAGCGAGGGGTGCTTGGGCAAGGAGGGCAAGTTTCTTCCTGATAGGACCTGTGCCTATAAGAATTTACTCAGTTATTTTTACCCAGTAATCCCATGATGTGGCAGAGATGGTGTGGGAAGGAAATGTAGAGCTGTGGCCTGAGGCACCAACGTAGTCTGTAGAACTGGTTGGCCTAGAAGCCATGGACAGCGGGCTTGGAAGGGTTGCTTGGTTTGCAGTGGTTGACTGGGATGTGGGAAATGCTGCTTTGGACACATAGGGACCTCAAAAGTTGGTATGGCCTTCAGGGTGATCCCAGTATGGCAAGGCTCTAGCAGGCAGTTGTCCTCTCCATCTGGAGCTGCCACCTTGGGCTTCTCTGCTGAAGGGGGTGGGGGGTGGGGGGGTGTCATGCATCTGTCCCCTGTGCCTGGCTCTGTGGTTTGCAGTCCTTGGAGTTTACAGATGCTGCTCTGGCAGTGCTGGGTGGTTGGTTTCTGTTGTGAATGTGCACTGGGAGCAGAAGGTAGCCCTACTCTGTCAGCCTCTGAGGCATCAAGTGATCTGAGCCCAGGGGTCTCTGACACAAGTCACTCATCCCTCTGAGCTTTGCCAGTCTAACCAGGGGTACCGAGGTGCCACCCATGCATATACATGTGGCTCATTGCCCACTTCACCCAGTTAAGTGGTCAGATGAGGCAGTGTCCTCTACATTGTCCTTGGAACAGTAGTCAGACTGAGTAGCTGGAGTCAGACTGGAGGACTCACCAGAAGGAAGGACTGTTCGAGTTTCCTTTCAGTTGCTGTGACAAAACAACACTCTGACCAAAACCAACTTAGGGAAGAAATGGTTTATTTAGCTCCCATCTCCCAGGTCACAGTTCATCACTGAGGGAGCCCAAGGTAGGAACTCAGGGCAGCAACCTGGAGGCAGGAGCTGAAGCACAGGCCATGGAGGAATGCTGCTTACTGGCTTGCTCCCCTGGCCCATGCCCAGCCTGCTTTCTTACATAACATGGGCCCACCTGCCCAGGGTGGCACCACCCACAGTGGGCTGGGCCCTCCCGTATCACTCAACAATCAAAAAAATGCCCTACACACATGGCCAGAGACAGGCCAGTCCAATGGAGGTAATTCCCAGTTGAGGCTCCCTCTACCCAGGTGTGTCAAGTTGACACTAAAGCTATCCAGCACAAGGATACAGAAAGACTGTCTGCAGTTCAGCAGAACAGGGCCAAATTGACCCTCAATAAGAATGTCCCAGGTCAGGCAGGCATTGGCAAGGCACATCCAGGCTCCTTCCTTATACCTTTATGCCTGAGAAACAGGCCATAGCCATGGCTGTCCTAGTCCAGACACTTGGAATCCTCATGGCCCCCACCGAGGAGACAGCCTACCCACCTCACCTGCCTTCCAGTCCTTTGGACATCATGTGCTGTGCATTCAGGGGTGGGATTTATACCTGGGTGTATATCTGGGTAGGATCATCTTAAAGAAGAAAAGGTAGGTGAGATGGGAAGGATGGGCCTCTGGGTGCTTTGGGCAGGGGCGTGGAGACAGTTGTACCATAGAGACAGCTAAGTCTCTCCACTTCTAGGTCAGCCAGAGCAGCCTCACCATGCTGTCCTCACCGTCACCAGGCCAGCAGGTGCAGACCCCACAGTCAATGGCCCCTCATCCGCAGCCGTCCCCACAGCCTGGCTCACAGCCCAAATGCAACTTCGGCTCTGGCCCTGTCCCATCCCCCAGCAGCTTCCTGCTTAGCCCCTCACTGCAGCCCTCCCAGAGCCCAGTGACAGCACGCACCCTACGGAACTTAAGCGTCCCCTCCCCTGGACCTTTAAACACCCCTGGTAAGTGGGCCTGGGCTGGGTGGACAGCCCCATGAGGTGGCCAGTCACCCTCAGCCTCCCAAGGTCTCAACTTGTAAAGCACGTGAGCTCATGGACCCCTCAGAGCCACTGTGCCCACCCCCCAAGGTTCGTAGCCATCCATCTCACCCACCCTGTCCCCCACAGTGAACCCCAGCTCTGTCATGAGCCCAGCTGGTTCCAGCCAGGCTGAGGAGCAGCAGTACCTGGAAAGCTAAAGCAGCTGTCCAAGTACATTGAGCCCCTGCGCCGCATGATCAACAAGATCGACAAGAACGAAGGTGCGCCGGCCAGACTGCGGTGGGGCTAGGATGCCCAGGGCCTGTTTCTGAGTGTCCCCTCTCTTCCCCAGACAGAAAAAAGGACCTAAGTAAGATGAAGAGCCTGCTGGACATTCTCACTGACCCCTCTAAGCGGTGAGTACTGCCCTGGGGCCCTGAGCAGGACAGTGCTATACTGGAGGGTCCTCAAGGCTTGGTGACAATGTAGGTTTAACAAAGGGCCCAGCAGCCACACCTGAGGCCCAGGTGGCTCCACAAGCAGCTGTGTGCTGAGCTGCAGCCCCGTCTGCACCTGCCCTGGCCCCTAGCATTCACCCTGACTTGGCCAGGGCTGCTGCTCGTGTCCCCACACTTCCATTATGGCTGTCACAGCCTAGCTCATTGGGTCACTTTGCCAGGCCTGGTTTGCAGTGGCCTCACCTTGAGCTAGACATGACAGGTTAGCTGAGTCACTTAGGGCTCTTTCTGAGTTGCCAGTGACCTTCAGCAAGCAGCTGCATCCAACACCCAATGGGCAGCAGGGCTCGCCCTGTCCGTGTGAGCTGCTTTTAAAGGTGAACCCAGGTGGGGCCTGCGAAGAGCTCATGGAAGACAGTGGCCCACCAGGCTCTCGGCTCAGTCTGCCCACTAGCCATGAGCCATTAGCACCAGAGCTCAGGACTACACGCTTGAAGGCAGCTCCCCTGCCTCAGGGCCACAGCTCAGCTCACCTTCCCTCGGCCTCTGTTCCCCTTCAGAATTCTCCCAGATAGCTCACCTTAGCCAGATGCTTCTCACCATTGAGTGGGGCCTGTTGGAGCACCACAGCCCTCCAGGCCTCGTGGATGGGATCAGGATGGGCCAGGATGGGCCAGGGGGGACTGTGGCCTGCGCAGTCTGTCCTGGGAGCAGCTCGTGGACTATTTTGGGGTTTGGGTAAAGGGTTCCAGTGGCTGAAGTCCATAAAGCCACCTGGATAGTAGTCAAGACAGGTTTCCTAGAGCGTCCTGGCCCAGCCCTCCAACAGAGCATCCGCTCATGTGCCCTCCCCACAGGTGTCCCCTGAAGACCCTCCAGAAGTGTGAGATCGCTCTGGAGAAACTCAAGAACGACATGGCAGTGGTGAGTGGAGCCCAAGGGCCCATTCTTCTGGGAGGAGCTTTGTGGTCAGGAGGTCGTACTCCTGAAGACTGGGACTGACAGGAGGTCGCACTCCTGAAGACTGGGACTGACAGGTGTTTTACCCAGGAGAATGGGGACGTGGGAGAAGTCACCCTCTGCCTTCAGTCCTTGCCGGTGCCTCCCCACCCCTGAATCTGCCAGTCCAGTCCAGGCCCTGGCTTGTTGGGGACTGTGGGGTAGGAGTCAGGCTGGGGTTGTGTCCAGAGCCAGCGCTGTTGTTCATGCTCTGCAGCAGGATAGAGGCTGTAGGCAAGGCGTCAGGAAATTTGTGAGTGCAGACGAGGGTCCTGGGGTTTGGACGATTCCTGAGTGATGCAGCCATGTGCTCAGTCCACTGACAGTTTCTTTCTGTTTTGTCCGTAGCCCACACCCCCTCCACCCCCAGCTCTGCCAACCAAGCAGCAGGACCTGTGTCAGCCACTCCTGGATGCTGTCCTGGCTAACATCCGCTCACCTGTTTTCAACCATTCCCTGTACCGCACATTTGTGCCGGCCATGACAGCCATCCATGGCCCACCCGCTGCGTATGTACAGCCAGGCTAGGCCTTGTGATGAGCAACAAGCCAGAGGCTGTGTCACCTGTGTGATTACTGTGGTCGCCTTCTCCAGATCGCCAGTGATGTGCCCCCGGAAGCGCAGGTTCGAGGACGAGCGGCAGAGCATCCCCAATGTGCTGCAAAGTGAGGTGGCCAGGCTGCACCGCAAGTTCCTGGTGAACTTAGACCCTTCTCATTGCAGCAACAATGGCACTGTCCACCTGATCTGCAAGCTGGGTAAGTATCCTTCAGGGGCTGGTGGGGGGGGTTGCCCCCGTGCTGGAGCCCAAGTGTCAAGGCCTTCACGAAGCACTCAGCCTACCCTGCATGCACATGGCCATATCACACTACCTGCTCCATGACTCTTTCACTTCTCGGTCCTCCGGGTAGCCCTGCCCCAATTCCCAAGGTTCCCAGCTCCTAAACCCATGCACTTACTTCCCTACAACAGTGTCTGTGCTCGCTAGAGGTCCTGAGATAGCTGTGCTCGGGAGTCTATCTCCACAGGATGTTTCCTGGCTTTTGAAGTTGGAGAATCTTAAAAGGCCTCTAGGCTTGCTTCAGTGGAACCTTGTGGGATATAGGGAATGCTTCCAAGAGCAGGGCTGAGCTGGATGTAGCGGGGCAGTGTTGTGTTGGTGCCTGTCAGGGTGTGGGGCAGGTCACACATGCAGCTTTGCTTTACAGATGACAAGGACCTCCCTAGTGTACCACCTCTGGTGCTCAGTGTGCCTGCTGACTACCCTGCCCAGAGCCCACTGTGGATTGACCGGCAGTGGCAGTATGGTGAGTGACGTAGAGGAAACATCCAGGGCACCTGTCCAGCAGAGACACTATTCTCCATCGGTGTGCTCTACCTCCTGGACAGGCAGGATGGGCTGCACAGCCGTCACCTGGAGGGAGGAGGGCCACTGTGTCCTTGGTCCCTTGCTCTGCAGCTCCAGGGTACCTGTCACATGGGGGGGGGTAGGTGAACTCACAATGTTCCTGGGAGCTCTGTAGGGTGACCCAGGGCCACCATCAGGAGCTGAGGCTCATGTAGCTCTGTGTGAGATAGCTCCAGAAAGAGCCCCTTGCGAAGGGACAGCACCCAAGGTTCAGCTGGCATACAGCAAGCAGGGACAGCTGGGCTCCAGACCCCATACATATTCCAGTTCTTTAAGAGTGTGTGTGGCCAGGCGTGGTGGCGCATGCCTTTAATCCTAGTGCTTGGGAGGCAGAGGCAGGAGGATCTCTTTGAGTTCAAGGCCAGCCTGGTCGACAGAGTGAGTTCCAGGACAGCTGGGGCTACAGGGAGACCCTGTCTCGAAAAGACAAAAAAAAAAAAAAGTGTGTGTGTGTGGAAGATTCTCAGCCACCAGTGGAGTGGAGAGGTTGAGCAGTTGTGCTCCTTCACAGAGGTGTTTGCAGGGCCGGCCCCTCGGCCGCTGCCTTGCCAGACTCACCAATGCTGCTGTGTTGCAGACGCAAACCCCTTTCTGCAATCAGTGCACCGGTGCATGACCTCCAGGCTGCAGCAACTCCCTGACAAGCACTCGGTCACAGCCCTGCTCAACACCTGGGCCCAGAGCATCCTTCAGGCCTGCCTCTCAGCTGCCTAGCAGACTTGAACTTCAGGACTGGCTGCAGATCCCACACCATCTACTGGACATTTCTAAGTGTTGGCTTTTTAGAGGCCTGGGTTAGGTTAGCTTTCCTGCTTCTCCCTTCTGTCTTGGGGACCTGCCAGTCATTTTCCCACACTTGTGCAGTATTGCCCAGGTGGCTGTATGAGGGCCAGGGGTGTTGCCAAGAAGGTTCTTCATTGACTTCCTCCAGAAGTCAGGCCCCTCCCCCCCTTGGCCAGGCTCCCTGCAGCCTCGCTGGACTCCATGTCTACTCAGCAGCATGAGAACTCAGGGTCCCATCCCCGCATCTCTGTGTTAGAATACATTGTACCCCTGTCTGGAGAATGGTGAGGACATAGGAAACCCTCACTATATACACAGTTCTCCAGTCACAGCGTGGGGTCAGGTGGGGCCACGAGGCGCAGGACACCATAGGAATGCTCTTGGATCCAGGCCAAATGCTCCCGTTTGCCTCCGGTTTGGAGGAAAGGCAGGTAAAGCAGCAGCTGACGTCTTCTGCCACCAGCTGGATCTCGAGCTCGTGGGCCGCCTCGTCAGTGCTTTGGGGAGTAGAGCCATCAGAAGGGCCTGTCCCTGGCACTCCTGTGCCATTCAATGAGCTCCTGCGTTGAGAGCTGTGATCAGCCAGGCACCGTCATTGGGACCCAGCATCCTCAGAATACCGTATTCTCTGTACCCCCCCCCGAGAGTGAATGTCCTTCAGAATGTTGTCATAGGGCACCTCTGTGGGCAGCAGTGAGTCACCCTCTGGTGACCAGTGTTCCCTTTTTTATATGTGCACGACCCTGTAATGTGGTTCTCATAATAAATGTATTATTCCTGTGTTGTCACTCACTGCATCTACCTTCTGAGACTCTGGGCCCATGCAGGGGTGTCAGTTATTCAGGTGATGGTGTCCAGTCTGGCCTAGGACATCTCTGGCTTCATCTGTTTGCCCAGCTTCTGGTCAGGTTCCTATTGAGTAACTTAGGGAGCAGCAGGGGAGGCCTGCCCGTGCTGCTGGGCGGAGCAGGCACGAGCTTCCTGCCTCCAGGAACGGACGGCTGCTGGCCTGGCATTGCGAGAGGACCATTCTTCCTTGGCTGTGGTCCTTTGACGCTGGAACAGCTCAGCTGGATTGTTGTCAACAGCATTGGGTGCCTTGGCAGCACAGGACAAGAGACCCAGAATGCCATTTGTGACTGTGAGGACTTCAGGCACTTGTCAGTCCTTGGGATGAGCCAGCCTTGGCTTGCTAGACAAACCCCGTTTCAGAGCAGCAGGGAAGCGGGTTAGGAGAGGATGGCTGAGGAGACCCTGGTAGCTGTGATGAAGGAGGCTTAGGACTTGGAGAAAAATTTTATTTTCAGTCAGCAGGTAGGAGGATAATAACATTTCATAATGTGCTTTTGCATAAATGCAAATAGTAAAATAAAATAGACAATTTCCTCGATTCTGAGATCAAGTACTTTATCTGTCATGAGTTCTGTCTGTCTTGGGATTTCGTGTGGCTGAAAGGTAGGGTTGGTGGGAACCACCATCAAGAGAGGGTGGCCGGGCTCCAGGACGCCTGCTCAAGAGCACGGAGTGGTGCAGGCGCTGGCTCTGCACCACCTGCAGCCTTTTCTGCCGCTCGGCAAAGTTGGTCTTCAGGCTCTGCTTCAGTGCGGGCAAGATGCCACGCTCTGCTGCTGGCGTTGGGCTCAGAATCAGGCTGAGGTGGAGAGAGGGGTAGTCAGAGAGGGATAGATAATGCCAGCCGCCTCCGTCAACCTGGAGGGAAGGTTGGGTGGAGCAGGGCCCGCCTGGCTTTACCTCCTGATAACCTGCCCTCCTCCTGTGGCACAAGCCGTGGAGTTGCCCGTTCCCCGTGCCTGGGACTCACCACTTCTTAGAGAGGCCCTTGGTGGCAACCTTGGGGAATTGCATGGCCTCCTGGTCCCTGGGGAGGGAAGTTAGTTAGCAGTGAGGCCCACCCCTCTGCTGGCCAGGACAGGGCACCCAGAACAGGGCACTCACTTGAGAGAGCCCAGCCCAGCTGCCTCAGCTGCAGCTTTGGGCCTCTGGTCCCCTTGCAGGAGTGACTTGAGGTGCTGCAGCTGAAAGGCAGGGAGAGGCATGGTGGGTGCAGCGAGCCACACTGCTGGCATGCAGGGCAATGTGCCTGCCCAGGGCCTCACCTCCTGAGCTTGCAGGAGGTTGGCGTTCCACAGCTGACGGATGATCACCTCGCACTGCTGCACTGTGGTGGGCTTTCGCAGGTGCGAGGGCAGACTCGATAAGGGGGCCATCCCTGTACCTTGCCGGCCATGGTGTTGGCTGCCCCCCACCAAGTTGGCCCCTGAATTAGAGGCCTCTGCATCCTCATCTCTGAAACATTACAGCAGTCCAGAGGTGACCTGTTGGATTGGTCAAATCGCCCACCCACCACCTCCCTGGGTCAGCACCCATGCCAGCCAGTGTGGGCACGTTGGGTAGGCCGCCTCCTCCCCACAGCCAGGGTGCACTGGCGCTAGCTGTGGCCTGGGTCTATCTCTTTCCAGGATGCGCTGGCCACTAGCGTGGCCTGGGTCTCTTTCCTCCCACTTGAGGGGCAGTCAGCTAGCTGCCAGGCTGCCCCAGCCTAACCCCATCCAGCAGGCTTCTTGCCCAGACTGGTTTCAGGAATTAGGACTGCGGAGAGCCAGGACCGTGCCCTGCTGGGTGCACTAGTGGAAAGCTCTGGGCTCACCGAGAGCCTGGTCCTGCTCCGCTGCTGGCCCGTGCCTCCCAAAGTCAGACTGGCCAGAAGCAGCAGCCAGGAATCCAGGCTCAAGAATCCAACTCGCTGTGCTCTTAGTAAAAAGCACATCAATAGCCAGGCATGGAGGGGCATGCCTGTGATCCTCATACTCAGAAGACAGAGGAGGTGAATCGCTGCAAGTTCAAGGCCAACCTGGTCTACAAAGTGAGCTCCAGGCTAACCAGGACTACATAGCAAGACCCTGTCACTAAAAAATAAAGGCAAACTAATTAGATCAAATCAGTTTTTGTCTCTTTTCTCTGAAACAGTGGTGGTTTGGGGGTTGCCACTGTACCTCCCGCCCCCTGTAGGTCAGGTCAGCCAGGGTCTCTGCAGGACCCCCAGGAAAGGGAGGAAGCAGTACCCAGCGGATAGCAGCCTGGCAGCTGACTGCTTCCTCCAGCCTATTTCCATGTACAGTCAGGTCCGTGGAAAAGGCAAGGTGGGAGCCTATTAAGGGTTAGCCTGGGGCCCTCAGGGTGCAGGCCTGGCCCTCGAGTGCAGGCCCAGGCCTTACTTGGCCTGCCCCTGCGCCCCGGGGACTCTGTCCAGCTTGCTGCTGTGTGACTGTTCCAGGTCTGTCTTTTGGAGGGTCTCGGACTTCGACTCTTGCTTCTTGAAGGAGCTGATCTGGGGCCCGGTCTTGCCTTGAGAGTTGGCTGCAGGGCAGACCGACAGGGCCATCACTAATGGCCTTGAGAACCACAGACCCATCCTCTAGGATCCGCCATGTGTGCCCAAGCCCTAGCCCTGCCTCGGTTTTCTCCTTTGTAAAGAAGAGAGGGAAACACCCTGAAAAGGGCTGTGGAGAGGAAGGAGCGAAGCTCTGTGAGGAAAGAAAGCCTGTGGTGGCGCCTCCTGAACAAGCCGGAACAATTTCAGTGGTGGAAGCTGGCTCCATTTTGGGTAAGATTTAAGTATGTATCGAGGCCTGGGATCCAACCTGCACAGGTTTACTTTCTAAGGCCTAGGTCCACTGCCTGCTGGCAAGAATGGCCAGCTTCCTGTGGACAGTGAGAAGAGGCTGCTCCTTTCGTTGTCACAGGCCAGGACTCCATGGCAGGGCCATCCTCCTCTCTCCTGCATCCTGTCTGGCTAAGGGCTGTGGGCAGAGCTAGGCTTCTGCTAACAGCAAGATACCCTCCTCCCAGGAAAACCCTGGGGACTCAACAGGTACTTGGAATCCCTGTTAGTGACACAAATACTGCCCTACCAGGGTGGGTCTGCCTGCCGTAGCAGCTGGCTATCCCACACCGACAGGCTGGTCCTGTCCAGCTTGAGTAGCTTCCCTGACCCCCAAGGGCTCCCTCCGTCCCACGGTCCTAGTGGTTTCAGTGCATAGGACATCATCAGTGGCCGGGCTCCTTGGCTTCCTTCCGAGACCCCTTTGCACCTAAATCTACTGGGTCTTCTTTAGCCTGCCTGATGGAAGGGCTTTCAACTCTCTAGGCAGCATCCCCCACTGGCCACCCAGCCTGGGGCCTCAGCAGGGAAGTCACCAGACTCTGAGCTCATGATGGGCTGGCCCACTCACCCGACACTGTTGAATTGGAGATGGATTTGTTGGATGGAAAGCTCGATGTGGAAATGCTGCCTATGAGGGAAGGTGCAGGGTTAACTCAAGACAGCAGCTTCAGCCCAAGAGCCCATTTGTGCCTGCTTCCTGCCCTTCATGCTCAAGCAGGGCCCTCCCGAAAACTCCTGCTCTGCGCAGTACTCCCTAGGCAGCTCCAGAACCAGGTGAGCCCCCACAGGAGCCCCAACCCCTGAAAGGCTTTCTGAAGGGCCACCTGCTGCTACGCAGAAGGGCCGTGACCAAAGGAGCAGCAGGCTGAGACAGGCCACCAGGACCAGCACTGCCAGGGCCACGGGGCCGTTAACTACAGGCTGCATTTGGCCCAAAACAGCACGCCAGACACCTGCTCTGTCGGAGGAGTCCTGCTACCACCTGTTCTCTGTGTCCTCAGAGGAGCCTTGGCATACCTTTCTCAGCATGCATTTTTGACAGAATACCTGATGTCCAGAAAACTAGGAGTAAGGAACTAAACTCAACTGATGTGTTCTTAGACTGTGCTGCAAAAAGACTGAGGCACCACAGGGAGGAGGAGGCGCCCTGGATGCAGGCTACAGGTCTCTGAGTCACCTCACCTCAGGTCCTAAGGCTGCTTGTGGAGATGGCAGGAAGGGAGTCCCCAAAGGAAGTGTGCTGGGGAGATGAGGACTGCCCCAGGGCCTTTCTGTTCCAAGAGCTCTGCTCTGCTCCGAGGGAGGACCTGCAGCTAGCTGTCCCTGTCCATATTGCACAGTCCACAGCCTTTGGCCCTAAGATCAAGCCAGCCAGCCATGCTGGGGGAAACTGGCAGCTGTCCAGGTGCCTAGAACCAGTTCCCTCCAGGGGCCACAGGTGGTAATTCCCAGCAACACCTGACTTTCACCTTTCTTCTGTGGCTTCTCATTCATGATTAGCTTGTAGTGGAGATCTGAAAGCAAACACATACTCCCTGTCACTCCTAACACCTCCAGCCCAGCAGAGTAGAAAAAGCCTGACTGCTCTTATAACCAGCTTTTCCCCCAACACCTTTGCCTCAAACACCCCAGGCCAGAAATGCTTCTGGGATCTCAGCCATCCCGGCCACTTCCTCAGCCCCTGCAATGTTCCCACTCTGCCAGACCAGGCAAGGCTGCGGGGGTACAAAGACCACGCAGGATGAACAGCCTTTCAGAAGCCCCTGGCCACGGGTGAGGGAGGGGTGGGACACGGGGCTGGGGCTGCTCAGTCAGACATCGGGGTGAGGGTCAGGAAATGGGGGTGGGGGCGGAGATTCTTATGTAATAGGATGCCTAGTGAAGGAACAAATCTTTGGCACTCCAGCAACGGAAAGGGGGGAAACTGAGGTAGCAGGCCTGCGGTGGGGCGAAGCAGAGGTGTGAAGCAGGACTATTTCAGTCCCATCACCAGAAAGCCTCTGAGGTAGGGCGCATGCTGGTTCCCTGCCCGAGGAGACGCGGGGTGTGAGTGGGCAATATAATTAATGTCTGCCACGATCTGGACATGCGGAACTGGCGACAGTTGACTGGCACGCTCTCTGCCATGTCTGACTTAGACAACGATTCAAGGAACCTGGACCAGGCAGGTCAGCGCGTCTGGATGGGTGGGCGCAGGTGGACAGGCTGGAGCACGTCCAGCTGGCAGACCCCTCTCCTCCCTCTCGAGCTGCAGCGAGGCGAGGCCCGGGAGGCGCAAGCCCACGCGGTGGCGCACTCACCCTTGTTCTCCCGCTTCAGGTGCTCGATCTCCTCGTGGAGCTTGACCAGCATCTCCGAGTGCTGCTGCTGCAGGAACTGCAAGCTCTTCTCCAGGTCTAGGACTCGCTTCTGCGCCTCGCTGAGCCCGAGCGTGCTCGGCTGCGGCCCCAAGAGCTGCTGGCCGGCGGGAGGGCGCAGGCGCGGGCGCGGGCGCGGGCGGGACGTGACCCGGGAGGCCGGTGCTGTGGAGCTGAGGGGCTGCGCCCCCACCGCCATCCACATCCCCGCCGCCACCCCCGCCCCGCTCATGTCGGCTGCGCAGCCTCCTCACCTCTACCGGCTGCCTCGGCTCAGCGCCGCGTCCCCTTGGGAACGGGTGCACTCGAGGGGGCGGGGCGCGTTGCGGGGCGGGGCCCGCGGCCTCGTTCTACCAGAGGGAAGCTCGCTAGGAAAGCGAGTTGCTGCGTCTACTGGTGCAGCAGTGTGGCCACGTGCGTTTGGCATTCGCGTCCGTGCGCCCGCACGAGGGACACCAGCGCTCTAGACGAGTTTATTCTTTTTTCTGATTTTTTGAGACTGGGTCTCCCTGGGGTCCCAGACACGCTATGTAGTTCAGGCTGGCCTCGATCTCAGAGATCCACCTACTTCTGCCCCAGCGCTGAGATTAAAGGCGTGTGCCACCTCGCCTGGCTACAGCTTTTTTTTTTTTTTTTTATTTTTTGGTCTTTTTGAGACAGGGTCTCCCTGTAGCCCTAGCTGTCCTGGAACTCACTCTGAAGACCAGGCTGGCCTTGAACTCACAAAGATTCTCCTGGCTCTGCCTCCCAAGTGCTATGATTAAAGGCGTGCACCACCACGCCCGGCAGACAGCTCACTTTTTGAATACATATAATTGGTTCCAAAAATCTTCCAATAATCATATAACTTTGTGGATAAAAAAAATCTTTCTGAACACGCGAGACAAAACAGCACGGACTTAAGCTTTTTAAAATTCTATTTTTGTTTTATATGTATCAGTGTTTTGCCTGGATGTACATAAAAGCACCTGAATGCAATGCTGGGGAAGGCCAGAAGAGGGCGTTGGACCCACGGTGGGAGTTTCTGGAGGAGCCTCTTCCTCCTGCAGAATCTAGTCAGCAGGAACTGAAATAAGCAAGCCCAGGTGTACTGGTTGCCAGCTGCATAAGGCACAGGGTAGAGTTTGGACTGCAGCAGAAACGGAAGGGACCAAGGAGGAAGTGCTGGGAAGTTTGGAAGCCACGAACTGCCAGCAACTTCTTGGATGGTCCTGAGGGGCACTCACAACAGCCAGATTTCCAGGGAGGCCAGGAGGAAGGAAGCAGGCCACAGACGCTGCTCTCAGGGACCAACACATGCTGAGGCAGCTGCAGGTAGGCTGATGGGAGAAACCAGGGTGGTGGAGATGCAGCTGCGTCAGCACCGGGCCCCAAAGCCCCTTTTTCTTGCTGCTTTGGTTTCTTCAGACCATTTTAACAGAATATGGCTGAGTGAAGGATGAGTCCTAAGAAATCATTTGGTCCATTTTGGACGCTTCACATTTGGGGGAAATTCTGGTTTAGGAGCTGGAGCAATGGCAAAGCAGTTAAGAACACTGGATGTGGGGCTGAAGACATGGCCTAGCGGTTAAGAGTGCCGACCGCTCTTACAGAGGACCCGGGTTCGATCCCCAGCACCCACATGGCGGCTGAGAGCCGCCTGAAACTCCAATTCCAGGAGAACTCCAGTTCCAGGGGAATCCGACACCCTCTTCTGACCTCCACGGCATTGCACGACACGGGCGCGCAAACTTGCATGCAGACAGTACATCCATGCACATACAGAAATGAATAAAATTTTAAAAAAATAATAAAAAGAACACTGGATGTGGGCTGGAAAGATGGCTGAGGTTAAGAGCACTGGCTGCTCTTGCAGAGGATCGGGGTTCCACTCCCAGCATCCACACAGCAGCTAACAACTCTGTAACTCCAGTTCCAGGGGAATCTGACACCCTCTTCTGACCTCCTTGGGCATGGCTCAACACCGATACCTATACGCAATACACTCATACACATAAAATTTTTTAAAATATTTAAAATAAGAACATCGGATGCTCAGGTAGAGGACATGGATTTGATCCCTGATACATGGCAGGTCCAGGGGATCTTCTGCTGTCTGTGGGCACTGCACACACAAGTACACTTACACTTACCTACATGCAGGCAAAACACTCATAAACATCCCCAACAAGCCAGCTGGAGCTACAGGGAGAGCCTGTCTCAAAAAGAACAGGGTGTGGAGATGCATGCTTTCTACCCCAGGACTTGAGTGAGGAGGCTGAGCCAGAGGCTCAGTGTGAGTTCAAGGCCAGCTTGGCCTACATAGCAAGCTCCAAGCTAACTGGGGCTCCACAGTGAGATGCTGCGGTCTCAAAATAACCAAAACCAATTTATTCTGGTTTTCACAAAGTACACTTAAAAAAAATTTTTTTTTTGTCTTTTTGAGACAGGGTCTCCCTGTAGCCCCAAGCTGTCCTGGAACTCACTATGTAGACCAGGCTGGCCTTGAACTCACAGAGATCCACGTGCCTCTGCCTCCCAAGAGCTGGGATTACAGGCGTGCACCACCATGCTCTGCTAAGTACACTTTTTTATTTTTGAGACAGGGTCTCCCTTTAGTCCCAGCTGGCCTGGAGCTATGTAGATCAGGCAGGTCTTGAACTCACAGAGATCTGCATGCCTCTGTCTCCCAAGTGCTAGGATTAAAGGTGTTTGCCACCGCACCCAGTTTTTTTTTTTTTTGGGGGGGGGGAGTACACTTTTTGAAACAGGGTCTCACTACAGCTCTGGCTTGCTTGTAAATTTTTATGTAGAAAAGGCTACCTTAGAACATGTGATCCTCTGCCTCCTAAGTGCTGAGATTAAAACATGTGCATGCTGTATGCACACATTTCCCGAGGCCAGAGGAGGTTAGCGTCCTCCCACTCTATCACTCTCCACTTTATTCCTTTAGGACAGCGTCTTGTGTTGAGCCTGAGGCAATGCCTGGTATCCAGTATGCCCCAGGGACCGATCCATTTGTGTCCAGCCCCACTCGCTCCAATGGTAGGGCTACAGGTGCATGCTTGACCATGCCCAGCTTTCTATGCCTCTTCTGGGATCTGAACTCAGGTTCTCGTATTTTCACAGCAAATACTCTACCCACTGAGCCATCTCCCCAGCCCCTGGAAACTAAATTTGTAAGTGAAGGCTATGTAACTCAAACCTTAATGGCTCAGGGTACAGCTCAGTAGTTGGCCCTTGCCTAGCATGGACACAGCTCAGAGTTCCATCCTCAGCACAACAAAAACTAAAAGAGCCATCTCAAGCCCAGAATGGCAGCTCACACTTATAAGCCCAGCGTAGACTGCATAGTAAATTTCATGTAAACTGTAGTGAGATTCTACCTGAAAAAAGGCGTCAAGGAGATGCCTCAGGGGTTAAAGGCACTTGCTGCCAAGCCTGACAACCGAGTTCATTCCTCAAACCCACACAATGAAAGGCGAGCAACTCCCTCCAACTGTACTCTACCTCCATATGCACACCTGGGCAGATGTGCAGGGATGTGCACATACAAACACACACAAAATAAATGTAAAAAACTTTTTAAAATAAACTCCAGGACTGAGAAGGGCAGTTGGGAGTGGATATGATCAACATACACGATATATAAATAGTAAAATAATATATAAAAGTAAAAAAAGTCTCATAAATACTGGTATAGTCAGGATGAGTCGAGGGCTGGTCATTCAGACTGATCTGGGGAATCAGGAACTTCCACCGTGAAAATCAACTATCCCTGTGAGGGTGTGCTCCTGGGGAGATGCTGACCAGTGGGGCTGGTCAGTTCAGTTCAGACCAAGCTGCTCATGACTTTTTTTTTTTGGTCTTTTCAATACAGGGTCTCCCTGTACCGCCAGCTGTCCTGGAACTCGCTCTGTAGACCAGGCTGGCCTTGAACTCTCAAAGATCCGCCTACCTCTGCCTCCCAAGTGCTAGGATCAAAGGTGTGCGTCACCACGCCCAGCTGCTCATGACTCTTAAGAGAAGCCAGAGATGATAATTGTTCTGGGCAAACAGTTAAAGCCAGTTCTGATCTGTTGAATAAACGGGTAAAACCAGGGCCCTCAGTCCCACCACAGGGCTTGCCTCCCACTTCAACATCCACTTTGGTCTTGCTAACAGCTGAAATAGACCATGTGCTAGGAGAAACATGATTTCCAGACAAGCCTTGCCCCACCAGGAAAGTAAGTGCTGCTGTGTCCAGAAGCTACTTCTGCCGTTCCTAGGTGCCCAGGTACTCTGCAGGTAAACTTGAAGATTCAGCCCAGACACTCAAAGTCTCCAAAAAATGGTTTATTCAGAGCCATGGTCAGTTAAGTTTTGGTTTGACTTTTGTTCATGGGTCCCAAGTGTTTAAACCTGAAAAGGTTTGCGTGGTTTTAAAATTATCATGGAGAGGCTGCTGCTGCTGGTGTTGTCTGCAGGAGACCAAGGATGAGCGCCTGGTGGCTTAGCTTTGGCTGTGAAGGTGTAGTTGTGCTAGTGTTGTCTGCAGGAGGCCAAGGATGAGCGCCTGGTGGCTTAGCTTTGGCTGTGAAGGTGTAGTTGTGCTAGTGTTGTCTGCAGGAGGCCAAGGATGAGCGCCTGGTGGCTTAGCTTTGGCTGTGAAGGTGTAGTTGTCATACAGTGTTGTTACCAAAAGTGACCGTATCTTGAAACACATGGTTTTGGATGGTAGAAATAATGATGCTGTCTTTTGCTGTCAAGAGAAGCTGGTAGGATTCGACTCCATCCCCATGCTGATGACCAGTGTCCACCTGCAATGCTTGCCTGCCACATGGCATGGAGGCTAGAACCCACTCTAAGCAACATGCTCACTAAAGGGCATGGGGACCAGAGGTCTTACCGTGGATCTGTGCTGAGGGTCTTCTTGGGAGAACGGTGACTAATCCTTTCCCAAATGGAGCAAAATCAAGAGCCATAATCTACTTTGCTCAGAAATCTCTTAGAAACTTGATTCTTCCCAGGAGAAGATGCTGAGTTCCTGTGCTGGTTCTTCATAGGGACAGAAGACATCACAAACTGTCCCCGTACCCCATAGCCAGGCTTAGGCTGGGTCAACTTCCACAAAGCACAGGCCCAGAGCCAGCCATGGGTACATACTAGTTCCTGAGCTCTGCACAGAAAAATACTAAAATGATCACAAAGGCTAGCTGCTCTGCTTTTGGGGCCTTGGGCTGAGGGTGAGAGGGACCCACAGCCAGCAGTAGCTGTCCCACAGAATGGCCAGTGAACCCTCTGACATGGTCCTTCTTATCCCAGGCCTGGACATCTCTCCCTCCCAATCCCTGGTTCTTCAGAATGACTCCACTTCTGCAGGAAACTACCCTGAGAACTCCAAAGATGACCTTCTGGCTTCAAAGGAACCTGCTGGATTTCTCGGACCCAGGAAGGAACTGCATATCAAACCCCAGTGGTCTGCTCTGGAGAGCGGCCAGCCCATCAGAGCTGGTGCAGCTTGCCCCGCTCAGTCAGCAGTGTCATGGCTATGGCATAGAGGAGGTAGCCCAAGACCAAGAGCAAGCTGCAGGGCAGGGGCCCAATGCAGAACAGAGAGGCCACAAAGAAGGCCATCAGGAGCAAGAGCAGTGTCCGGTAACTGCCCAGGAAACGCAGGCTGAGCCTAGGACCCCGCGAAGGGCTGGCCACTTGTCTTCTTCCCACAGGGCTCAGCAGGTGCCTGCTGCTGAGCGCAGGCTCAGTGAGATGGTATCGACAGAAGCTACCAAGGAAGTCATCCCGGGAACACAGAGCTGCCATCTGGCCTGCAAACTGAGGCAAAACAAGAGCTCAGAAGAACTGGCGACAGCAGGTGCCACCGGCCTTAGGACAGCAGCAGCAGCCTTTCCAGGCCACCTCTGTGACAAGGGACCTCTCAGGCTCACTCTTTTGGGGGATCAAATATGGCTGTGAAGGGGAGGGTGCTGCCTGGGATGGGATCACCCTCGAGAAGCCTCATCAGGCAGCAGCAGAGCTGTCCCTGCTGCTCACTTACTCTGTGGTTGATGGCAGAGGACAGTCGGAAGAGCGCTCGGACCAGACCGGTGATCTCGTAGCTCCGGATGGGCTGCAGCTCTAAGTCCCCCTGATACTCGATTTCAAACCTTCGCAGCCCGTTGATGATCTGGAAGCCCAGGCCATGGGGATGGTTCGGAAAACACATTTTTATATAAACAATGTGGAGGACGGAGTCTTATGTTTTCCAGGGCGGGGGTGAGGGAGTGTGTCAGGGACAGATCGTGTGACCATCAGATGTGACATGGGGGTGGTTTACCTGGTAGCGGCCCAGAGGTGTAAGGATGAGCCCATCTTCCCCCACGATGCAGTCTGGGAGCTGCTTCTTCCCATTCTCATCCTGTGTGTTTCCCAGGGCAAGTGTGAGCTGGGCCAGCTGGGCTTCGCTGAGCTGTCAGAGAGAAAGGAAAGCTCTTGCTTTCAGTTTCAAGGGGGAAGGGATTATTCTTCATCCCAGTGGAGTGAATCCCTCAAAGGGGGCAGGGTAGTACAGGGCATACTCGGAAGATCTGGCGCAGGTATTCCAGAGCCTTCTCCAGGTACTCATCTGTCTTGCGGATACTGTCCTGGCCCATCTCGTCCAGGTCATTGGCTGGATAGCAGCCATTTGGGTCTGCAGAACAGAAGCCCAGCCACGACAGGAAGGAACGGCCAGCTGGGTTCTCCACACACTGATCAGAGATGGACTTGGCAGTCTGCTTGGCCTGTGTGATAAGCTGAGCAAGGCGCAAGACCTGGGAGGAAGGCACAGGAAGGGATGAGAGGTCATCACAGGACAGGTGTCACTGCCATCTGGGCAGGGTGGCATTAAGGAACCAGCCTAGAAGGAGTGCCCACCCAGAGGGAGAAGGGAGCAGGAGGAGCCTTGAAAGATTTATGAATGTCACTGCCATCTGGGCATGGTGGCACATGTCTTTAATCCCAGCACTCAGGAGGCAGAGGCAGGTGGATCATTGTGAGTTCAAGGCCAGCCTGGTCTACAGAGCGAGCTCCAGGACAGCTGGGACTAAAGGGAGACTGTGTCTCAAAAGACAAAAAACAACAACAACAACAAAAAACAACATTTACGGATTGGATAGTCTTTATTATCAGGAACAAATTGGCCATTACCGGCAAGGGGCAAGTTCTGAGCCCTACTCAGAGTCTAGTCCCTTTTTTTTTTTTTTTTTTTTTTTGAGACAGGGTCTCCCTTTAGTCCCAGCTGTCCTAGAGCTCGCTCTGTAGACCACCCTGGCCTTGAGTTACAGATCTGCCTGCCTCTGCCTCCTGAGTGGTGTGAGCCACCACGCCCGGCCCCATTTCTTTTCTGCACTGTAGACACCTGCCGTGGTTCTGGGGTCTCCATAGCGTCAGGGGCACTGCAATGAGTGTGCCTCTCATTACTCACCAGGGTCCGGACCTCAGGACCAAACATCGGGGTGTACTTGCAATCCTGGCCCTCCAGACTGTACACGTGGCTCTTCACCTTGAATGAGGCATCTGTCACAACTGGGGGCCATGGTGACAGGAAGCTGCTGGTGACTGTGAAGAGCCGATGCTGGCGGTGGGGAATAATGAGTTCCGGCTCCAGGAACAACTGCTCACCTGGAAGGCAGGAGGCAAGTCTGGCACCAGCTTCCCAGGGTAGAATGCCCAAGTGCTACTGGCAGGATTCCAGAACATTTCCTCATGTTTCTGCAGGTCTGACAATGCTGTAACCATCTCATGGGGTTGGTGGCTTCCACGGGTGGGGCTGGAGGCTCAAGGCTCCGCTCCTGATGAGCAGGAGCCCCAGCAAGACCAACCGTAGGTAAATGCCAGGAGAGCTGCTTCCAGAAGCCACTGCCTGACAAAGCAGTCTGGGGACCAGGTCCACCTTGCCAGCACCAGACATAGAGAGACAAGCAGCGGTTCTGAAGGAGCTGCAGGCTGGAGCCTGGCTGCCTGGCTGCCAGCACCAAGAAGCAAGAGATGAACCAGGCTGAGCTTTTACCGCATTGAAGTGCACCAAAGGTCCCCAAGCCAGCCTGTGCTAAGTCATGGTAAAAAACCTTCAGACACACAGTGTATTTAGGCCCCTTTCTACAAGCCACATCCCACCAGCTAAGGTCCTAACTCACTCAGCTGGGCAGGGCCTGCCTGATTGGCCCAACATGGAAGACTCACCTTTCTGGATCATTTCAGCAAGGTTGGGTTGAGCAAAGACCTTAGCCACTCGGAATACCATTAGTGCATTCTTGGGGCTGACCAGGTCTGTGCGGAGTGCACGGTTCAGAAAGCCCACAAATAGCTTGGTGTACATCAGCAGGTTTTCCTGGATGAAAGGTGCCCTAAGGACAGGTGACAGGTTGGGTGGCAGCCCAAGTAGGACAGTGATAAAGACCTCCTGCTGGGGCCACATTGCTGTCACTCCCTACAGCCCTCACTCTTCCCGATTCTTGAGTGCTGCCTTATGAGGGAGTCACAAACACCAGGAAGGAGGAAGGCAGGCCACACCCCCACCCTCTTGTACAATTCAGTCTCCAATCAGGTCTCTTCTCAAGAGGGCTGTGGCCACCTCAGCAAGGCCTGCTGAAACCTGATGGGGTGGAAGGAAGAAACAGCAGAGGAACAGGAAGGACAAGGCAAGTCCAGGAGAGCAAAGGCCACAGTGACCCCAGCACCAGGGCTAGCTGACCACGAGGGGTGAATAAATAATGACAGCAGCTGCGCAGGCCGCTGCTGCTCGTGCTGGTGACGTGAGGGCTTTGGGGTGAACAAGAATATTCACTGGAGGCAGGTTAGGTCAAGACAAGGATATGGGGTTCCAGGCTTACCCTGTGTCCATTCTGTAAGGCCTAGAAGAGCCTAGGTGGCCCTGGGCAAAGCAAGGCCAACCGAAGCACAGCATGTCTAGCGCAGCAAAGCCCACCAAGGCACCTTCTGCTCAGGGAGGCGGACTGATGGCAGAATAGGCTGGCGGGACTCACCATTTTTCGGACACACATCGTGGCTGGGAATCGCTGCTTGGAGCCTGCTTCTCAGGGGCGTACCTCCATGGCTGCAGGTAGCTCAGCCACATCTCCAGGACCTAGTGAGACACATATGTATTTTGAATCCCTGGGGCTCTGGGCTTTCACCCACATCCTATGGTGGTCTGCACCTGGCTCCAAAGACAGTAGACAAAAAGGTCTGTGCCCGAGCTGTGGGCCTGAGGTTCTGCTAGGAGAGTGTAGGGGCCAAGCTGGGTTCTGGGTCTCCTTGACCACAATGCAGATGCCAGTGAACAGTTCTTCCAATATCCTCCCAGGGCAGAACTCATGCAACCTCATGCTGGGGCCATGGGCACTGGATGTGGCTGGGAGTCATCTGGCACAAAAGCAGGGCAGAGCAAGGCTCTTCTGCACCCAAAGACTGGAGAACATGACCCACCAAAGCTTCCTCTTTACAGCTGTAGTGAGAGCCTCTCCCAACTCATCTGCCCACCTCCTAGGTCTGCCCACATCAGGGGACAAAGGCCAATGGTGAGGGTGCAAGATGGTACTTACAGCTCTGAAGGATGCATCCAGAGGCCAATGGCCAAAACAGTGCTGCAGGAAGACGTAGAGCTTCTGCTGGACAAACCGTGGTACAGCAGCCCTGTAGGGGTAGAAGGGTCATTGGCTGCCACTTGGCCCAAAAGGCTCGAGCCCTGGCTTGTAAGTGTGCTCTGCCAGCAGGGAACACTGGTCTCCACTGCGGGAAGATCTGTTTCTAGCACTGTTCTTCAGAAGAAACCAAACGGGCCAGCGACACAGTACACAAACTGCCTCTGAAGCCAAACCCGGGTGCTGGCCCTCTCCTCGCAGAGTAAGAGACAAGCACAACAGTGAGGCTGGGATCTCTGGTCTGCCAGCTCTTCCCGCTGCACAGGGAGCGTCTAGAAAGAAGGCATCTGGAGCAGAAGCAGCCAGCCCTTCTGGACCCAAAGAGGCCCATAAGAGGCCAGTCACAGTGGGTACCACTGTGTACCAGAAGCCAGAAGCCCTGCCATACCCACACCCACCGTTTGAACTCCTCCAGGGGGCTGGTGGCATGGGAATGCGCAGAAGGTGAAGCCTGGTCTGGCTTCAGGCTGTTGGCAAAGGCATGCAGGTGCTTCAGCAGCAAGCGCACCACCAGCACATGCTCCTCTGTGGGTGTGAAGGATTCCTAAGGTGGATGAGAGGGGGGCGTCAAGGGCAGAGGAGGTCTGCAGCACCTACTGCTCTGATCCAGTTGCTCTGCAACTTCACAGGAAACACAGGTTAGGCCAACACAGGATCACCCCTTGGGGTCCCAAAAGGCCTGGCATTCCGTGGATACATCTCGCGGTGCTGGATTTGAACTGACACAGGCTCAGAGTACAGAAGTCTGTGGTGTAATGCCTGCTGGAGCTGACTGGGCTGGCAAAAAGCAGACAAGTCTGCGAAGGTCACCCCAAGCCCCACCTTGGCAACACATGGCCATGCACCCTTGGGCACTGCAGCCTGTGCTGGACCTTGGGGTTCCCTGCGTCTGGTGAGACAGAGAACGAGAAAATGGTAGGCCACTAGCCCACCCAAACTCTGGTCCAAAGTTGCCCACCTACCTCCCCAATGGTAGGCCACTAGCCCACCTAAGCTCTGGTCCAAAGTTGCCCACCTACCTCCCAATTTGTACGAAAAGCTCACCAGGGCTCACCTTGCTGAACTGAGAACGTCTTCTCCAGCCACAACCCCAGCCCCTCCCGGCTCCCCATCCTGGTCATAGCCAGATGGGGACTCAGCTCTGGAAGAACCCAGGGAGCCACTTCCACCACTGCCAGTAGACCTGCAGTCAGCTAAAACCCCAGGACAGAGCAACACAGGCACAGGTCTGTGAGGCCAGGAGCCAAGTCTTCTTTCTCACTGGCTCCTGAGCTTCTCTGGCCCTCAGCTGACCCACTGTCTTTTGGACTCTGACAGACTTGTGAGACCAAGGATGACAAAACGTGCACAAAGGCACTCCTGAGGTGCACAAGACCACATACAGGCTCTGCCTAGGACACTGTCCACTCAGCCTTCGTGTCATGAAAATGCCCGCACAGTGACTGGGAGGTACATGCCTATAGTCCCAGCACTTTGGAGGTAGAGAAAGGGGGGTTGTCACACGTTCTAGGCCAGTATGCTCTACGCACCAGGGTAGCCATGTCTACACAGTGGAATCCTATCTCAAGTGAGAAGAAAGGTCCCGCATTCCAGAGGACAAACCTTATTGGCTAACCCTACTTCATGCAATAATAAAGTTTGTCCCCTCTGAAACTCACATTGAAATTCAACCCCACTATGGGGTATTATAATAAGATGTAGGGGCTGGTGATATTGAAGGTGATCAGCTGATTAGGGATTTGAAGAATTAATCCTATCATATGATTAGCGGATTAATGGCTCATCTCCTAAGTAAATAGGCCATAAACCCAGTTTGACTGCTGGGGATTGAACCCAGGGTCATGAACACATTAGACAAGGACTCAACCACTGAGCTACAACTGCTCCTCAGCCCTTGACAAGAGTTTCACTATGTAGCTCAGACTGGCCTCAAACTGGCAATCCTTCTGCCTCTATCTCATAAGTGCTGCTCTAGTCTGGTCTAAGTACTGTTTTAACACGGTCTCTGCCAGCAACAAGGCCATCATCAGAGAAACACCCGTCAACCCTGGCCCAGAATATGAGTCAAGCTTTTTCTTTATAATTTACTAGTCTGTAACATCGTGTTATCAATAGCAAAAACTAGACTAAGACATACAATTATCACATGAACTAATCAATGCTGAACACCAGGCCAAGTTACAGCTCCTCCACCACAGCAGCACAAAACCTCTCCACATACAGCCCTTCTCCTGGCCCCTGGCCTAACATCCTGGGCTGTGGTACATCCTCAGCTCAGAAAGGAGACAACAGCTCCACAGGGGCTGCCAGCTCTCCTCCCCCATCTCACCCACACGGAGTTTCTGTAGGGCCGGCCCCCCCATCATGTAAACACCCTATCAATCTCCCCTCTCCTGTGGTGTTGGGGGGCCCCCAAGACCTCACAAGTTAGGAGAACGCTCTACCACTGAGCTTCTGACCCCCCCCTCCTCACTTTCTAAGGAGGCAAGGATGTGCTCCCAAGGCCCACAGCCCGTCTCACCATGCCCCGCCTCCCCAGGCCCACAGCCCGCCTCACCATCCCCACCTCCCCAGGGCCCATCTTCAACCTCCCCTGCTATGGCGGTGAACAGAACCAACTGTTTTCCTGGGGAACCGCTTCATGCTGAGCTCTCCATGGGGCCTCCTTCCTACGGCTGTCACTTCTGAACTTACTATACCCACACCAACACTCAACAGGGAAGCAGAGTTTTCTCATCTCGTGTTCTAAGATCCTTCTCAGGGTAACCTAGATAGAGCTCCGTGTTGCCACTGCTTCTCACGAATCAGCCAACTTTACGGTCTACAAATACCTGCAGTCTGAACTCTACTCCACTGATCTCAAATCTGTCTACACATTGGTCACTTCTGCCTAAGCAGAGGGTAATCTCTGTGAGGTCACTGTTCTTGTTTGCCTCTAGAGAAGTCTATAAATGACTAGGTCTCAGGAGACGACCAGGCCCTGCTTGTGCTGTCAAGGACTGACAGCCCCGTGGGGTGGGGAAGCCCGAGTTCTCCCTACCACCTGTAGAGGTCAGCTGCAACCCTCAGCCTGGGGAATGGTTCCGAACAGGAGAAGAGCCAGGCCACACTTAAATCCCCAGGCCTCTGAATCCTTGGTCATTTGTTGAGGGCAACCCTTACATAGTGAGGGTAAGTTGGATCACTGCAAGGCTCCCTTCAAAACCTGAGAAGCTGAGACGGCTCTGCAGACTAGGGGCTAAAAAGCCAGATTCTTCAATCCTCTGGCCAGCCAGGCCAAGCGCATCACATAACCATAGAGCCACAAACCACAAACCGGTTAGCTTGCAAAGCTGGAAGTTGAAGACTAAATCCTGCCTGTCCCCAACACACGGGCTCCCCTCTACTCAGAGCTAGTCTCTTAACCAATCACCACAGATTCCTGGCAGACCCTCAAGCAGCACTACACCAACATGCACTCTGTGTGCCCACCTCGGGGCAAGGGAGGGGAAGGAAAGGAGAGCGGCCAGTACTTGGTAGGCGTGGAGGGCCTGGAGGCTGGTTTGGGCAGGGCTGTGGAGGGCGCTGGAGACATTGAGTCGGTAGTGTAGAACCTCCAACTGAGAGACAACAAAGAGAGAGGCCAAGAAAAAGCAGAGATCAGATGACAAGACAGGGCAGGGAAGGGGAGAGAGGGTAGGACAGGGCGGGGGAAGGGGAGGTGGGGAGAGAGAACAAACACATCAGAAGCCCAGAAGAAAGAGCAAAGGAGAAAAAAAAAACAAAAAACAAAACAAAACAAAAGCTTATCAGTGACAATCCAAAACAATCTCTGCCCCAGCAACCCTGGGCCAGTAGAGCAGCACCCTCAGGGCCCAGCCCAGGTCCCCACAGCTGAGACCACCCACATGGTCAGTCAGCATCACCGGGAGGCCCTGTGATGCTGCTAGGGCTTAAGGCCTCATCAGCTGAGGTCTGCCCAGTTCTGTCCTTCTAAAAGCATCTTATAGTCCCACTGACCTTAGGTGACAGTATGTATGATAAGGGCACATAAAGCCCACCCAGAGCCTGACCTGTCACTAGGGCATTGCTGGTCACCAAGGCCTAAAATGCCTTGAACCTCAACAAAGAAACCTCCCAAGGTAGCATGAAAGGACTTCGTGCATCTAAGAGAAATACGTACAGCTGGTTCTCCACATAGGGCTTCTACACCCATTTCTCTGACCAACCTAATTAAAAACATTTTTTCATCCAGGCATAGTGGCACATGCCTTTAATCCCAGCACTCAGGAGGCAAAGGCAGGAGGATCTCTGTGAGTTCAAGGCCAGCCTGGTCTACATAGTGAGCTCTAGGTCAGCTGAGACTAAAGGGAGACCCTGTCTCAAAAAGACCAAAAAAAAAAGAAAAAAAAATTCTCTAATTGAATGTTTTATTTTTTCTTTTTGAGATAGACTCTCCCTGTAGCTCCGTCTGGCCTGGAACTCACTGTATAGACCACCGTTTCCTCGATCTCACAGAGATATGCCTGCCTCTGCCTCTAGTGCTACAATTAAAGTAAGTCATGCATCACTATTACGCCCTGTCTTAATGTTGCTTTGAGACAGGGCCTCACACTGTACTCCGGGCTGGCCTGGAGCTTGTGATTCTCCTGTTTTAGCCTCCTGAGTGCTGGGATTACAGGTATGTGTCACCACACCTGGCTTTGAAAACCTTAAAGTAGGACAAGTAAGTTATGTGCACATACAGTGAGTGGCAAAAGGAATTAAGGCTTTGTAGATTTTGGTGTCCTGGGGTGCCTTGGAACCAGTCCCCTCAAAGATGCTGTGTGAGGGACTCTCAAAGGTTGTTCTGACTAAGGGACTCTCATAGGTTGTCCTGACAAGAAGCTTACCCAATTGGTTGGGAATATAGCTCAGTAGTAGAGAGCTTGCCTAACATGTATAAGGCCCTAGGTTCAACCCCCCAGTACTAGGGGGAAAATACCAAGTATACAAAAGAATCAGCCAGGCATGGTGGCACACACCTTTAATCCTAGCACTTGGGAGGCAGAGGCAGGTGGATCTTTGTGAGTTCAAGGCATGAGAGTAGGCTCAATCCTCTCAGCTGCCTCTATCACTGCACTGGAACTGCTTAAAGGTGGGGTGCTATTAGTTCTGACTGGGAAGACAGCCATTCCTACTTCACCAGGGCTCTTATTAATTCCCCGGGGCCCAAGGGAGGGAGCCCTTAAGAATCTGGCCATTCCACCAACCCCTGTACCCCAAGGCAACAGGAACCATGAGGCTAGGCCAGCCCAAGACAGCAGGGGTAACAATCAAGCCAGCATGCTTTCTGGTTTCTAGTCCAGAATCCTCCACGCTACCATCCTCAGTGCTGCTGCCTACTCAGCACCCTTCAGTCAAGCACAGCCACGCCGCTGCACTCATGCCCTCAACAGGCCATGCTAGAGCATCATGCCCACCAAGCTACAAAAGGAAAGGAAAGCATGGACTCGCCAGATGGGGAGAAGACTCCAGACAGGGAGCAAAGCAGGTGGCAAAGGCCCCTCACAGGCTTCCTCTGCACCAGACCTTGAGCTCAGCTACAACGCTCAGAGGGGAATCAGGGGCACTAGTTTTTCCCTTCATGCGGAGACAAGGGCAGGTCTCGCAGCTTCCTGTAGGCCACAGCCATCACCATCCCCAGCCACTGGCAGCAAGCACGCACTTTGGATCCCGCCTCACCACAGTGGAATCTCGGGTGCTGCCATTTTCTGCATCTGGCAATCGGGGCAGAGACAGGCAAAGATTTCTGGAAGGTGCAGCGTGGCCCAGAACAGAAGGGGCTCTGGATGAGGGCATCTTCTGTAGCTTTTTTTGCTGGATCCTGGCCATTCAGGTTCCTTGGCTTTTGTTTCTTGCCTCAATGGAAGGCAGCAAAGTGCAGTGGCTAAGTGGTATCAACACATCTCACCCACCCAAGGTCTGGCTGAGAGGAAGCAATTGCAAGACAAGAGGGAGTACCCCCCCCCCAGAAGGCCAGGAAAAATAGAATACTGGGGGGGGGGGGGAACATAACCAGAAGGGCCTCTCTGGTTGGCTGTTTTTTTGTTTGCTTTTTTGGTCTTTTTAAGACAGGGACTCCCTGCAGCCCCAGCTGGCCTGGAACTCTCTATGTAGACCAGGCTGGCCTTGAACTCACAGAGATCCGCCTGCCTCTGCCTCCCAAGTGCCTGATTGGCTCTTAAAAGCGGCATGGTTTTCACTCACCAGCAAGACAATAGAACAGCAGGAAGACACAGCTGACCAGCTGGCCTCAGCAAGGCCAGGCCACATATGCAAGGCTGAGCCAGGCTGGGAGCTTTGGGCAACAGCCTGAGGGAAGTTTAGCCCCAGCTTCCCAGGTGCCAACCCAGAGCTTAAGAAAGTCTGGTTAGAAGCAGGAAGGGAATCACGGGCTCTCTGTGGTACAAGAGGCCCTAGAGAATCTTCAGCCTTTCCCTGTCCTCTTTTTCCACTGTGATGCCAACGATGGCATTTTGTGGGACTCTGCACTTTGAGAGCAATGGTGGGGACTAGACCCCATCCTCCACATAGCAGAGCACTGGGGTCACCCAAATAGCTTCGGGAACTCTGTGGCAACAGAACCAAGGCCTTGCTCCTGAGTTAAGTTACTGGGTGCCCTTCTCAATTTGAACTCCACCATCCACAGACTCTTGGTTTTAAGGAAGTCCTTGAGAATTTCACCTAGCAATGACAAAAATCAGTGCTGAGCAAAGAGATGCACACAGAAGACTGCGTTGACACTGCCTTTGTGTAAGTCTAACTGACTCTGAACATCCACCAGGTCACTTGCTAACTAGACAGAACTTTTACCTGACAAGCCCACTGGAGTACCTGGCCAAAGGACAGCAACATTAGGAGGGTCCAGGGGGACTCTGCCATCTCATATCTCTGCAAATGAGTGTGCTACCCAGGAAGGAAGGAAGGCAGAGGAAAGGCTGAGGAGGAGGAAGAAAGGAGGAAGAGGCAGGCCAGGCCACATGCAGGAGGATCTCAGGGCCAATACACTACAAATGGCTGCTCTGGTAGAGGTCAGTCAAAGCAGGCAACAGGCCAAAGAGGTTTGAAGTCACCATGAGTAGGGACCATCTCAGGACCACCTCAGAGTACTGAGGCACTGATGATGGCAGTACAGAAACTGGACATGAATCACAGAGGCACCCAGGGCTTCTCCTGCCCCAGAATGAGAGCACCAGATCTGAGCCATTCCTGCTGCCAGGGACGGGGCTCAGAAAGGACAGACCTCAGGGCTCAAAGACCCACCTCTTATGTCTGATATCTGAGTGAGGGCTAGACAATGGGTTTTGCTTCCCACCATCCAGCTGGGACAAGGAGTCAAGCTGAGGACAAGAAATAGCAGGACGGAAGCACCATGGAAACACACCTTGGCATGAGGGGACTGCATTTTTTGGTACATCTCCAGGGAATAATGATGAAGCCACATTTCAACAAAAACCTGCAAGAGAACATTAGGTGGTCAAGGTGTCAACAGGGGCTACAACCATTTCACAGTGAAAGAAGTCTTGGCAATAAATGGTGCTAGAAAACAGGATGCCCACATGCCAAAGAATAAAGCTGGAGTGCACTTGGTACCACGGACAAGAATGAATACAAACGTGGAGCAGTGACCTCAATAAAGACTTAAAACTGGGGCTGGAGAGATGGTCTAGCGGTTGGGAGCACTGACTGCTCTTGCAGAGGACCCGGGTTCGATCCCCAGCACCCACATGGCAGCTGAGAACTGTCTTTGGCTCCAGTTCCAGGGGAATCCAACACCCTCTTCTGACCTCTGCGGTATTGCATGACATGGGTGCACAAACCTGCCTGCAGACAGTACATTCAGACAGAAAAAAAATTAAAAAAATGTTTTTAAAAAGTTAAAACTGTAAAACTCACAAGAAAACACAGGGGAAGAGTTTCATGACATGCAACAAACCAACCCCTACATACACAAACCACCGTTTCAGTCAGTTCTTTGATGCAGTCTCTTCATTTCTTTTATGTTAGTATAGAAATGATTAAAATACAGGGCTGGAGAGATGGCCTAGCGGTTAAGAGTGCCGACTGCTCTTACAGAGGACCCGGGTTCGATCCCCAGCACCCACATGGCGGCTGAGAACCGTCTGAAACTCCAATTCCAGGAGAACTCCAGTTCCAGGGGAATCCGACACCCTCTTCTGACCTCCGCAGCATTGCACGACACGGGTGCACAAACTTGCATGCAGACAGTACATTCATACACACATACGGAAATAAAATTAATAAAAAAATTAAAAAAAAAAAATCAAAGCTTTTATGTGAGGCACTATTTAAAAAAATTTTTTTTATTAATTTTATTTCCGTATGTGTATGAATGTACTGTCTGCATGCAAGTTTGTGCACCCGTGTCGTGCAATGCCGCGGAGGTCAGAAGAGGGTGTCGGATTCCCCTGGAACTGGAGTTCTGGAATTGGAGTTTCAGACAGTTCTCAGCCACCATGTGGGTGCTGGGGA
Source organism: Rhizomys pruinosus (assembly GCA_009823505.1). NCBI lineage: Eukaryota > Metazoa > Chordata > Mammalia > Rodentia > Spalacidae > Rhizomys > Rhizomys pruinosus. The sequence continues at coordinate 2,038,031 of VZQC01009573.1, read as the reverse complement.
TCGAACCCGGGTCCTCTGTAAGAGCGGTAGGCGCTCTTAACCGCTAGGCCATCTCTCCAGCCCCGAGACACTATTTTAAAATGTATTTATATTTTATGTGTCTGAGTGTTGTGCTGCACATACATAATTGCACCTGTGTTGCGTAGTGCTTACTGAGGTCTGAAGAGGGCACTGGATTCCTTAGAACTGGAGTTACAGGCAGTTGTTAGCTGCCATGTGGGTGCTGGGATTTGAATCGGGTCCTCTGCAAGAGCAGCCAATGCTCTTAACTGCTGAGCCATCTCTCCAGCCCAACTTTTAATTATTTATTTTTATTTTATGTGTGTTTTCCCTGAACACACGGAAGTGTGTCCATGCGTGCTATGCACTAAAAGACTGAATAAATATATCCTCATGAGGAAAACAAAACTCCTGTGGACAAGGGAGCCTGGGACAGAAATAGGACATCTTGGTGACTCTGCCCCACACAGGAGAGGGTTACTAAGTCGTTTGTTTTGAAACAAGCAGAGACTAGCAGCTTTTACCTGGAGGAGGGTTTCAGACCGCCAGATCTCATGGGAGGCAGGGTCTGCGTTCACGGAGGTCTGATGAGAGATGTGTCGCTTCAGGAGGCTGGTGTGGTGGAGGCCATAGGAGGCAAAGGGTATGGCTGGTGTCCTGGCAGGAGACACAGAGAAAGTAGTGAGTTGAGGACTCCCACTGGACAGGTCAGGGATAATCTGGACACCAAAACCAATGATCCCAGTAGTCAATTACAGCACATCGAATCACAGTGACACAAGGTCCATACTGATATACTTGATTATCCTTATTATAGAGTGTCTACTTAGCAAATCTAAGAGAGATGAAATAAAAATGTCATTTACCAAATGCTCTATTTATATCTATATGGAAGAGAAGAACAGATGCTATACATGGGTGATGATTATGTATTTTAATTTTTTTTTTTTTGGTCTTTTTGAGACAGGGTCTCCCTGTAGCCCCAGCTGTCCTATGTAGACCAAGATGGCCTTGAACTCACAGAGATCCACCCACCTCTGCCTTGTGACTGCTGGGATTAAAGCTGTGACCATGATGCCTGGCAATCTTTAATTTTTGATCATGTATATGTGTGTGTCCATGTATGGTTTGTACTGAGCTTCCTGATACGGGTGCTGGGAACTGAACTCAAGTCCTCTAGGAGAGCAGCATGTGCTCGTAACCACTGAGGAATCTCTCTAGCCATCTCCTTTAATTATGTACTTATGACAAACTCCCTCACTAAATCCTCAGTATTGATTCAGGTACCAGGTACAGATTTAACTTTATAATAAGAAAACCTGGTCAACACCCTTAAGTCCAATGATCAAGTTCCTATCACAGTAATGGGGTACAGAGAGTAAAGATCTCTTTCCTGGACACCAGAGAAGAAGCCAGCATCTGGACTCTGGTGTCCCTACTCACTCAGCTCAGGCTGGGTCTAGCCATGAGCAGATACCCAAAACCCAAGGGAGTGTCTAAGCTCATCCAGCTCACTACTCAGAAACCTCAAGGCCAGGAAAAATAACAAGAGGGTCAAAGGGCACTACAGAGATGACTGCACAAAGTGATGAGCCAGTCTGTGCCAGACTCCTGCCAGGGAACAGGCATGAGCGAAGTAGCTGGTGGTGAAACACCAAACATGCTCTCAAGATTGGGTGATAGCCTGGTAGCATACTACTTTCCTGAGGTGACAGCACGCCTGGTGGCATACTATCTTCCTGAGGTGACAGCATACCTGGTAGCATACCACCTTCCTGAGGTGACACCATACCTGGTAGCATACTACTTTCCTGAGGTGACGGCATACCTGGTAGCATACTACCTTCCTGAGGTGACGGCATACCTGGTAGCACACTACCTTCCTGAGGTGACGGCATACCTGGTAGCACACTACCTTCCTGAGGTGACACCATACCTGGTAGCACACTACCTTCCTAAGGTGACAGCATACCTGGTAGCATACCACCTTCCTGAGGTGGACATATGCATGTGCTCAGTTAAGGAGAATGTCCTGGCTTTCAGGAAACACAATGAAATACTAAATAGCCCAAGGAAGGCAAGAACATTTGTAATCCCAACACTCGGGAGGCCGAACCAAGAGAATCATGAATTTGAAGGTAGCCTAGACTACATAGTAGGACTGTCTAGAAAAAAAAACAACAAAAGCCGGGCGTGGTGGCACACGCCTTTAATCCTAGCACTTGGGAGGCAGAGGCAGGTGGATCTTTGTGAGTTCAAGGCCAGCCTGGTCTACAGGGTGAGTGCCAGGACAGCTGGGGCTACAGGGAGACCCTGTCTCGAAAACACACACACACACACAAAAAAAACAACGAAAACAAAATAACGTAAGTACAGACAAATGAGAGTGGGGAGGATGAAAGACAGTTAGGTCAACAATTTGGAAATCTGGGTTAAAAGGCTTGTGAAAGTTACGCCTGACAATTTTTCTGTGAATCTGACATTACTTTAGAATGAAAAGTTAAAGCCAATCAAAATTAAAGCAGGCTCAGGCGATCACTCAGCAGCTGAATTCTACCCTGGGGACAGGATTTACCCAACTTCCAAGCCCTTCTTCCCAGCTGCACTACTATTCCAGGATATCAGGGTCACCAGCTATGACCATCTCAGCAGACTCTCCTCCTAGGTCCACCTCCACACTTTGAAGGGATCTGCCCACATGATGAATTTTAGATGAAAGCAGTCTTATGTGCACATACCAGCAGACCCACGCCAGGCCTGAATGAGAACTTGCCTGCAGCCTCTGACAGCAGACAGTAGGCCAATGAATTCAGGGAGGGGGCAGAGGGCTGACAAGGTTCCTGCTGGGGCAGAAAGGGCTCCTAGGGAGAGTGGGCCAAAAGGCCCCGTGTTAAGAGCCCCACCAAAGGCTCAGGATAGGCAGCTGGATCCCTGACTCACCTTCAAACTGAGGCTGCAGTACACCTCCAATTGTGCATCAGGCCCAGCTTGTGTGGCCTTCATCCCAGGGCCTCCTCCTTAACCCACAGATTCCCACTATTCTCTTTTGAATACAAGACAACCCTTCCTTCTACTCTACTCACCCTTTTAAGTGGGGCTCAGACCTATCCGAGGGCTGATTCAAGCACAACATGAGGCCAATGCTATTCCACCCCATGAAAGGCCTTGTCAATGAGGTCAGGGACACAATTTAGCCTCCTGTTTATCAGGACTGGGGGAGTTGGGAATGAGGCCTAAAAAAAAGTTGGGGGACTTTGGACAAGGGGTGATACCAATGCTTCCAATGGCAGTGACACTAACCAGGCCACTCCCAGACCAGACCTTAATAATAAAGGCAGCCTTACCTGGGAGCTGGTGAGGGGCTGGCCCCTCCTGGGCTGGAGGAGAGTGGTGGGGGCACGCTGCCTTCAGTGGGCAGGAACCATGACAGATACCGGTCCACCAGGATAAAATAGGCACACTCTGATATACGAACATGGAGGGACATAGGCAGTGGCTGGAAAACCAAACACATTATTAGTGTTCTGGGCACCAGCAACCCCAGGAAACCCCAGGCCTAGCCCTGGCCACTCACAGTGGGATCTGTACAAGACACATTATATCCCTTCTGTACCTTTTGAGAGATGAGGCTCAAAGCAAAGAAGAACATATAATACTCAAATGGATCTGATGGCAGTGTCAAGGGGCAAATATGGAGGTGGTAGGCCACCCTCCAAACTATGATGGCCACTCACAACCTCGCTACCCTTTGGCCAACAAAGGATACTGAGGGCCAAGTTCAGGCCAAGGCCTCCGGTGGGGGGGAACTGGACCTTGTTGTGGTACAGAGGACTGTCAGGGAGGACATGCTCCTGGATGGATGTCTTCACCGGGCCCTGCAAAGATAGGGATGAGGGTCATGGACACACATGTGCACAGTGACCTCCAGGTGTCACAGTCTTTTGGGGAAGGCTGGTGAGGCAGAAACCAGCACAGAGATCCTGCTTAAATGTAGTGTCCTTCTTCTGGGCAGTGCTTGGGCAAAATAGGCTTGACTTAGAAATTTTCCTCTATTCCTCATAAAACCGCACACACACAAGGGTAAGAGCACCATGTCATTGAACCTCCTTTGATTTCTTGTAACCACTAAACAAGTCACATTGCAATCTGCCTTGAAGATCTGCAGACTCAGAAGAGCAGAACAAGTAGTTGCATAGCTCCACCCACTGCTCAGGCAACAGCAACGGTGATGCCTTTGCCTCCAGGCCCCTGAACAGACAGGTTTTCTTCCCACTGTCACACCTCCAAGCCTCTGCTAACTCACTACCAAACTACCAGTCTGGGCCCTCTGCCCCAGGGCTACTTAGCACCATGGCTTACTTACAGGGAGGTACGACACAGGAAAGTCAAATCTGTAGTCTTCAGCTTGAAGTTTATAAACCAACTTCATCATTGGGCCACTGAACATAAAAATTAAAAAAAGGGGGAGGAGGAGGGTCACCATGAGGAAATACTGAGCCCCTCTTGGGTGGCAAACTTACCTACCTTGGGTCTAGAAATTCCATTGCAATGCTGTACTCCACAGGGTTCACGCGCCCCTGTAGACAGCGGAGGTTCCAGCCAACAAGGACACCATCCAGGCTGCCAAAGATGCTCTCGACCAGCCATGGGAAGACAGTGTGCAGCTCCTGAAACAGCGTGCATGCGTGCAGTGAGGCAGCAGGAGGGCTCCCTGAGGACCACTGCCCTGTCCTACCTCATCTCCAGTCTGCAGCACACACTGCCCACCTGAGGTCACTCTGACAGACCATAGGAGCTCTGGTGTAGAGGTGAAGAGCAACTATAGATTCTTCACAGTGTTATATAATAAACCAAATGGCACTGCTTTGTATTTAAGTCAGTTAAGTAAACCTTTGACTAAAAGTCTTTCTAGATTTATTTATTTATTTTTTTAATTTTGTCTGTATGTGCATGTATGTGGAGGGGGTAGATCTCAGTGCAGGTGCCCTGAGTCCAGAAGAAGGCTCCCAACCCCCTGGGGCTAGTGTTCTAGGTAGTTGAGACGTGCCTAATCTGGATGCTAGGAACTGAACTTGGGTCCTTTGCAAGAGCAGCACATGCTCTTAATTGCTACGCCCTCTCTCCAATCCTTGTTTTTGAGACAGGGTCTCAATTTGTAGCCCTGGCTGTCCTGGAACTCACTATGTAAACCAGGTTGGCCTAGACCTCAGAGATCTACCTGCTTTTGCCCATCAAGTATTGGGATTAAAGGCATGCACCACGCCAGCCTTTTTTTGTTTTGTTGCTTTTATGAGAGTATTATTATGTAGCCCAAGATGGGCTTAAAATCACAGAAATTCTGCCTCAGTCTCTCAATTGCTGGGACTACAGGCATACACCACTATACTCGGATAATTAAAAGATTTTTTTAAGGGGCTGGGAATGCCCCTTAAATTCAGTGGTAGAGCACGCATGCTTACAACATGTGTATGACCCTGGGTTCAATCCCCAGCATCACAAAACAATAACAAAATTCTTCTGGGGAATAGGGAAATAGCTCAGTCTGTAAGCCACTTGCCACACAATCATGAAAACCTGAGTTTGAGTCTTAGCACCTACATAAAAAGCAAAGAGTAATGGGGCTGGAGAGATGGCCTAGCAGTTAAGAGCGCCAACTGCTCTTGCAGAGGACCCGAGTTCAATCCCCAGCACCCACATGGCGGCTGAAAACCGTCTGTAACTCCGGTTCCAGGAGAATCTGACACCCTCTTTTGACCTCTGCGGCATTGCACGACACGGGAGCACAAACCTGCAAGCAGACAGCACATTCATATACATATGAAAATAAATAAAAATAATTTTAAAAATTAAAAAAAAAGCAAAGAGTAATGATATGTGCTTATAATCCCAGTTGAAAAGACAGAGGCAGAAAGATCCCTGGGGCTTGCTGGCTACTGAGCCTAGCCTAATTAGCAAGGCCCAGGTCCTAGTGAGATATCCTGTCTCAAACAAAAAAACAAGGCAGGGGGCTGGAGAGATGGCCTAGCGGTTAAGAGCACCGATTGCTCTTGCAGAGGACCCGGGTTCGATCCCCAGCACTCACATGGCAGATAAAAACCATCTTTAACTCCAGTTCCAGGGGAATCTGATGCCCTCTTCTGACCTCGGTAGCACTGCACGACACAGGTGCACCAACCTACATGTAGACACTACATTCATACACAGAGAAAAATAAATTAAAAACAAAACAAAAAAAGCTGCCAAGGCAGACAGCTACTAAGGAACAGCATGTGAAGCTGACCTCTAGCCCCATACACATACATGCACCTATATATACAAGGGCAGCCACACACATGTACCCAGACCCACATGTGCACTCCACACATATAAATACTTCAAAAAAACTCTTCTAGACAGACATGGTGGCGCATGCCTTTAATCCTATCACTTGGGAGGCAGAGACAGGAGGATCTCTGTGAGTTCAAGGCCAGCCTGCTGTACACAGTGAGCTCCAGGCCAGCTGGGACTAAAAACAGAGACCCTATATCAAAGACAAAAAAAAAAAAATAATTATAGGGGATGCCCAAAGAGATCCTGGCAAAGCTGTACCTTGGCTGGAAAGTCCTCAATGACTTTCACCAAGTCTTGGCAGCGCTGTGCAAAGGGTTTATTTATAGCGTCAGCTTTCAGGGTAGCCTAGAAGACAAAGTGAAAGAATCATACACAGACTTGCTGTGCATATTAGCAAATATTCTGTCTCAAATCAAAACAGAAACACAAGCAACAGAAATAACTACTGCCTGGTCCCAACACTTCTTGCATCAGGTGCTGCAGGTGCCAATGACATCTGGAAGCTTCCAGAAGAAAGAAGCTGCAATTCTACCACCTCTAGACCACAAATTCTCAGGAGTTCTCCCCCAGGCATCCCGTTATCTCAGAGTGCTATGCTCTATCGAAATGAAACTCTCTTGGGACTGGAGAGATGGCTCAGCAGTTAAGAGCACCGACTGCTCTTGCAGAGGACCTGGGTTTGATTCCCAGCACCCACATGGCGGCTAAGAACCATCTTTAACTCCAGTTCCAGGGGAATCCAACATTCTTCTGACCTCCGCGACATTGCACAACACGGGTACACCAACCTACATGCAGACAGTATTCATACACATAAAAAATAATAAATAAAAAATTAGCCGGGTGTGGTGGCGCACACCTTTAATCCTAGCACTTGGGAGGCAGAGGCAGGTGGATCTTTATAAGTTCAAGGCCAGCCTGGTTTACAGAGCGAGTACCACGACAGCTGGGGCTGCAGGGAGACCCTGTCTCAAAAAGACCAAAAAAAATAAATAAATAAAAATAAATTAAAAAAAATAAAAGAAAAAGAAACTGACTCCCACTGATCCACAAGTAGAGGTTCAGCATCAGGATCGGCTCCTCAGTGAGGACAGGATCTGTGTTCTACAGGGACTTCTCTCAGTCCACCTGTGCTCAGAATTTATACAGAGGAATTGGAAACCTCCCACTTCCCATCCCCAAGAGTGCACCACCATGATCAACAGTGACAATGGCCAGTGGAAAAGTAGCCCAATGGACTCACCACGCCTGGCAAGATGCCAGAATTTTTTTTTTTTTTGGTCTTTTTGAGACAGGGTCTCCCTGTAGCTCTGGCTGTCCTGGAACTCACTCTGTAGACCAGGCTGGCCTCGAACTCACAGAGATCCACGTGCCTCTGCCTCCCAAGTGCTAGGATTAAAGGCGTGTGCCACCACGCCCAGCATTTATTTATTTATGTATGTGTATCAATGTACTGTCTGCATGTAAGTTCATGCACCCGTGTCGTGCAATGCCGCAGAGGTCAGAAGAGGGTGTCAGATTCCCCTGGAACTGGAGTTCTCCTGGAATTGGAGTTTCAGACGGTTCTCGTCCACCATGTGGGTGCTGGGGATTGAACCCGGGTCCTCTGTAAGAGCGGTCGGAGCTGTTAACCGCTAGGCCATCTCTCCAGCCCGATGCCAGAATTTTAACAAGCAAGCTTTGACCTACGACAGCTAATGCCTTGACCCCACTAAGCTTCAAGTATTCAGACATTTTGTCCCCAGTTGGTGGCGCTGTTTTGGGATATCTTAGAAGGTGTGGCCATGTCGGAGGAAGTTCGTCACTGCCAGCTTAGAGAGAACTCTAAGTCTCCAGTGGCTCTCTCTCTGATTCCTGTGCTCATTGGAAGATGTGAACTACTTTCTGCTCCAGCTCCGGCCACCATGCCCCCACACCACGATGAACTCTAATTCCTGGAACCATCAATCAAATAAACTCTTCCTTTTATAAGTTCCTTTGGTCATGGTGGTTTTATCACAGTAACAGAAAAGTGACTAATACACCCACCAAACAAGAGGAGATTACACGGGGCCTGTATCAGAAGACCTGGGCTGTTCAAGGCCATGGGTCAGGCCTGCTGGTTCCAGTGGGATATAGCAAGAGAGATTGCCTTTCCAAAAAAAGTTTGGATGTTTACAAGGTCTATCTTCTGGGAACTGAAATGAAGAAACTTCATCACCTGTATCTGCCTCACACTCTGGTTTCCAGGTTCAGGTTTAATACTTAAAATGCAGCCCTAACTGCCCTCAGCACAGCAGTGTGGCTCCACTGTTCACTGTGACAGTTAATGATTATTAGAACTTCACACATCATGAACATCTGATGCACATTCTTCTCAATCACTCTTCCTTATACTCTGAGAAGGGAATCAACTCTTGGGTTTTTGTTTTGTTTTTGAGACAGGGTTTCACAAGCTCAGACGCCTCAAACTATGTAGCCCAGGCTGTCCTCAAACTATGTAGTCCAGGCTGGCCTCAAACTCTTAGCACCTCAAATTCTTAGCAATTTTCTTGCTTCCCAAGCATTAGCTGAGTCAACAAACTAGGTGAATGAGAAAACTAGAATTCAGAGACTGAATAAACCAAACGGCTTATACTAATAAAAGGCAAAGTCACCAAGTGTGGTGGCACACATGCCTTTAGTCCCAGCACTTGGGAGGCAGAGACAACCGGATCTCAACCAAAGCCAACCTAGTCTATGTATTGAGGTCTAAGCCAGCTGAGGCTAGGGATGTCACAAACAAAAAAACAAACAAACAAACAAAGCCACTGGAGCATTTTTCCAAATCAGCTGGGTATGGTGGCAGATGCCTATAACCCCAGCACCTGACAGAAGGATCACGAGACCAAGAGGCCAGAATATACGGCAAGACTATCTCAAAACAAAACAAGCAAAACCTCTCTCTCTCTCTCTCTCTCTCTCTCCTTCAAATCAATAGAACTCCCAAGTTCCTCAGCTACAGAATGTCACCAGTACCCCCGCCTCAAGGCAGCTGATACTTACCAGGAGGAAGCTCGGCTGTTGCAGGTGAGGGAATGCCATAGCAGCCTCCCAGGGATAGTAAAAAATGGCTGCCTTAGGCCACCACTGCAGAAAAACAAAGGTAAAATCTCAGCACCTGCCCCACAACAGGTCATGCAATTTCACAATGGCCAGGAGAACATTTTTTGAGCTCAATACCTATAACAACAACAACACTCTCATACAGTCCATGGTAGCTAGCTTCAGGGCCAACTTTGTGGTGGTAACTCCTTGGTAATGTTGGTACAGGAACTGTTAGATGCCAGAATTGGTTCTGAGGACTTTTCTTTCTCCCTTTCAATATGTTTTTTTTTTTTTAGAATTTCATACATGAGTATTATACTTGTATTATTTCCACTCCTCCCAGACCCCTCCATCTCCTCCTTATCCCCTCTACTCCCTCACAATATCTAGTCCTCTTCTTTATCACTGTTACATGTACATACATACATTTACACATATACACATATATAAAACACTAAGTCCATTTAGTGGTGCTTGTGTGTACATCTGTTCAGGGCTGTCCACTTGGGATTAGACAACTTCTCAGGGAACTAGTCCCTGGAGAAAACTGATTCTCCTGAGAGATTTTCATCTATTTCTTCAACTAATTGTCACTGACAGGCAGGGATTATTGACAGTCCCCCAAAATTCTTCTCTCTTGGCAATTTAATTAAACACTCATCTACGTACTGTTGTAAAGAGATTTTGAAGAGCCAATTGAAGTCCCATATCAATGGACCTTCAGATACAAAGCAGTACTCGGCTGGAAGTTCAAGAACTCAAAGAAAGTAGATTCTGCCAGCAACCTGAATAAGCTTGGAAGCAGATTCCTCCCTAGAGACTGCAGATAAAAGCAAAGCCATGATATAACATCTTGTTTGAGCCTTGTAATACCCAAAGCAGATGACTCAATTGAGCCTGCCTGGACTTCTACGTAACCATGAGAAAACAAATGGGTTCTACTTTGGGATGCTAAGTTAAGCAAGAATATAGCTTCACAATATAAGCCTACAAGGCCAGTGCAGATGAGGAAACAGCCAGAAAGAGAGTAAAACCCTCCTCACCACCCAGCTAGTGAGCAGCAGAGCCAAGATTCCATTAAACTGATGTCCTTACAAGTCTTTCATTAAAAAATGTAAAGCACATGGTCCCAGCTCTATGCTATGAGAACAAAGTTCTGACTAGGGAGTCTCTGAAAGGGCCATCAGAAAATTAGGACTATCTCTCCAGATTCTTACCTCTCTGCCCCATGGTCAGAAACACAAAATACCCAGAGTTGGACAGGGCAGAGAGGAACTTGCAGAGTGCCACTGAAGGGCTAGCCACAGCTTTTCTGGTAGAGCTCTGCTCACCACAGGAGTAAAGGTGCCAAAGTGATAACTGGCAGTCTGGGAGGAGGGAGAGAAGCTGGGTAAGTAAGCCTTCAGCAGCTGGGTTTACAAGAGAAGAACTACCAACCTTTGCCACTTGGCAAGAGGAGCACCTCCCAGGTTTTTCCACTCTTAAACTACCTGCTAATCTCAGCGCTGAGAATTTAAAACGCTGCAGTCCTGAGCTACTCAGTCAGAACGCCGCACAGAGCTCTGGACACGGAGCGGCTCTTCAGAATAAAACTGTGGACTGCTCGCTGGCGGCAGAGCTCTGGAGAGAGAGCAGCTCTCACCGACACTCTGAACGACCGCGGCCGGAGGAGTCCACTCCTGTCTTCCAACCAAGACATACACTTGCTGTTGTTAGTCTGCAAACAGTTTCCACGCAGTTCTGGAAGCTTCTATGGCTCAAGTAAACGCCCTCAGGCCCAGCCTACCCCGCCCGCTGGGCCCTCCCCGCGGCGGCTCCACCACCGTTGCTCACGAAGGTTCTCTGGGCCCAAAGGACCGACGCGGCCGATTCGAGAGGAAACCCGGCTGCGAGAAGTCGGCCCGCGGCGGAGGGGGAGCCGGGCCGGCCCGGGCCGTGAGAGCGCTAAATCCGCCCTCCCTCCACCCGCGGCCGGGCAGTCACCGAGCCCTACCGAGACAGGCTGCGCGGGCCACGCAGGGAGGTGGCAGAAAGGCATGGCGGGAAGGGCCTGAGCTCACGGCTCGCGAGGAACCGAGCGGCCTCGGAGCGGCGGCTCGCGCTGCTGCTACCACTCACCTGCCCGGCCGCTAACGCCGGCCCTCCAGATCTGCGGGAAAGACGGAGGCAGCCATTCGGCGCCCGGGCGCCGGCCGATGTCGTCATCAAGCTGCTCGGGGCCCACGCCCCCTGGCTCGGCGGGAATCCTTTCGGATTGGATCAAAGACCGTACTGGAAACCTGAAGAAAACAGGAAAACTTCAAAAACAGGTATAGGCAAGAATTTCCTAAACAGAATTCAGTGGCACAAGAACGAGCCCGAAGAACTAATAAATAGGATGACATGAACTTAAAACGTCTCTTCGCAGCAAGGAGACTTGAAGCGGAGGGAGCAGCAGGATGGGAGGAAGTCTTTGCCAGCTGGACTTTGGAGGGGCGGATATCTCTCTACAAATGGCGATGATGAAAAGTAAGCACCAAGCCGGGCGTGGTGGCGCACGCCTTTAATCCTAGCACTTGGGAGGCAGAGGCGGCGGATCTTTGAGTTCAAGGCCAGCCTGGTCTACAGAGTGAGTTCCAGGACAGCTGGGACTACAGGGAGACCCTGTCTCGAAAAGACCAAAAAAAAAAAAAAAAAAAAAGTAGCACCAAAGTTCCCATCGCAATGCAATAAATGGGCTACCAGCCATCTAAACTCTAGTTCCAGGGGATCGATGCCCTCTAAGCCTCCGATGTCATTGGCATGACAGTGCACTAACAGGAAGACAAAACGATTCATATACAATAAAATCGACAAAGAATTTAAATAATGTTCGATTCACCAGGCCATGGTGGTACAGACTTTAATCCCAGGACGGGCACGAAACAGTGAATCTCTGAGTTCAAAGCGCTATCCTTGTCTACAAAGTGAGTTCAGCCACTTGGGCATGGGGAGACCCGTGTCTCAAAAAAAAAGTGACTATCATCAATAAAATGTGAGAAAAGAGTGTCCTTTATTCACTGTTGGTAGGCCTGTTATCTAGTATGGCTACAGAAATCACTGTGGAGCCGGGCATGGTGGCGCACGCCTTTAATCCTAGCACTTGGAAGGCAGAGGCAGGTGGATTTCTTTGAGTTCAAGGCCAGCCTGTACAGAGCAAGTTCCAGGCTAGCTGGGGCTACAAGGAGACACTGTCTCAAAAACACCAAAAAAATAAATAAGTAAAAATCACTGTGGAGGTGTCACAAGTTAAAAAATAAAACTTCGGGGCTGGAGAGATGGCCTAGCGGTTGAGAGCGCCGACTGCTCTTGCAGAGGGCATGAGTTCGATCCCCAGCACCCACATGGCGGCTGAGAACCGTCTGTAACTCCAATTCCAGGAGAACTCCAGTTCCAGGGGAATCCAAGACCCTCTTCTGACCTCCAAGGCATTGCGCCACACGGGTGCACAGACTTGCATGCAGACAGGACATTCATACACATTAAAAAAATAAATACAATTTAAAAATATAAAAAAATAAAACTAAGAAAATAACAAAAACTTCGGGGCTGGAGAGATGGCTCAGCAGTTAAGAGAGAAGCAGAGTTCAATTCCCACCACCCACATGGCAGCTAAGAACCGTCTTTAACCCTAGTGTGGTGGCCCACGCCTTTAATCCCAGCACTCAGGAGGCAGAGGCAGGCGGATCTCTGAGTTCAAGGCCAGCCTGGTCTTCAGTGTGAGTTCCAGGCCAGCTGGGGCTATAGGGAGACCCTGTCTCGAAAAAGACCAAAAAAAAAAAGGCATAATGAAACCTCATATTTTGTTCTTTTTTTTTTTTTTTTTGGTCTTTTCGAGACAGGGTCCCCCTGTAGCCCCAGCTGTCCTGGAACTCACTCTGTAGACCAGGCTGGCCTTGAACTCACAAAGATCCGCCTGCCTCTGCCTCCCAAGTGCTAGGATTTGAAACCTCATATTTTGTAAGCTAATTAAAATCCGTTTTTTAGAGCCGACGAGAATGCCTATAGTAAGGCACCTGCGCAGAACAGATCCTCACACACTGTCATGCATGCCCTTCAACACGTATCGAGCGCCCAGCGTAGGCCAGGCACTGCACTGAGTGCTGCTCCCCAAGGGAGCATGAGCCACGCAAGGAAGCTCGGATAGCCAAGGAGCTTTCCGCCTCAGCAGTCCCAGGCCAGCACATAGTAGGCGCTCAGTACAAGCCAAGGAGTGGATTGTGAAGACCTCAGGCGATCCTGCCCGGTGCTGGATCTGCAGGTTGGCCCTGCGGGGACGCCGCACGCAGCAGCGGAGGCAGTAGGGGGCGCTGTGGGGTCGCGGGGCGGAAGGGCGCGCGAAGCCGCGTGCCAGGCCGTGCTCACTTCCGTCGGGTTCATGTCAGCGGCGGGTAGCGGCACTGGGCCTCCCCCGGGCTGGAGACGGCCATGCTGCAGAAGCTGGCGCTCCGGCGGAAGAAGGTGCTGGGCGCCGAGGATGCGGAGCTGTACGAGCTAGCGCAGGCCGCCGGCGCCGCAGTCGACCCCGATGTGTTCAAGTGAGAAGCCGCGACCCGCGCCCCTCGCCAGCCCCGCGCCCTCCCCGCAAGCCTAGCACCTCTCGGCAGGCTGCAGCCGGGTGGGTCTGTCCGGCTTTCCAGGGACATGGCAGAGAGTAACCCTCACCACCACCAGGCCGGAGCCGGTTTAGGCCTCCCTGCGGCCCAGCAGGCTCACTGAGCACCGCCTCTGCTCTCCAGGATCCTGGTGGACTTGCTGAATCTGAACGTGGCTCCGCTCGCCGTCTTCCAGATGCTGAAGTCCATGTGTGCCGGGCAGCGGCTGGCAGGCGAGCCCCAGGACTCTGGGTCCGCGTCTCTGCCCACGTCAGAGACCCGAGGTCAGAGTGGGCCCCGGGCGCCTGGTGCTCCTAGGACTTCTAGCCCAGGGTATTGGGGACCAGGGGCTGGGGGAGTGGGAACACAGATTGGCTTGGAGCTGAATGACCAGACCTGCCTGTGGGTCACCTTACAGCGCCTGCAGGTCCATCCACCTGCTGGAACCCTAGATAGCCCTGGATCCAGGGCTGATCCAAGCAGGCTGGTGCCCATCTGCCTAACTGTGCCCCATCCCTTCATCATGCCTTCATTCTAGGGGCACAGGAATAAAGATGGCTTTGGTTCCCCTCCTCCACACACCACAGCCAGCCTGGTGACAGTTTTCAAGGCCACCCTTGATACCTAAGACCCTGTCTCAGAGTCTCAGAACAAACGAGAGAGAGAGAGAGAGAGAGAGAGAGAGAGAGAGAGAGAGAGAGACATTTATTTTGTGTATGTATGTGTGTGGTCATGTGAGTACCTCGAGTGTACATGTGGGGGTCAGAGGACAGCTTGTGGAAATCACTTCTCTCCTTCTACCATGTGGGCTCTGGGGATCAAATTCAAGGCATCAGGCTTGACAAGTGCATTTACCTACTAAAACATCTTGCCAGCCATATATATATATATATATATATATATATATATATATATATATATATACAGCCATCCTTATGTATATCTTTGTCCCTCTGCTAATTTGTATTCTAGAAGCATTGCTTGAGGCCCAGAGGGGAGCAGTACTGGCTGATGATGGCACAGAGCAGGAACACCCCAGCTCCCACACACTGTTAACAGCAGACCCTGCCCAGCAGCCTTGAGGGCAGCTGTGTACTTTGGGGAGCTGAATAGGCAGGACAGCTTACATGCTTGGGGTGGTTTGGGAATAGCCTGTGACATTGTCACCAACCAGAGTGATGAAGACTTGATGTCACCTTGCCCTCCTTGCAGCACTCCTGGAGCACGGCCTGTGGCATTTTGCCCTCTGAGCTGTTCTGACTTCTTGGCCTCCATTTTTACCTTCCTAAAAGTGGCAATGCCTGCATGCCCACATTACCGTGAAGTCACATTCCCACCAAAAAAGGAGCAAGGCCCCTTTGGAGAATCAGCAGGAAGGGGTTGGGAGAAGTAGGGCACCCTGTTCTTTACAAGCTGGCTGCATTCATGGGGGACTGGAACCTGGGTCCCCAGAGGCCACACCAAGGTAAATGGCAAGGTGGGTCCCAAGCCACCCTGGCCTAGTCTCTGCCTTCAGGAACTCCCCAAGTCATGGGTGTCTGTCAGGTGGGGACACTGGGAGGTTTTGCTGCTGTCAGGAGTCACAGAATGCTGAATGACCGCCAGCTGGTTTCTGGAGAGAATGAGCCAGGGCGTTTTGCATATCCATTGCTCCTGCTAGTCCTTTAGAGACCTCACAGGAGGTCCTCCCACTCTACCTGGTCCTGATTGCCCTGTCAGAAAGCTGGACAGGACAAAACTGGTCTCCCTCTGGGAGGTACTGCTTGGACCTCCCAATGTCACATCGGTGCACACGGTTTCCTTGGGCCTCTTCATCCATTTGGGAATAAAAGCACATGATTGCCGAAGTGTTCCAAAAATATGTACAGCTAATTTTATTTTATTCTTTAAGACAGGCTCTCCCTTTAGCCCCAGTTGTTCTGGAACCCACTATGTAGACCAGGCTGGCCTTGAATTCACAAAGCTCTGCCCGTCTCTGCCTCCCAAGTGTTGAGAATATTTTATTTTATTTGTTTTGCTGCATATATGTAAGTAATGCACATGCATGCAATCCCTGCACAACCCAGTAGAGGGTGTCATATCCCCTGGAACTGGCATTACAGACAGTTGTTACCATCAGGTGGGTACTGAGTCCTCTGGAAGAATAGCAAGTGTAATTAACCACTGAGCCATCTCTCCAGCCCAGTAGAGCTGATTTTAATGGATCTGCTTTTGTTTCCAAGTTGTTTTTGTTTCTGTCTTATGGTCCTGGGAATGAAACGCAAAGCCCCATACATGCTGGGCAAGTGCTGCATCACTGAGCTGCTCCCTAGCCGCAAAGCCCCATACATGCTGGGCAACTACTGTACCACTGAGCTGCTCCCTAGCCGCAAAGCCCATACATGCTGGGCAAGCGCTGCACCACTGAGCCACTCCCTAGCTGTAGGTTGGTAATCTGGTATTTCCTATGCTTGGGAATTATCAGCTTCTCATATTTAAAGATAGTCATTTATCCTTCTGTACCCTCTGTCACTTTTCAGTTTCCACAGGGATCTGCTCAGTTGTTCAGAGAGGTAGGAGAAAAAACTGTGGTCTCGAGGCAGGCTGAAGGGAATCTGGCTGCAGAGTCAGGCCCATGTCTGAGACCCACCCTGTTGTTGGTCAGGGTGAGCTGCATTCCTGCCTCTGTTGGGAAACACCCCTTGCAGGAAGCACGTGCACATCTAAGATCTAACATTACCAGCATGGGGGGGGGGGACCTACAAAGTGCCAAGGCACATCTGTCCATACAGAGAGAAGGATTCATGCCCACAGCCAGTCAGTGTGAGCAAAAACGATGGCCGTTTGTACCAGAAGAAGTGAGTGCTGACTTCCTCCTGCTCTGTGGTACTGAGTAACTGATGTGCTACGTGGCCCCAGTATCACCCCAAAACATGTTCCTGCCCCCAGCCTTGGGGAGACCCATTACTACACCTCAGTTGAAGCAACACTTAGAGGAGCATCCAAGGAGGACAGGAGCTCCTGTTTCAGCCATGGCCCCATGGTTACCCTCTGGTTGGCTGACCTCCTGGACTTCAGATGTCTTGCATCTCTGCTCCAAGAGTACAGTTCCCCATTGCAGGCTGTATGACTAGGCCAGAGATGAACCCGAGAGTTACCCCCAAAGTGCTGGCAGGAGAATTCCTATAAGGGACTACCCCACACCACAATGCAGTGAAGCCAGTTGAGATTCCAAAGAAAGAAGCACTAAAGGCTAGGGTGGTTGTCAAAGGCACACTGAGGAGCTCCATTGTGCCCGAGACAGTGAGGGAAGAGCACTCTAGGTTTGTCTGCAAAGAGGCTTGGGGTATAGAGTTCAGATGAGATTCAAGGAATTTGACCAATCTGAACTTGCTTGTAAGTTAGCTTAATTTCTACATGTTTATCAGCATGTTTGGTCTTTTAGTATTTCAGGCAACAATCAGTGTTTACGTTCAAACCTACCATAGCAGGATGTTAGATAATGGACCTGCCACTTTATTTTTACTATTTTATTATTTTTTTAATTTATTATTTTTTATGTGTATGAATGTACTGTCTGCATGTAGGTTGGTGCACCTGTGTTGTGCAATGCTGCGGATGTCAGAGAGGGTGTCAGATTCCCCTGGAACTGGAGTTAAAGATGGTTCTTAGCCGCCATGTGGGTGCTGGAGAGATGGCTCAGCGGTTAAGAGCACCGACTGCTCTTAACCGCTGAGCCATCTCTCCAGCCCCTGGACCTGCCACTTTGAGATGTTGCTTTTAGCCAGGTGTGGTGGCACACACCTTTAATCCTAGCACTTGGGAGGCAGAGGCAGGCAGATCTTTGTGAGTTCAAGGCCAGCCTGGTCTACAGAGTGAGTTCCAGGACAGCTGGTGCTACAGGGAGACCCTGTCTCAAAAAGACCAAAAACAAAAAAAGAAACTGCTTTTAGAGATTGGGCAACCCCAGAGGGATCTGACCACACTTCCTACAGTCCTGTCCTAGTCCCTCCACAGGCACAGGCAAGGTGCTAACAAGACTCTCCCACCGCCACAGCTAGTAGGCAGAAGTGGACAGAGCATTGATTGTGGCCCTATTCCTCATCCAGTGCCTCTGTCAGCTGTGAGAAGACAGGGACAAAGCTCCACACTGCTACCCTCAGTAGCCTGGGAAGTTCTCTTCGACTGTTGAGGATTTCAACTGAAGACCAAAGCTGGGTTGGGGCTTTACTGCTGAAAACAACTCAAGACTAGTTTAGTGAAGAAGAGTTGATTTTGTTAAAGATATGTAAATATATGAACTCAAGCAGAGGGTTAAGAGAAAAACATTCAGAAGAAAATAAGGCTTACCCAAGTGGAGGTGTGCGCTTCCCAGGGGAGAGAGAGGAAGGTAAGATGTATCCAAGTACAGGCATGGGCTTCACTGGTTGATTGCTGTTGTGATAAAACATTCTGACCAGCTGGACATGATGGCACACGCCTTTAATCCTAGCACTCTGGAGGCAGAGGCACAGGCAGGCAGATCTCTGTGAGCTCAAGGCCAGCCTGGTCTACAGAGCAAGTTGCAGGTCAGCTGGGGCTACAGGGAGACCTTGTATCATACACACACACAAACCACTCTGGACCAAAAGCAACTTGGGGTGTGGGAGGATTGATTTCTCTAGTCTGCACTTCCAGGTCAGAGTCCATCTTTGAGGGAAGCGAGAGCAGAGCTCCAGCAGAAACTGGAAGCAGAGGCCGCGGAGAGAGCTGCTTGCCGGCCTACTCATGCTGGGCTAGAGTTTTGTTTTTTTTTGTCTTTTTGAGACAGGGTCTCCCCCTGTGCCCCCAGCTGACTTAGAACTCACTCTGTACACCAGGCTGGGTTTGACCTCGTAGAGATCTGCCTGCCTCTGCCTCCAGAGTGCTGGGATTAAAGGCATGTGCCACCGTGCCCAGCCTAAAATGGTTCTTATCCACCATGTGGGTGCTGGGAATCGAACTCGGGTCCTCTGTAAGAGCGGTCAGTCCTCTTAACCACTGAGCCTCCTCTCCAGCCCAGCTAGCTTTCTCATGTAGCTCAGGACTACCACCCCAGGGAATAGTACCATCCTCGGAGTTCCTCCAGTGAGTGATCAAGACAATCCCCCCAGACACACCTACTGCTGCTTCAGGCCAGTCTGATCCAGAAAAATTCCTCAATTGAAACTCCTTTCTTAACTGACTCCAGGCTGTGTCACCTTGATAGTTAGAGCTAACTAGAGCAGTTGCTAAGAAACTTTTTTTTTTTTAGAAAGGGTCTCCTTGTAAGCCCCAAGCTGTCCTGGAACTTACTATGTAGACCAGGCTGGTCTGGAACTCACAGAGATCCGCCTGCCTCTGTGTCCCGAGTGGTGGGATTTCTTTATTTTTGGTAAAAGAGATACATGCTATGGCTCCAGAGGTGCCCTAGATGGAACTATAATCTGATAACACCAGCAGGCACCAGGCTTGGAGGTCTCTGGTAAGATTCCTAGAAAACTGCAGGTTCATGGCTGGGAGAGGAAAGGGGCCTGCAGCAGCTGTTAACTGTGCTGGGATTCTTGTTCTGCTGCCACCAAGAGCTTCAACCAGATCCCAGAGAGAGGGCTTCTTTCCCCTCATGTTCCCAAGATTCTCCCTGTCTTTTATTTCTATTTGTCTTATTTGTCTTTTTTTTTTTTTTTTTTTTTTTTTTTGAGAGAGACAGGGTCTCCCTATAGCCCCAGCTGGGTTGGAACTCACTCTGTAGATGAGGCTGGCCTTGAACTCACAGAGATCCCCCTGCCTCTGCCTCCCAAGTGCTAGGATTTTTTTTTTTTATTTCTGTATGTGTATGAATGTACTGTCTGCATGCAAGTTTGTGCACCCATGTCATGCAATGCCGCGGAGGTCAGAAGAGGGTCTCGGATTCCCCTGGAACTGGAGTTCTCCTGGAATTGGAGTTTCAGACGATTCTCTACCACCATGTGGGTGCTGGGAATCCAACCTGGGTCCTCTGTAAGAGCGATTGGCGCTCTTAACCACTAGGCCATCTCTCCAGCCTTCCAAGTGCTAGGATTAAAGGTGTGCGCCATTGTGCCCGACTTAAAGATGGTTCTTAGCTGCCATGTGGGTGCTGGGAATCAAACCCTGGTCCTCTGCAGGAACAGATGGGCTCTCAACTGCTGAACCATCTCTCCAGCCCCTTATTTGTCTTTTTGAGATGGTCTCCCTGTAGCCCCAGATGTCCTGGAACTCACTATGTAGACCAGGCTGGCCTTGAACTCCCAGAGAGCCGCCTACCTCTGCTTCCTCAGTGCTGGGATCAAACATGTGCACCACCACGCCCAGCTACTCTCCCTGCTGTCCTGCCTCACCTCCAAATCAGGTATCCTTGTAGCGAAGACCGTAGATTACCTTAGAACACACATTCAAAAGGAGCTCTTGTTCCCTGCTGTTCCCTGTGGGTGGATCTGCAGTTGAGCCCTGCTGTGGGCTGTGTGTTATTAAAGACATGTCTGCCTCAGTGTGTCTCAACATCAGTCTCCATGGTACCAGCAGCAACCTGCCCTTCCCTCATTCTGTGACAACACCCTGGTCGCCAGACATGGTAAGGGCTAGTTTTTCAGTAAGGACAAGATAAAAATGAGGAGGCTGGGGGAGCCTGCACCATGGACCAGGCAGGGGACATCCGCCCTGGGCAGTCTGCAGTACAAAACTTTTCAAACCTGCAGAAGCTGGGATCCTCCATCCATGTGGGAAGGACTGTGACCCGGGATGTCTTGTCCCCATGGGATCCTCCATCCATGTCGGAAGGACTGTGACCCGGGATGTCTTGTCCCCATGGGATCCTCCATCCATGTCGGAAGGACTGTGACCCGGGATGTCTTGTCCCCATGGGATCCTCCATCCATGTCGGAAGGACTGTGACCCGGGATGTCTTGTCCCCATGGGATCCTCCATCCATGTCGGAAGGACTGTGACCCGGGATGTCTTGTCCCCATGGGATCCTCCATCCATGTCGGAAGGACTGTGACCCGGGATGTCTTGTCCCCATGGGATCCTCCATCCATGTCGGAAGGACTGTGACCCTGGATGTCTTGTCCCCATGGGGTCCTCCATCCATGTGGGAGGGACTGTGACCCGGGATGTCTTGTCCCCATGGGATCCTCCATCCATGTGGGAAGGACTGTGACCCGGGATGTCTTGTCCCCATGGGGTCCTCCATCTATGTGGGAAGTACTGTGACCCGGGATGTCTTGTCCCCATGGGATCCTTCATCCATGTGGGAAGGATGGTAATCCGGGATGTCTTGTCCCCATAGGATCCTCCATCCATGTGGCAAGAACTGTGACCTGGGATGTCATGTCCCCATGGGATCCTCTGTCCATGTAGGAGGGACTGTGACCTGGGATGTCTTGTCCCCATGGGGTCCTCCATCCATGTGGGAAGGACTGTGACCCAGAATGTCTTGTCCCCAATAGGATCCTCCATCCATGTGGGAGGGACTGTGACCTGGAATGTCTTGTCCCCCTGGGATCCTCCATCCATGTGGCTGGGACTGTGACCCGGGATGTCTTGTCCCCATGGGATCCTCCATCCATGTGGGAAGGACTGTGACCCGGGATGTCTTGTCCCCATGGGATCCTCCATCCATGTGGGAAGGACTGTGACCCGGGATGTCTTGTCCCCATGGGATCCTCCATCCATGTGGGAAGGACTGTGACCCGGGATGTCTTGTCCCCATGGGATCCTCCATCCATGTGGGAAGGACTGTGACCCGGGATGTCTTGTCCCCATGGGATCCTCCATCCATGTGGGAAGGACTGTGACCCGGGATGTCTTGTCCCCATGGGATCCTCCATCCATGTGGGAAGGACTGTGACCCGGGATGTCTTGTCCCCATGGGATCCTCCATCCATGTGGGAAGGACTGTGACCCAGGATGTCTTGTCCCCATGGGGTCCTCCATCCATGTGGGAAGGACTGTGACCTGGGATGTCTTGTCCCCATGGGATCCTCCATCCATGTGGGAAGGACTGTGACCCGGGATGTCTTGTCCCCATGGGATCCTCCATCCATGTGGGAAGGACTGTGACCCGGGATGTCTTGTCCCCATGGGATCCTCCATCCATGTGGGAAGGACTGTGACCTGGGATGTCTTGTCCCCATGGGATCCTCCATCCATGTGGGAAGGACTGTGACCCGGGATGTCTTGTCCCCATGGGATCCTCCATCCATGTGGGAGGGACTGTGACCCGGGATGTCTTGTCCCCATGGGATCCTCCATCCAT
Organism: Rhizomys pruinosus; assembly: GCA_009823505.1. Lineage (NCBI taxonomy): Eukaryota > Metazoa > Chordata > Mammalia > Rodentia > Spalacidae > Rhizomys > Rhizomys pruinosus. Next base: position 2,015,771 of record VZQC01009573.1, on the reverse strand, counting down.
GTGGGAAGGACTGTGACCCAGGATGTCTTGTCCCCATGTAATCCTCCATCCATGTGGGAAGGACTGTCACCCAGGATGTCTTGTCCCCATGGGGTCCTCCATCCATGTGGGAGGGACTGTGAACCGGGATGTCTTGTCCCCATGGGATCCTCCAGCCATCTGGCAGGGACTGTGACCCGGGATGTCTTGTTCCCATGGGATCCTCCAGCCATCTGGCAGGGACTGTGACCCGGGATGTCTTGTCCCCACATGGTCCTCCATCCATGGGGGAATGACTGTGGCCCGGGATGTTTGTCCCCATGGGATCCTCCATCCGTGTAGGAAGGACTGTGACCTGGGATGTCTTGTCCCCATCAGATCCTCCATCCATATGGTAGGGACTGTGACCTGGGATGTCTTGTCCCCATAGGATCCTCCATCTATGTGGGAAGGACTGTGACCCGGGATGTCTTGTCCCCATGTGAACCTCCATCCATGTGGGAAGGACTGTGACCCCGGATGTCTTGTCCCCATGGGGTCCTCCATCCATGTGGGAGGGACTGTGACCTGGGATGTCTTGTCCCCATAGGATCCTCCATCCATGTGGGAGGGACTGTGACCCGGGATGTCTTGTCCCCATGGGATCCTCCATCCATCTGGCAGGGACTGTGACCCCGGATGTCTTGTCCCCACATGGTCCTCCATCCTTGGGGGAACGACTGTGGCCGGGATGTTTTGTCCCCATAGGATCCTCCCTCCATGTAGGAAGGACTGTGACCTGGGATGTCTTGTCCCCATAGGATCCTCCATCCATGTGGGAAGGACTGTGACCTGGGATGTCTTGTCCCCATGGGATCCTCCATCCATATGGTAGGGACTGTGACCTGGGATGTCTTGTCCCCATGGGATCCTCCATCCATGTGGGAAGGACTGTGACCTGGGATGTCTTGTCCCCATGGGATCCTCCATCCATGTGGGAAGGACTGTGACCTGGGATGTCTTGTCCCCATCGGATCCTCCATCCATGTGGGAAGGACTGTGACCCGGGATGTCTTGTCCCCATGGGATCCTCCATCCATATGGTAGGGACTGTGACCTGGGATGTCTTGTCCACATGGGATTCTCCATCCATGTGGGAAGGACTGTGACCCGGGATGTCTTGTCCCCATGGGATTCTCCATCCATGTGGGAAGGACTGTGACCCGGGATGTCTTGTCCTCATGGGGTCCTCCCAGTCTTGGAGGTGCTCAGAGCCTAGAACCCACTCCATTTTAATTTTTTAATTATTTTCTTCTTTTTTTTTTTTTTTTTTTTTTTTTTTTTTTGGAGTTACAGATGGTTGTGTAGCTCCATGTGGGTACTGGGATTGAAACCTAGGTCCTCATGAATAAGAATAGCCAATTGCTCTTAACTGCTAAGCCCTTTCTCCAGCCCCCTGATTAACTATGTAACTTTTTAAGAAATATAATCATGGGGGGACTTGGCAAGAAGTAGCCTAGAGTTATAGAGCACGGATTTCTCTTGATGAGGGACCCGGGTTCGATTCCCAGCACCCACATGGCAACTGTGAACCGTCTGTAACTTCAGGTCCACGGAGGCGAATCTGAACATCCAACGTACTCTCGGTTCTTCTGACCTCGTGTTGCGCGAGGCATTGCAACAACACAGGTGACAAACCTATAATGCAGACAGTACACTCATTCGGATTTCAGCAAAAAAAATCTAAATTGGAAGCAGTGTGTGGTATGAAGATTAGGACTAGCCGCTCTTGCAGAGGACTTGCGTTCGATCCCCTCTCGCACCTCGAGGGCTTAGTGGATTCGGCTGAATGAGCATTGCCTGTCTATAGTTCCAGTTCCTCAGCGCTGAAGGGTTCTGACACATCTCCCTCTTCGACCTCACGCAGCATTGACCGATCAGTGGTGTTGAACAATGACCACTACATATGCATTGATCAGTTACATTCTCTTACACATCATGTCAACAAAACTAATATTAATTAAAAAAAAAAAAAAAGAATAATAACATCATAGGCCAACAGCAATGGTGGATGCACACTTTTAACACTCTCAAGCACAGTTCTCCCCGGAGCCAAGCAGATTGGCAGGTTCAATTCCTCTGTGACTTCAAGCCAGCCTGGTCTATGTTAG
>VZQC01009573.1:1956933-2001447 GCA_009823505.1 Rhizomys pruinosus | reverse complement strand
GAGCTAGGCTGACAGCCAGCGAGCCACAGTGATCCTGTCACTGCCTGCCACAGGGATGGGATGAACAGCCCCTATGCAGCCCACCAAGCTTTTCACATTGTATTGCAGGGTCTTGTGCTTTTTCCCTAGCCCATGTGAAAGCCCCTTAAGGAAAATTGCCTCCAAGGCTGAAGCCAAAACATTAATAGAAGAACTGTTTAAAGAATACAAGCCTGGGACCTGAGGATGCTAGGTTGAGCGCCGACCGGCTCTTAAAGAGGACCCGGGTTCGAATCCCCAGCACCACACATGGGCGGCCGAGAACCTCTAAAACTCCAATTCCAGGAGAACTCCAGTTCCAGGGGAATCGAGACCCTCTTCTGACCTCCGCGGCATGTGCCGACACGGGGACATTGCATGCAGACAGTTACATCTACATACCAAAATAAATAAATATAAAAAAAAAAATTAAAAAAAAAAAAAAGAATACAAGCCAAAGCTGGGCGTGGTGGCGGCGGCGCGCCTTTACCTCCTAGCACTTGGGAAGGGCAGAGGCAGGTGGATCTTTGTGAGTTCAAGGCAGCCTGGTCTACAGAGTGAGTTCCGGACAGCTGGGGGCTACAGGTGAGAACCCTGTCTCGAAAACTACAAAAAACAAAAAAAAAAAAAAAAAAAATACAAGCGGGTTATGATGACACATGCCTTTAATCCTAGCACTTAGGAAGCAGAGGCAGGCGGATCTCTGTGAGTTCAAGGCCAGCCTGGTCTACTTAGCGAGTTCCAGGCCAACTGGCACTAAAGAGAGATCTTGTCTCAAAAAGACCAAAAATAAATAAATAAATAAAAAATACATGGCCTTTTAGATTTTCAGCAAATGTGTTAATACTTTGTTTGCATTGAATCTGTATACTGATCCTAATGAATAAAATCACAATTATGGAAGAAAAATGAAAAAACAATGGTAATGATTTCTCATGGAGCTTGTACAAAAAAAAATATGATACAGCACAGAAGTTGGGAGTAAACAGAAAGACATGAAGGCCATATTCAAGAAGTCGACTGTGATAAATTGAAAGTATATGCTCTAACCCTCAATATCCCTAAATGAAATGAAGGGTTATAGTCAGGAAGTTAAAGTAGACTGTGATAAATTGAAAGTATATGTTGTAATCCTCAACACCTCCCCTAAATGAAATGAAAGGTTATAGTCAGGAAGTTAATAAAGGAGAAAACAGGAAATCATAAGCTTTTAGCTAGGCATGCACCTCCATGCCTACAATTCCAGCAGTCAGGAAGCAGAGATAGGAGGATCACAAGTTTGAGCCTGGGTTAAGAGCTATGGCTACTCTTGCAGAGGATGGATTCAGTTCTCAGCACCCACATGACAGCTAACAACTGTCAGTAACTCCAGTTCCAGGGGGATCCGACACCCTCTTCTGACCTCTGCAGGCATTGTATGACACAGGTGTGCTTACATACATGCAGGCAATATACTCATAGATCTAAAATAAAAATATAAAGTATTTTAAAACAAGGAATTCTTCCCTGGATAAAGGTCATTTAATATTGATAAAAGGGTTCACTTAGTAATAAGGTGTAACAGTCCTTAGTATATCATTGTTTACAGATTTAATTTTGCTTGTTTGGTTGGTTTTTTTGGTCTTTTCGAGACAGGGTCTCCCTGTAGCCCCAGCTGTCCTGGAACTCACTCTGTAGACCAGGCTGGCCTTGAACTCACAGAAATCCGCCTGCCTCTGCCTCCCAAGTGCTAGGATTAAAGGCGTAAGCCACCACGCCTGGCTGCAGATTTAATTTTGCTTGTGTATGTAGTGTTGGAAAATTGCACTCAGGGCCTTGTGTGTGCTAGGTAAATACCCCTCCAGTGAGCTAAACCCCAGTCCTTTAGATTTTATATGCAGAACTTCAACATATACAGAGCGGAACTTCAACATATTCAAAGCAAAAGCAGATAAAACTGAAAGAAATAGACTATCCACACTCAGTTAAAGAGTTACACGGTCCCCTCTCAATACCTGATAGAACAAGTTGACAGAAATCAATAAAGTACAAGATTTAAATATTGTCAATAGCAGAGCACACATTCTTATTCTTTCCCTTTTGTTCTCTTTTGAGACAGGATCTGGCTGCTTAGCCAGGCTGGCCTTGAATACGTGATTCTCTTCTCTCCGCTTCCTAAGCACTAAAATGATAGGTGTAGCCAGGTGTAGCAGTGCATGCCTTTAATCCCAGCACTTGGGAGGCAGAAGAAGGTGGATCTCTGGGAGTTCAAGGCTAGCCTGGTCTACACAGCAAGTTTCAGGCCAGCTGGGGGTACAGGAACACCCTGTTGTGCCATCCGGTGGCACGAATCATCGGAGGCGGACTGGGAATTAATCACTCATTTAACTTGTTCCTTGTAGTTTCTTTTAATGATACTATTTACATCACTATTTACATCTTTTTTTTTTTTTACCTTTTTTTTAAAGTTTTTTTCTACAAGTGGTTTATTGTAAAAATATGGAACACTTCATGAATTTGCGTGTCATCCTTGCACAGGGGCCATGCTAATCTTCTCTGTATCGTTCCAATTTTAGTATATGTGCCACCGAAGCGAGCACATCACTATTTACATCTTAACTAATACTACTAACAATTGCATGCAATTACTAACGCTACTAACAACTAATGCTACTATTACTACCAACTATTACTACTATTACTACCAACTATTACTGCTATTACTACCAACTATTACTACCACAACGGCCTAGAAACCAAGAGTATTTAAACCAGTAATGACCCAATCAGCAGCTTCACGTCTATAGATACAATTCCTTATGTAAGAAGCTTTGTGTTCATAGATACAATTTCTTATGTAAAATGCTATGTTCAGGAAGTTGACAAGGTAACATAACATATCATCTTAAAAGTTACTGAAGCGGGCTGGAGAGATGGCCTAGCGGTTAAGAGCGCCGACCGCTCTTACAGAGGACCCGGGTTCGATCCCCAGCACCCACATGGCGGCCGAGAACCATCTGAAACTCCAATTCCAGGAGAACTCCAGTTCCAGGGGAATCCGACACCCTCTTCTGACCTCCGCAGCATTTCACGACACGGGTGCACAAACTTGCATGCAGACAGTACATTGATACACATACAGAAATAAATGCCGGGCGTGGTGGTGCATGCCTTTAATCCTAGCACTTGGGAGGCAGAGGTACACGGATCTCTGTGAGTTTGAGGCCAGCCTGGTCTAGAGTGAGTTCCAGGACAGCCAGAGCTACAGGGAGACCCTGTCTCAAAAAAGAACAAAAAAAAAAAAAAAAAAAAAAAGACTTGATGCCATTGTTCTAACCCCACACCAAAACGCTTAGTTTGAATAGTAGTATGTAAAGCAATACCAGATACAGCAACAGTTGTAGTAACTGCAATAAGGTTCAAAATTACAGCAACACGAATGGTTTATCATTACATTTTAAATGCTTTAAAATCTTTTAAAAAATCTTCAAAATTACAGGATCTAAAGAATCATGGGCCCAAGGCCTACCAAGATTCATAGGCATCCAAATGTGGATTTTTTAGTTGCAAATCATTAAAGATTCATTAACATTTAAACTAACAGAAGTATTAATACAGGAGAAAAATCTACATTCAATACAGGAAATTTTAGATGAAAAACTGAAAGTTTCTTAAATATTTTTTTATTTTTTTTTTAAATTTATTTTGTATGTGTATGAATGTACTGTCTGCATGCAGGTTTGTGCACCCGTGTCGTGCAATGCTGCGGAGGTCAGAAGAGGGTGTTGGATTCCCCTGGAACTGGAGTTCTCCTGGAATTGGAGTTTCAGACAGTTCTCGGCCGCCATATGGGTGCTGGGGATCGAACCCGGGTCTTCTGCAAGAGCAGTCGGTGCTCTTAACTGCTAGGCCATCTCTCCAGCCCAAAACTGAAAGTTTCTATAAGAATTACGTAAGGCAAAGGTACACAAGCAGTAATACTAGTGCTACTAAATTTTTTTAATGTATAGATAGCAGCTGACACTGAAGTCCCAGCAAAACTTCTATTAAACAGGTGTATTGGCTTGATAGCTGCAGCCAATTTTCACAGATGAGTCTGCACCACAGCAGGAGATGTCAAAATGGCCAATTGATTGTCTGCAATACCGCCGTCACCCCAAGCCATTAATCGCTATCATAGACGGTGTCTTCCTGTTTCGGGTTTTCGGTCATTCTGACTGTTATTTCATTTCTTTAATAACATTATCCCATGTCTTTAAGCAAATCATAAGTAATAGCATTTCATTCTGAACAAGTTTTAACAAAGAGCCCATATGGTCCCCAACTGACCCATCGGTTTTTAATAATTTTTCCAAATTTACCTAGGCATTGAGACCATATAAATGGTTTATATTTTAATCCAATATAAGTAAAATCAGGGCAATTTGGCAATGTCAATTTCATTTCTTTAATAACATTATCCCATGTCTGATTTATAGACCATGCAGAAAGTCCGACTTCTGGTTATATTTATTCCTGGCAATAACCAATGTTGGTATGCCAAAGGCAAGCAAAATTCACCAGAGCCTAAACAAATGGGAATCTTTTCCATGAAATAAGTAAAATTATATTTAGTGCCATCATTAATATTTAAAGAAGTAAAATCATTCCATGGTGGGGAGAGAATCTTTGGAGTAGTGTAAACTTGTAAATCCATATCTCCCCAATACATAGCTTCTAACATAGGAGGATTAGGAATATAAGCCCAATAATTTACATTTACAGCTTGGCCAAAAGAAATAGCAGAAAAGTAAAACACACATGGCTAAAAACAATTTTCAGCAGCAAAGGGTTTTACAGCCTTTTTAGATGGGTTAGTAGTTAGGATCCGAGTTGCTGTCATCTCTGGCATCATCCTGATTGTCTATTGGAGGGCTTATCTGTCTGATCAGCCATTCTGGAATCCACCGCGGCACCTCTTCGTCCTGAGCAAAAACACAAACACTGCCTCTGCCCCAGAGGACTGCCCTACATAATCTTTTCCAATCTTCAGGGCATAAATTCATACTAGCCAGAGTTTCCAGCATGCTAACAGTGAAAGGTGCCTGAGGACCATAAGTGGCCACAGCTTCTTTTAATTGTTTAATTGATTTAAAATCTAGCGGCTGGTGAAATCTTTGATGATTCTGATCCTCCATGACAGGCCATTCCCACTCCCTGTCGGAGTCACTGCTAACTTTATTTTTTTATTTTTTTATTTTTTTTTTTTTTGTCTTTTTTTTTTGAGACAAGGTCTCCCTGGAGCCTCAGGCTGTCCTGGAACTCACTCTGTAGACCAGGCTGGCCTTGAACTCACAAACATCCGCCTGCCTCTGCCTCCCGGTGCTAGGATTAAAGGCGTGCGCACCACGCCCGGCTGGTCACTGCTAAGCTAACTTTAATAGCCTCTTTATACAGGTGGTGGCCTCATCAATATCCCAGAAGGAAGGTAACAGCCTCCTTTTGTCTTGTTTAATCTCTCTCCGTGGCCTCCCTCTGTCTCTTTTTATCTCTCCCCATGGCAGGGGTGGAGACGGAGGCTTCATTGGAAGTGGATCCTTTTCCAAATCTTTTTTTTTGTTTGTTTGTTTGTTTTTTTTTTATTTATTTCTGTATGTGTGAATGTACTGTCTGCGTGCAAGTTTGTGTACCCGTGTCGTGCAATGCCGCGGAGGTCAGAAGAGGGCGTCGGATCCCCCTGGAACTGGAGTTCTCCTGGAATTGGAGTTTCAGACGGTTCTCAGCCGCCATGTGGGTGCTGGGGATCGAACCCAGGTCCTCTGCAAGAGCGGTCGGCGCTCTTAACCACTAGGCCATCTCTCCAGCCCCCTTTTCCAAATCTTGTTCTAACACATCTCCACTTAACTCTTCCCCCTCTGATTCCTCTCCATTTCCTTGGGATTCCCGCTCTCTTATTTCCTCCAACATTTCCTTCCCATGGGAGATTTGAGCCTTAACCATAGGCTTAGAGGAGCCAAGACATTCTCTAATTAACTGTCACATTGGAAATGTTCCCTTAGGAAGTGTCTCTAAATCTTCTTGCCTTTCTAAGTCTTTTTTATGTTGTTCCCAATGAGGAACATTTAAAAAACCTTTTTCCAGAAACCATGGACTCACCTTTATTTTTTATTTTTATTTTTTTTATTTTCTGTCTTTTCGAGACAGGGTCTCCCTGTAGTCCCAGCTGTCCTGGAACTCACTCTGTAGACCTGGCTGGCCTTGAACTCACAGAGATCTGCCTGCCTCTGCCTCCCAAGTGCTAGGATTAAAGGCGTGCGCCACCACACCCGGTTTGGACTCACCTTTAACATGGTTTCTACATAAGTTTTTGCTGTACTATCTTTTATAGCAGTCCCATTGGACTTTAACAAATCTTTTATGACTCTAGTCATCTGATTTCTTGATATATCTGAGCCCATTTTATTTATATTCCAGCTCCCTTTTTCTATTTTTTTTTATTTTATTTTACACTTTTAGTTTTTATTTTTTATATATTATATCCCTGCTCCCTTAACACTCTGGGCCCAGAGCTTTTTTACCTGCAGGGTTCCTCAGTTGCTCCCCCGTGCCGATGATTTGTAGTGCTGCAGCAAGGTTCCCGCACTCCCCGTACGGGCCACCAGTTGTGCCATCCAGCAGCACGAATCATCGGAGGCGGACCAGGAATTAATCACTCATTTAACTTGTTCCTTGTAGTTTCTTTTAATGATACTATTTACATCACTATTTACATCTTAACTAATACTACTAACAATTGCATGCAATTACTAATGCTACTAACAACTAATGCTACTATTACTACCAACTATTACTACCAACTATTACTATTACTACCAACTATTACTACCACAACAGCCTAAAAACCAAGAATATTTAAACCAGTAATGAGCCAATCAACAGCTTCGCGTCTATAGATACAATTCCTTATGTAAGAAGCTTTGTGTTCATAGATACAATTTCTTATGTAAAATGCTATGTTCATGAAGTTGACAAGGTAATGTAACATATCATCTTAAAAGTTACTGAAGCATGCACACTGTGTTCTTCAGCCAGCGCCTTTTGGCCACAGACCAAGCACCATGGCTGCAGACCAAGCACCATTTCTCTTCAGTCTGTCACTTCAGACACTCTTTGTCTCCCACACCCTATCTCAAAAAGACAAAAAAAAATTTATTTATTCTTCTGTTTTTTCTTTTTGGTCTTTTCGAGGCAGGGTCTCCCTGTAGCCCCAGCTGTCCTGGAACTCACTCTGTAGACCAGGCTGGCCTTGAACTCACAAGGCCTGCCTCTGGCTCTCAAGTGCTAGGATTAAAGGTGTGAGCCACCATGCCCGGCATTTTTAAATTTATTCTTGTATGTGTATGAATGTACTGTCTGGATGTAGGTTTGTGCACCTCTGTCGTGTAATGCCTCAGAGGTCAGAAGAGGGTGTTGGATTCCCCTGGAACTGGAGTTAAAGGCGGTTCTCAGCCACCATGTAGGTGCTGGGGATCGAACCCCAGGTCCTCTGCAAGAGCAGTCAGTGCTCTTAACCACTAGGCCATCTCTCCAGCTCAAAATTTATTTATTTTTTTAATTTATTTTTTATTTTTTAATTTTATTTATTTTATGTGTATGAATGTACTGTCTGCATGTAGGTTTGTGCACCCGTGTCATGCAATGAAGCGGAGGTCAGAAGAGGGTATTGGATTCCCCTGGAACTGGAGTTCTCCTGCAATTGGAGTTACGGACGGTTTTCAGCCGCCATGTGGGTGCTGGGGACCAAACCCTGGTCCTCTGCAAGAGCAGTAGGCACTCTTAACCACTAGGCCATCTCTCCAGCCCAATTTTATTTATTTTTTATGTGTATGAATGTACTGTCTGCATGTAGGTTTGTGCGTCCATGTTGTACAATACCGTGGAGGAAAAATTTTTTTTTAATAAACCATGTTCTCAACCTTAGGTCTCAATAAAACTTGAAGAATTATTTTTTTAATTCTCCTTAACTACTTATTTATAGTGCCCTTTGGGGTACATTTTAGAGAAAATTGCCATTGAATATCTCATTAGACATGTCAAGCTGCTTCCTGCTAGCTTTGCCCTTTATTATTTCTCTGTGACATTACAGATGCTCTTCCACTTACACAGTCTTTACAGCTGAATAAATCCATTGTGAATTAAAAAAAAAACTTGAAGAATTAGCATGATACAAGGTATACCTTCTGAGTGGCAAAGTTAAAACTAGAAATCAATAGCAGAAATATCTGGGGTTTTTTTGGTTGGTTTTTTCTTTTTGAGACAGGGTCTCCCTGTAGCCTCAGCTGGCCTGGAACTCACTCTGTAGACCAGGCTGGCCTTGAACTCACAGAGATCTGCCTGCCTCTGCCTCCCACGTGCTAGGATTAAAGGCATGTGTGCGCCCAGCAGATATATCTGTTAAGTACCCAGATATTTGGAAACTAGTAAGAAACTTTTTTTTGGTCTTTTTGAGACAGGGTCTCCCTTTTAGTCCCAGCTGGCCTGGAGCTCGATATGTAGGTCAGGCTGGACTTGAACTCACAGAGATCCGCCTGCCTCTGCCTCCTGAGTGCTGGGATTAAAGGTGTGCACTGCCATGCCCAGCTAAGAGAAATTTTAAATGAAATGAAAATGAAAGGTATAAGATTTAGAAGGACAGAGAAAGAATAAAGTTTAGGTAAAAGACCAGAGCCAGACCTTCAGCAGGACTGAACCGAGGATTTGTTCAGCTTCTCCACAGACAAGCAATCTGTGCAAAGGTAGGAGGGATTGAGGTGAATTTATATTCCTGGAAACAAATAGCATACAGCTGTGAAGTCTGGGTTCAGTTGTCCCTTGGGTCCTTTTCCTGGAGTTGTAGACAAAAAACTGTCAGGTGGCTAGCAGATAATGGTAGGAAAGACAGCAGAGAGACATCCTGGCAACGGGAGTGGGCATCCGGTTACTGCAGCTGTGGGATTCTATCAGGCCCAAGAGAGTGATGTGGCTTGTTAACAGTGGGGCTAGGACAAGACATTTGTCTCAGGGAACCTCTCATTTCTATCAAAGGGACAATGAGATAGCACACATGCACACAAAATTAAAAAAAAAATGTAGTAAGTTTGAGCCGGTTGTGGTGGCTCACGCCTTTAATCCTAGCAATTAGGAGGCAGAGGCAGGCAGATCTTTGTGAGTTCAAGGCCAGCCTGGTCTACAGAATGAGTTCCAGGACAGCTGGGGCTACAGGGAGACCCTGTCTCAAAAAAGATAAAAAAAAAATCTAGTAAGTTTAAAAGAAAATTAAAATCTAACATATCAAAACTTGTGAGATATACCTTAAACATATAAATATTTATACCAGAAAAAGTTTAAAAGATCTAAAATTATGGCCTATAATAAATTCTTCCAGAGGTCAGGTGTAATGCATAGGCCTTTGGTCCCAGCACTAGGGAGGCAGAGGCAAGCAGATCTCTGTGAGTTTCAGACCAGCCAGGGCTACATAGTGAGACTTTGTTTAAACAAACAAAACCTTCCCAGAGCTAGTGTGATTCCAGCACTTAGAAGGCTAAAGCATCCTCAGGAGGGATAATCCTTACCTGTTCCTTCTTTTGGAAGGTGGATAGAAAATGATATTGGAGTTTGCATGATACGTGATTAGTGTCTCTGTGTAATCAGGACAAAAAAAAAAAGGCTAAAGCAGGAGGATCACTGTGAGTTCAAGGTCAGCTTGTGCTACATACCGAGTTCTAGACCAGCAAGGTCTATAAGTGTAAGACTCTTCTGAAAAAGCAAAAAATAAAAACAAACAAAAAAATCTCTTCCATAAAGTAGAAATAAAAGGAACACTTCCCAACTCACCCTGTGAAGCCAGGATTACCTGAATGACAAAACTAACAACTGTACCTCACTGAACCTCAGAAATAGAAATAAACTGCTTTCACAGACTTCAAAATCAATGATCTAAGCGTTCACCTAAAGAAACCATAAAAATGTCTGGTGTGATGGTGCATTCTTTGAATCCCAGCACTCAAGAGGCAGAGACTCCCTGTGAATTCAAGTCTAGCCTGGTCTACACAGCGAGTTCCAGGCCAACTGAGGCTACAGGGAGACTTTGTCTCAACAAGACCAAAAAGAAAAGGAAAGAAGAAAGAAACCATAAAAAGCCAGACTTGGGACACACCTTTAATTAAAGGCATACACCTTTAATCCCAGCACTCGGGAAGCAAAGGCAGGTAGACCTCTATGAATTCAAGGCCAGCCTTGTCTATATAGAGTTCCGCACCAAAACTAATAATAAAGAGTAGGAATAGACTAAAAAAAATAGAAAAATAAAACTGGGGAAAATGAAAGCTGGAGTGGACAATGAAACTGACAAACTGGTGCTCAGCGTGGAGAGTGCTTGCCGCTCCTGCAGGGGACCCGACGTTGCAGAGTGCTTGCCGCTCCTGCAGGGGACCCGACGTTGCAGAGTGCTTGCCGCTCCTGCAGGGGACCCGACGTTGCAGAGTGCTTGCCGCTCCTGCAGGGGACCCGACGTTGCAGAGTGCTTGCTGCTCTTGCATAACAAAATCCTTTTGCAGATAGTAGACAGGATCCCTGAAAGCTGACCATCATACATTCCAAGGAAGTGTCAGTTGGTCTTGGACAGCTAAGGGGATGCTGAAAGAGAAACATCAGCAAGGTCCAGTGTGGTATGAAAAGATCTCACGGCTTCTATCAGTTCTTTCATCAAACATTCAGTACAGCAGCGTGGAGGGGAGGTGCTGGCCAATTGAGTCCTCCACAATCCAGAGACACTGTCTTTGAGCCAAGCAACCTCTTTGATGTGGCATGCTGCTGTTGCCTTGGAGGTCTCTGTACATCTCTCCACCCCTGATGGTCTTAGTGAGGCTGGCTACCAGGCCTGCCACTAGAGCAGGCACTTGGTTCTGACACACTGCAGCTGGTCAGTGCTGTGCCTCTGCCTTTCAATCGGCCACACCTGGCTATTGAAAGGGCTCCAGGCTGATGAACAATCTCTAACCCCAGATAATTTACATCAGTCTGGGGTGATACTTACCCAACCCCTAGGACAGGCTTAATCTTTTTTTTTTTAGAGTTCTTATATTTCTGGATTTTATTATGGAAATATTCAATTATATATAAAACCTAGAAAACAGTATGATGCACTTAATTTCAGGAAGCGACTTATAATTAAGTTATTTACTTCCCCCTTCCTCTTACATTCTGAAAATTATTTTGAAGCAAATCTTTGACACCATAACATTTCACCTGCAAATATTTAATATGTATCTCTAGAATATAAGATTTTAGTTACACCATTATTGTGCCTGAAAAAGAATAGTACTTTGATATGCACTTTCAAGTCTGTGGTCAACATTTCTAGTTTGTTTGAATCTGGCCAGATCTTGAGGTTAGTCTTTTAAATTGCTTCTACTCTGTAGGTTTCCCACTTCACTTTCTTCTTTCCTTGCATAGTTGATTTTTGTTGCTTGACGTGGTTTGAATGAGCATGTCCCCCATAGGCTTCAAGTATTCAGACATTTTTTCCCCAGTTGGTGGCACTGTTTTGGGAGGTCTTAGAAGGTGTGGCCATGCTGGAGGAAGTACATCATTGGAGGGGGGGGGTGCAGGCTTAATCCTTTCTTAGGCCTAAAGCCTTCCAGAAGCTTACTGGTATACCATTTGGCTTTCTGGGGTTTTTTTTGGTTTTGTTGTCGTTTTGCTCTAGGAACTCCAAGTGGACACAAATCTTGCCACAGTTGCTTTTGAGTAGCCCAGGAAGACCACTTGGTCTCTTCTGCTCTTCTTGCATCCCCTCTTGATTGCTTCTGCACTTCACAAACCCAGGTTACGTGGTGCTGTACATCATTTAGATTTGCCAGAGCAGCTCCTGGTTTATAATGATCACATTCCAGCATGGGGCTCAGCAAAGCCACTGAAGCCCCCCATACCATTCTGGAGGTCCTAAGGAGCCAACCTGTTTCTCAACTCTCCTGTAAACACAGCTCCACTGAGCCCAGTGAAAGGGCGTCAAGTAACGCACCTCCTGCCTACTTCTCTGAGTAACACCTGTCCTTTCTCAGTTCCTATCTCCCAGTTCCTGATATTCATGGGGGCCTCAGCTGGGGAAAATCAAAAGTTCTTAATGGTTTCTACAAGCCAATCCATCAGGGGCTGATTTCCTGCATATTTCCTCAGATCATGTTGCCTTTGTCTCAAGGAGAGATGAGCAGTTTCACTGCTCAGTTTCTTCACCTACTGCACTCAGATGGAGCCTGTCTGTCCCCATGTCCCAGAGCCTCACAATACAGGCTGCCACAAACTTCATTGCTTGTTTAAAAGTCTTTCCAGGGGCTGCAGAGATAGCTCACAGTTAAAAACACTGGCTGTTCTTACAGAAGACCTAGGTTCGAATCCCAGCACCCACATGGCGGTTCCAAGGGCTCAGAAACCCTCTTCTGTCCTCCTTGGGCACTGTATGACACAGGTGCGCTTACACACATGCAGGCATAACAGTCATACACAAAATATAAATGATAAATAAGGAAAGATAGGAAGGAAGGAAGGAAGGAAGGAAGGAAGGAAGGAAGGAAGGAAGGAAGGAAGGAAAAGAAATTTTAAAGTCTTTCCAAATCCAAGCATTTAAGATACAACACTCCCTGCCTATTAGGTCTCTCACAATGGGCCATTGTCAAGGGCTTCATCTTCATGCAGAATTGTGGATTTCCCCTTTCTCTGTACTATAGGCTAGACCTTAAGTGTGTCTTCTATGGGCAAATATCACCCCAGAGTATGTGATGTAAAGCGAATCTTCTATCAACTTTACCTTTCTCTCTTCTACCTTGTTACCTGATTCTTCCCATGGGTCCAACTTTTCAAATTGGGCTCTTTAACAGATGTGAGTTGTATTCTCTTTACTTTTAGTTTCTTCATGTGTAAGAAGCAGCAAGATAACACCTCTATTGAATCCTCCGAATTTTTGTGCTTTCCTTTCCAAATCAGAAGGTAATGTAGATAGAAGATAGCATCCACATGACCTTTCCCCATTTTAATCCCACCCTTAAGCAAACAAGTTCTTAACTGGAAGACAGCTGAGCCTCAGATAAATGTTTCAGGAGCCATGTGACAACTGATACCACAGCCTGCTATGAGCCTGTGCAACTGATACCACAGTCTGCTGAGCCCATCCCATACATGTTCCTTTCAGGGATTGTAACATATCCTTTAATCCCTCACTGTATTGAGAGCATCCCTATACTCATTCATCAAGGAGGCATGTCACCCCTATACCAAGTAGAGGAAGATGACCACCCTAGAATTCTACCTGCAGATGTTTCATTCTCCGACAGCTCAGATTTGACTGCATGTCCTGTCACTCATCACAGGGAATATGCAACCATAATCATAGCAAAGGGTACAATAACCCGTGCCACATAGGGAAAGGTAGCCATATCCCTTGTGGGTGCTCAGCCTCACACAGATCATCCTCAGCTACATGTCTCAGCACCTGCTGCAGGGGCCATGCAACCACTCCTTCCCAGCTCATTTTTGGTTCTGTCAGTTCAGGCTGCTGATTGCACTGTGTGACACTTTTCCTGGGGACCTGTGAACCCCAGATAGGAACTGACAACAAAGTAAAGACACCAGTGAAGTCTAACTTGGTGAGTCAATGAGTTTTGGGGCATTACTTATGAGTGTGCAGGTGGTTATGTACAGAAGCAAGAGTAGCTGAAGGGGGGGCTTCCTCCCCAAAAGCCCACCCCAGCACGGGAGACAACTCACAAAAGTTGGAAGCTCCATCTTCTCTGCACAACTTGCAGGCAGCTTGAATGTTTGAAGTGTCTCTTCTCAGCAGTGCTTACTGCTTATATAACAGGGATGGGGCGGTCCTTGGGAATCTGGCAAGTTTCAGGGATTTCCTAAAACTTACTCCCTAAGTCTTAACTAACATCCTTAACTAATTCCTGCCTGGCTGGATGGTTCAGGTGGACGCAGAAGGGATGCAGAAGGGACGCAGAAGGGATGCAGAAGAGATGCAGAAGGGGCACAGAAGGGATGCAGAAGGGATGCAGAAGGGGCACAGAAGGGATGCAGAAGAGATGCAGAAGGGGCACAGAAGGGGCGCAGAAGGGATGCAGAAGGGACGCAGAAAGGATGCAGAATGGGCACAGAAGGGATGCAGAAGGGGCACAGAAGGGGCGCAGAAGGGACGCAGAAGGGACGCAGAAAGGATGCAGAACGGGCACAGAAGGGATGCAGAAGGGGCACAGAAAGGATGCAGAAGGGGCACAGAAGGGATGCAGAAGGGATGCAGAAGGGGCACAGAAGGGATGCAGAAGGGATGCAGAAGGGGCGCAGAAGGGATGCAGAAGGGACGCAGAAAGGATGCAGAAGGGGCACATGCAGAAGGGGCGCAGAAGGGATGCAGAAGGGACGCAGAAGGGATGCAGAAGGGATGCAGAAGGGGCACAGAAGGGATGCAGAAGGGGCACAGAAGGGATGCAGAAGGGGCACAGAAGGGGTGCAGAAGGGACGCAGAAGGTATGCAGAGGGGCGCAGAAGGGATGCAGAAGGGATGCAGAAAGGATGCAGAAGGGGCACAGAAGGGGTGCAGAAGGGATGCAGAAGGGGCACAGAAGGGATGCAGGAGGTAGGAACTGGGTGTCTTGGCGAGCTGATTGTTGATCCTTTGGTCCTGCTGTCTTTAGTTTGATTGGCCTTTGTGGCTGTGAGGTTGGAGTTATCCTCCCAGCTGGGATTAAAGGTGTGGTCTTTGGCTTGATTAGATCTAGTGGCTGTGGGGGCGGAGTTATCCTCCCAGCCGGTATTAAAGGCACGCTTGTGTGACTCTTGAGATTTGAGATCTCCTGAGCCCAGCGGCAGGAAGAGGGGAAACGAGCTTTGCAGGAAAATGATCAGCTAGAGGAAGATATCATGCTGAGTGAGTAACACAGGTCCCAGAAAAACAAAGGATGGGTGGCAGGGTATTCACGCAATCTGGGGAGCTAGTGCCAAGTTTAACCAGTTGTAAGTTGTTCTTGTGTGAGGGGCCCCGCCTCTGAGCTTTTTTACAAAGCAGTTGGGCATAAATGCATTTTGGAAACAACACAACAACAGAAAATGAAATATGGCATCAAGGAACTGACTGAAACAGGTGAACTTCCTGCTCAAAACAGTCAACATTCCCCATGGAAAAGATTGAGAAAGACTAAGAGATGGAAGACATGTTTGGCAGAATGGGCACCAGCTCTGGTGGGGTGTGGGGGAATGAGGCGGGAACATGGGTCATGATTTTTTAAAGAATAAGATAAATAAATTTATGTGAAAAAAAAAAGTCAAAATTAGCCAAAAAAGTAAATATGAAAAGAAAGGAATGAAAATTTTGGTTGTGCCTTCCAAGAATCAGCTACTTTTTAGAAGGAAAATTAAGTTTATAAAAAGATGCCAACAACTCAACGAATTGAAATTGTTTTGAAAATAAAAAGCTAGATTTTTGGTCTATTTTGTAGCACTGAATAAAAATCTACTTTGGTATTTAAAAAAAAAAGGAAAAACGCAAANATCTGTGTGAGTTTAGGGCCAGTGGACTCAAGGCCCACAAAATATTGGTAAGGGCTCCTTGCCTTCTATAAGTATGGGCATACGATCAGAGGTAGAGGCAATGAAGACACCTGCTGGGTCTCAATAAAACTTGAAAGAATTATTTTTGTAATTCTCCTTAACTACCTTATGTTATAAAGGTGCCTTTGGCGGCTGATACAACATTTTAGAGAAAATGCCATTAAATGTTGGGTAAGGGATATCTCAATTTTAGGTACATTGTCAAGCTGCTTCTGCGTAAGGACCACCTACTAGCCTCTTTATCTAATCTACCTGTACATGTACAGGGTAATCAGCTATCGTGTGCCACTTCCTTTACCTTGCAGGTTCAATTTTTACAGCCCCTGAAAAATCGCATTGTGACAAATTTTTTAAAAAAAAGCCTGTGAGTGGATTAGAACCCAAAAGGTTCCACTAATAGACCACATAAATGACAATACAAGAGTTTATACATCTCTGGGGTCTCCCAGTGGCAAAGAAGGTTTAATAGAAAAACATAGAAAAACTCAATCAGCAGAACATATTCTCTAGCACGGGGTCTTTTTATGCATAGCCAGCTACACCTGCAGCCGGCTTTTGTTTTCCTGGTATATTTATACTGGACCAGGTGTGCTGCTCCAGCGCAGAGCGCTCAGCCTGGGCCACCTGGAAACATGCCTCGTATTCACTTCCGCGATAAGTCTAGAATTGGCCTACAATGGCTGGGCCTCTTGTTATACCCCCTTTTTCACAGGAAGATCTGCACTGCCTACTGTTAACCCACTTTGCCGCACGTTCTTGCTTGCCAACAGCGGCAAAAGCTTACATTTACACTCTAACAGGGGTTAGCATGTTATAAAAGCCAGCTCTCGCGCCCAGACGGTAAAAGAACCCTGTCATATTTAACCAAGGGTGAGTCTGTGATAAAAATGTGTAAACTTCCAGAATGGATTGGGAAAACTATGTAACAACAGAATATACCATTATCTATTTGTTTTTTGTTTTGGTCTCTTTTTTGAGATAAGTACCAGGGTCTCCTTTTTAAGTCCCAGCTGGCCCAGGAGCTCGATATGAGTGATGGTCAAGAGGCTGACTTAGAACTCACAGAGATCCGCCTGCCTCTGCCTCCTGAGTGCTGGGATTAAAGGTGTGCACTAGCCATGCCCAGCTAAGAGAAATTCTTAAATGAAATTGAAAAATGAAAGGCGCTATTAGAATTTCCGAATAAGAACCAAGTAGAAAATAGAATATAGAGTTTAGGGGGGTGGTCATAAGACCAGAGCCAGACCTTCAGCAGACTGAACGGAGGATTTGTTTCAGCTTCTCCACGAGGACAAAGCAATCTGTGCAAAGGTCAGGAGGGAGAGGTGATTTATATTCCTGAAACATAATTATGGCAATACAGAGCTGTAGAATGTACTGGTTCAGTTGTCCCATGGGTCCCTTTTCCTGGAGTTGTAACATAAAAATACTTCAGTGTAAGCTAGAGCAGTATACAATAAGGTAAGAGACTCCAGACTAGCGAACTATTCCTGGACGGTGTACTTCGTGGGCATACCGGGTTATGCATAGCTGGGATTCTATCAGGCTGGTCGAAAGATGGATTGGCTTTAACAGTTGGGCTAGGACAAGACATTTGATTCTCAGGGAACCTCTGCATTTCTATCAAAGGGACAATGCAGATAGCACACATGCACACACAAATTAAAAAAAAAATGTAGTAAGTTTGAGCCCGGTTGTGGCTCAGCTTTAATCTGCAAATATGGAGTGATGCAGGGCAGGCAGATACTGTGTAGAGTTCAAGGCCAGCCTGGTCTACAGAATGAGTTCCAGGAACACTCGTCGGGGCTACCAGGGAGAACCCGTCCTCAAAAAAGATGTAAAAAAAAAAAGCATAGTAATTTAAGAGAAAATAAATCTAACATAATCAAAACTTGTTGTAGATATTACCTAAACACTGTAAATATTATATAACCAGAAAAAGTTTTAAAGATCTAAAATTATGCCCATACTATAAATTCTTCCAGAGGTTCGTGTAAGCATAGGCTTTGTCCCCAGCACTAGCGGAGGCCAGAGGCAAGCAATAGTCGTGGGAAGTTTCAGACAAGCCAGAGCGCTACATAGTGGAGGACTTTGTTTAAAACAACAAAACCTTCCCAGAAGGCTAGTGTGATATCCCAAGCACTTAGGAGGCTAAAGCATGCCTCAGGTAGGGATAATCCTACCTGTACAGCGTTCTTTGGGAAGGTGGGAACGCAGATAAAATGATATTGGAGGTTAGTGCATGAGTACGTGATTAGTGTCTCTGTGTAATCTCAGAAAAAAAAAGAACGCTAAAATGCAGGAGGATCACTGTGAGTCAAGCAGCGTGTGCACATTACCGCGAGTTCTAGACAGCAAGTCTATAAGTGTAAAAACCCTTCTGAGAAAAGCAAAAATTAAAACAAAAAAAAAAGTCTCTTCCATAAAGTAAGAAATAAAGGAACACTTCCCAACCTCACCCTGTGAAGCCAAGGATTACTGAATGCAATACAACAACTGTACCTCACGAACCCAGAATAGAATAACGGCTTCACAGACTGAAAATCAATGATCTAAGCGTTCACCTAAAGAAACCATAAAAATGTCTGGTGTGATGGTCATTTTTTGAATCCCAGCACTCAAGAGGCAGAGACTCCCTGTGAATTCAAGTCTAGCCCGGTCCTACAACAGACGATGTTCCAGGCCAACTGAGGCTAAAAGGAGACTTTGTTCTCAACCGAAGACACAGAGAAGAGAAGAAGGAAAGAAGAAAGAAACCGATAAAAAGCCAGACTTGGGACACACCTTTAATTAAAGGCTACACTTTAATCCCAGGCACATCGTGGATGAAGCAAAGGCACGGTAGACCTCTATGATAATTCAAGGCAGCCTTGTCTCATATAGTAAGTTCCGCACCAAACTAATAATAAAGAGTAGGAATAGCACTAACAAAAAAATAAAAAATTAAAACTGGGGCAAAATGAAAGCTGAGTGGACAATGACACTGACAAACTGGTCCGTGGTAGGTGGCCGTCTGGGACGATCTGTGAGAGTGCTTGCCGCTCCTGCAGGTGGACCTCGACGTTGCGCAGATGCTTGCCGCTCCCATGCAGGGGACCCGAACGTTTGCAGAGTGATGCTCTCAGAAAGCCGACAATCTGCATGCTTGCCTACCTGCGGGACCGCCACGGATTCGGCAACTGCCGGTCGATGTGGCAGTTTGCGATGCTGCCCGCTCTGCAGGGGACACCGACGGGTTCGGCTCCGCAGCCAGTGCGAGGCTTGCGCTCGGGGCCGACGGTTGCAGTGCACGTTTGGGGACCCGACGTTGTGCAGAGTGGTCCGTCTCCCTAGCCAGGACGACTCGACTGCACCGCGGGCCAACGGGACCCGACGTTGCAGAGTGCTTGCCGCTACCTGCAGGGGACCCGACGTTGCAGAGTGCTTGCCGCATCCTGCAGGGGACCCGACGTTGCAGAGTGCTTGCCGCACCTGCAGGGGACCCGACGTTGCAGAGTGCTTGCCGCACCTGCAGGGGACACTGCGAGTCTCCGCTTCAGTGACGGGTCAGAATGTGCTCCTGCAGGACCGACGTGCAAGTCCCTGCAGGGGACACGTGCAGAGCTCGCTCTGCAAGACGCAGTTAGGCTTGCCGAGTCTGAACTGCAGTTTTGTCTGCATAAACAAAATCCTTTGATTGCAGATAGTAGACAGGATCCCTGAAAGCTGACCATCATACATTCCAAGGAAGTGTCAGTTGGTCTTGGACAGCTAAGGGGATGCTGAAAGAGAAACATCAGCAAGGTCCAGTGTGGTATGAAAAGATCTCACGGCTTCTATCAGTTCTTTCATCAAACATTCAGTACAGCAGCGTGGAGGGGAGGTGCTGGCCAATTGAGTCCTCCACAATCCAGAGACACTGTCTTTGAGCCAAGCAACCTCTTTGATGTGGCATGCTGCTGTTGCCTTGGAGGTCTCTGTACATCTCTCCACCCCTGATGGTCTTAGTGAGGCTGGCTACCAGGCCTGCCACTAGAGCAGGCACTTGGTTCTGACACACTGCAGCTGGTCAGTGCTGTGCCTCTGCCTTTCAATCGGCCACACCTGGCTATTGAAAGGGCTCCAGGCTGATGAACAATCTCTAACCCCAGATAATTTACATCAGTCTGGGGTGATACTTACCCAACACCCTAGGACAGGCTTAAGTCTTTTTTTTTTTTGTTTTTATTCTTATATTTCTGTATTTTATTATTGGAAATATTTCAATTTATATATAACAAACCTAGAAAACAGTATGATGCACTTAATTTCAGGAAGCGACTTATAATTAAGTTATTTACTTCCCCCTTCCTCTTACATTCTGGAAAATTATTTGAAGCAAATCTTTGAACACCATAACATTTCAACCTGCAAGATATTTAATATAGGTTCTCTAGAATATAAGATTTTTAGTTACACATTATTGTGCCTGAAAAAGAATAGTACTTTGATATGCACTTTCAAGTCTGTGGTCAACATTTCTAGTTTGTTTGAATCTGGCCAGATCTTGAGGTTAGTCTTTTAAATTGCTTCTACTCTGTAGGTTTCCCACGTCACTTCTTCTTTACCTGCATAGTGTGATTTTTTTTGCCTTGACGTGTGAATGAAGCAATGTCCCCCATGGCTTCAAGTATTCAGACAGTTTTTCCCAAGTTGGTGGCACTGTTTTGGAAGTCTAGGAAGTGTGGCATTTGCTGGAGCAAGTACATCATTGGAGGGGGGGGTGCAGGCTTAATCCTTTCTTTAGGCTTCTAAAGCCTTCCAGAAGCTTACTGGTATACCATTGTGGCTTTTCTGGGTTTTTTTGGTTTTGTTGCGGTTTTGCTCTAGGAACTCCAAGTGGACACAAATCTTGCCACAGTTGCTTTTGAGTAGCCCAGGAAGACCACTTGGTCTCTTCTGCTCTTCTTGCATCCCCTCTTGATTGCTTCTGCACTTCACAAACCCAGGTTACGTGGTGCTGTACATCATTTAGATTTGCCAGAGCAGCTCCTGGTTTATAATGATCACATTCCAGCATGGGGCTCAGCAAAGCCACTGAAGCCCCCCATACCATTCTGGAGGTCCTAAGGAGCCAACCTGTTTCTCAACTCTTCTGTAAACCAGTCCGCCCTGCCACTGAGCGCCAGTGAAAGGGCGTCAAAGTACGCAACTCCTGTCTACTTCTCTGAGTACACCTGTCCTTTCTCAGTTCCTATCTCCCAGTTCCTGATATTCATGGGGGCCTCAGCTGGGGAAAATCAAAAATCTTAATGGTTTCTACAAGCCAATCCATCAGGGGCTGA
Source organism: Rhizomys pruinosus (assembly GCA_009823505.1). Classification (NCBI taxonomy): domain Eukaryota; kingdom Metazoa; phylum Chordata; class Mammalia; order Rodentia; family Spalacidae; genus Rhizomys; species Rhizomys pruinosus. Next base: position 1,980,529 of record VZQC01009573.1, on the reverse strand, counting down.
TTTCCTGCATATTTCCTCAGATCATGTTGCCTTTGTCTCAAGGAGAGATGAGCAGTTTCACTGCTCAGTTTCGTCACCTAACTGCACTCAGATGGAGCTGTCTGTCCCCATGTCCCAGAGCCTCACAATACAGGCGCCACAGACTTCATTGCTGTTTAAAAGTCCTTTCCAGGGCCTGCAGAAGCTGAGATAGCTCACCAGTTGTAAAGAAACACTGGCTTTCTTACAAGAACGACCTGGTTCGAATCCCAGCACCCACATGGCCGTTCCAAGGGCCTCAGAAACCTCCTGTCTGACATCCTTGGGCCACGTATACAAAGGTGCGCTTACACCTGCAGGCAAGCATACAATCATAACACAAAAAATTAAAATGACTCAGATAATGGACAAGAATAGGAAGGAAGGAAGGGAAGGAAGAAGGAAGTAAGGAAGGAAGAAGGCAAGGAAGGAAAAGAAATTTTAAAGTCTTCCAAATCCAAGCATTTAAGATACAACACTCCCTGCCTATTAGGTCTCTCACAATGGGCCATTTGCAAGGGCTTCACTTCATGGCAGATTGTGATTTGCCCCTTTGTCTCTGTACTAATAGGCTAGACCTTAAGTGTGTCTTCGATGGTGCAAATATCACCCCAGAGGTATGTGATGTAAAGCGAATCTTCTATCAACTTTACCTTCTCTCTTCTACCCTTGTTACGCTGATTCTTCCCATGGTCCAACTTTTCAAATTGGGCTCTTTAACAGATGTGAGTTGTATTCTCTTTACTTTATAGTTTTTCTTCATGTGTAAGAAGCAGCAAGATAACACCTCTATTGAATCCTCCGAATTTTTGTGCTTTCCTTTCCAAATCAGAAGGTAATGTAGATAGAAGATAGCATCCACATGACCTTTCCCCATTTTAATCCCACCCTTAAGCAAACAAGTTCTTAACTGGAAGACAGCTGAGCCTCAGATAAATGTTTCAGGAGCCATGTGACAACTGATACCACAGCCTGCTATGAGCCTGTGCAACTGATACCACAGTCTGCTGAGCCCATCCCATACATGTTCCTTTCAGGGATTGTAACATATCCTTTTAATCCCTCACTGTATTGAGAGGCAATTCCCTATACTCGATTCATTCAAGGAGGCATTGTCCACCCCCTATCGACCAAGTAGAGGAATGAGAATGACCACCCAGAATTCTACCTCGCAGATGTATTCATTCTCCGACAGCCAGATTTGACTGCATGTCCTGTCTACCTCATCACTAGGGAATTATGCAACCATAATCATTAGCAAAGGGTAACCAAATAACCCGTGCGACACATGTAGGGAAAGGTAGCCATATCCCTTGTGGGTGGCTCAGCCCACACAGATCAGTCCCTCAGCTACCATGTTCAGCACCTGCTGATGGGGCCATGCAACCACTCCTTCCCAGCTCATTTTTGGTTCTGTCAGTTCAGGCTGCTGATTGCACTGTGTGACACTTTTCCTGGGGACCTGTGAACCCCAGATAGGAACTGCACAACAAAGTAAAGACACCAGTGAAGTCTAACTTGGTGAGTCAATGAGTTTTGGGGCTTACTTATGAGTGTGCAGGTGGTTATGTACAGAACAAAGCTTAGCTTGAAGGGGGGCTTCCCTCCCCAAAGCCCACCCTGACAGCACGGAGAACCAAAACTCACAAAAAAGTTTGGAAGCTCCATCTTCCTCTGCACAACTTGCAGTCTAGCGTTGAATTGTCCTACCAGAAGTATTAGTTCATAATCTATATCAGCAGGTGCTTACTGCCTCTATATAACAGGGATAATGGGCGGTCCTTGGTGATATGCTGGCGAGAAGGTATTCAGGGATTTCCATAAAACTTACTCCCTAAGTCATTAACTACCATCCATACTAACTAATTCCTGACCTGAGCTGCTGGATGGTTCAGGTGGACGCGAGGGATGCAGAAGGGGTGCAGAAGGGATGCAGAAGGGGTGCAGAAGAGGATGCAGAAGGGTAGAAGGGATCAGAAGGCAGTGCAGAAGGGATGCAGAAGGTCAGGGCACAGAAGGGATGCAGAAGAGATGCAGAAGGGGCACGAGAGTATGAGGCGCAGAAGGGAAATGCCAGAAGGGACGCAGAAATGGATGCGACATGGACGCACAGCAAGGGATGCAGGCAAAGGAGGCACATGAAGTGGGCGCAGAAGGAGCAGAAGGGACGCAGAGAGAAATATGCAGGAACGGCCAGAGGGATAAGCCAGATGCCAGAAAGGACAGAATGATTGCAGACAGGGAGCAAAGGCAAGAAAGGATGCAAAGGGCACAAGATAGAGGATGCAGAAGGGGCACAGAAGGGATGCAGAAGGGTGAGACGCAGATGCAAAGGATGCAGAAGGGGTGCACAGGATGCAGAAGGGGGCAGAAGGGGTGCAGAAGGGACGCAGAAGGTATGCAGAGGGATGCAGAAGGGGCACAGAAGGGATGCAGAAGGGGCACAGAAGGGATGCAGAAGGGGCAGCAGAAGGGGTTGCAGAAAGGGACGCAGAAGGTATAGGCAGAGGGGCGTCAGAAGGTATGCAGAAGAGGATGCAGAAAGGAAGCAGTATGGGGGCACATGAATGTGGGGGTGCAGAAGGAGATGCAGAGGGGACAGAAGGGTATGCAGGAGGGTAGAACTGGTCTTTGGTGTCTTGGGAAGCTGATTGTTGGATCTTTGGTCCTGCGTTCTTAGTTTGATTGGCCATTTGTGGCCTTGGGTTGAGTTATCCTCCCACTGGGATTAAGATGTGGTCTTTGGTCTTGATTAAGATCTAGTGCGCTGTGGGGGCGGAGTTACCTCCCAGCCGGTATTAAAGGACGCGTTAGTGTGACTCTTGAGAATTTGAGATCTCCTGAGCCCAGCGGCAGGTGCCGTGGGCGCGGGGCTGAAGAGCCCCCCCCCCCCCCCACCTCCCAAGCTGAGATTACGAAGAAGAATCTGAAGGAGGCAAGCAAAGCACGCCTTCGAACACAGGACTCACATCGGAATACAGGCAAGGGAAGCCATATGCCAGGATCACGAAGAAGAGAACTACACTGGAAAGGGGCAGGATAATCCCACGCCAAGCTTCCCAACCCTATGGACGACTCCTGCCGTGGGGATCCCTCGCGAATGCCCCAGGGACACAGAATCAGAAACACAATTGGAACATACTAAAGAACTACAAGATCATAAAGAACAAATTAAAGAACTAAAGAAAAGAGAATGAACGGACCGAGAGAGAGAGAGAGGAATCGAAATACTCCGGAAGGAAGTAGAAACACTGAAAAGAATCCCATGCTGAAAAAAGAAAAAGAAACACAACCAGCAAACAAAAAGAGCTACAAAAAGAGATAAGAAGCTCCAAAAAGAAATAGAAACACAAAGAAATCAGAAAAGGAAAGGAAAAAAGGGAAATCAAACACTCATCCAATTCAAGAGATAAGGAATGAAAAAAGCCTCAAGAAGAGACAGAATGGAGGAAGCAGAACAAAGTGTATCAGACCTGGTAGGATCAACACAGAACAACTAAAATAAGATAGATTATGAAAATTTAAAAATACACAAAACAAGCAAACAAACCCAGGAGCTGTGGGACACTATGAAAAGATCAAACCTCCGCATCATAGAAGAGAGGAAGAGAAGAATCCCAAGAGAAATGGTATTGATCAGATCTTCAACAGAATAATAGATAAAAATGAAAACTTCCCCAACTAAAAAACGGACAAAACCATACCAATACAAGAAGCACACAGAACATCCAAACAGACAAGAATCAGAAAATAAAATTCTCCCGCCACATCTAGTATTAAAATGCTGACACTCCAAAACAAAAGGAAAAATTCTTAAACGACACGAGAAAAACAACAATTCGTGACCTTATAAGGGCGAAGACCTATCAGACAATAACAACGATACTTCTCAGGCAAATGCTATGAAGGCAAGAAGAACCTGGAGCAAAACATTCCAGTGATGAGGGACAATGGATGCCAGCCAGGCTACATACTCCCCAGAAAAAAGTCAATATAGTTGACAGGACGAGAGAAAATATCTTCCATGAATAAAACAAATGAAGAATACAATCCGTGGAAAATCCAAGCCCTTCAGTGAATACTATAGAAGACAATTCAACGAACAGAGAAAGGAGATGCAAACCAACCCCAGGCCACCTACGAACGGAGAAATCACTAAATTAATAAAAGCATGAACTGCAGAAGTAAGAAAACCTAATACCAAAACGACAGATGAGATAATAAGGCAAAAGGAAGCAACACAAAGCTATCAGTCATAACCTAATTTAAATGTGGACTAACATTCCTACCAATCAAAAGACACTAGAATGGCCCTTTTCTCTCCCCACCCCCCCTTCCTTTTTCTTTCCTTTCTCGGGAGACTGGCATAGGAACAACAGAACTCCATCGATAAATTGCTGTCTACAAAAGAAACACATTTTCCTTACCAAGGAACAGACCTCATCATGAAGCCGAAGATGGACAAAATATCCCCAAGGCAATGGTACCCAAACAAGAACAGCAGGTGTTGCTTCTATATCCTACGAATATAGACTTCAAAGTAAAAAGAAAGCTCAGAAGAAGACCAAACGACCAAGGCCCTTACATTTTCATCAAAGGACAATCCATCAAGAAGATTTAACCAATTAATGAACACATATATGCCCAAATTCCTGGATGCCACCAAACCTATTTACTTAAAGCACCACTTCTCCAGGAACAAAGTTCAACAGACTAAACCCAGCAAACACTTCAAGATAGTGGGATTTCACATTCCCCACTGAGTCCTTGGAATAGGTCAACGGACAAAAAATAACACAGGAGAGACATTCTGAATACTAAAGAATCGATATTATACCACCACAAGGACCCTATCATAGACAGTCATTACGAAAATTCTATCCCTAATACCCAGAGAATACCTTTCTATCTTCAGCACCCCACGGACATCATTCTCCAAAACTCGACCACATCCTAGCGGACACCAGATAGAAAACCTCTACAAATACAAAAAGATTGAAATTAATTTCATGCACTTCATCGGACCACAGTGCATATGTTAAAAGCTCAACATCAACACCAGACAAGCCCTCGAAAAAAAAAAAAAAAATTAAAGAACACATGGAGACTAAACAACACACCTCCTTTAATAATAAAATGGGTCAAGAAGAGATCTAAAGTAAAGGAACATAAGAACACATTCCTGAACGACTGAACATGACATGCACATACACACACACAAAACCATTGGGATACCTATAAAAGTCGTCCTAAGAGGAAGCTTATAGGTAGTCGACCAACTGGATCAGCCTACCATTAGAAAAAAATCAGAAGAGCAAAAAACAAGTAAAAAAGCAAAATACTAACACTACAGCTAAAAGCACTTGGAGATGTAACAACAGATGAACCCTCAACGCAAAGAGGAAGGAAATAAACAAAATCAGAAGCAAAATTCAATGAAATAGAAACAAAGAAAAACAATACAAATAAAGATAATGAAAGCCAAAAGTTTGCTTCTTTGATCTAAGAGATATAAGAGACAAGATAGGCAGACCTCTAAAGCCAGTTAACAAAAAGACAAGAAGAAAACTCCAATCAAGTACAAATCAAAATCTGTCGATGACCAAGAAGGAAAATATCACACCGGACAAGGAAAAGAGTAGCAAGAAACATTATATGGGAATATCTAACAGGAACCTATATTTATAACCAAAGTTTAGAAACTAGAAGAATGAAAAAACTAATGCTATGAATATCTGTAAATCCTGGGAACACCAAAGCTTGGTCAAGAGGAGACCACAGCCTAAACAGACCGAAGGGATGCAGAAGGGGCGCAGAAGGGATGCAGAAGGGGCACAGAAGGGATGCAGAAGGGACACAGAAGGGATGCAGAAGGGATGCAGTTGGGGCACAGAGGGATGCAGAAGGGGCACAGAAGGGGTGCAGAAGGGGCACAGAAGGGATGCAGAAGGGATGCAGAAGGGGCGCAGAAGGGATGCAGAAGGGATGCAGAAAGGATGCAGAAGGGGCACAGAAGAGGCGCAGAAGGGATGCAGAAGGGATGCAGAAGGGGCACAGAAGGGATGCAGAAGGGGCGCAGAAGGGATGCAGAAGGGATGCAGAAGGGGCACAGAAGGGGTGCAGAAGGGATGCAGAAGGGGCACAGAAGGGATGCAGAAGGGGCGCAGAAGGGATGCAGAAGGGACGCAGAAGGGATGCAGAAGGGGCACAGAAGGGATGCAGAAGGGGCACAGAAGGGATGCAGAAGGGGCGCAGAAGGGATGCAGAAGGGGCACAGAAGGGATGCAGAAGGGGCGCAGAAGGGATGCAGAAGGGATGCAGAAGGGGCGCAGAAGGGATGCAGAAGGGATGCAGAAGGGGCGCAGAAGGAATGCAGAAGTGATGCAGAAGGGGCACAGAAGGGATGCAGAAGGGGCACAGAAGGGATGCAGAAGGGGCGCAGAAGTGATGCAGAAGGGGCACAGAAGGGATGCAGAAGGGGCCAGCACTAATCTATGAGGCATTTTAGTAGTAAAGGAAGTGGGGAGTCTGGAGTCTCCCTGTTGTGCAGGACAAAGAGCCCCAGCTCCAAGTCCCAAAGTTTCTATTTTCAGGGATAAGGTGCAAGCTCTTTAGGAACAAAGGGCAGGAACAGAGACAGGGTGTTTCTCTGTAGGGGCTCAGGAGACTATGAGCAGCAAAATGTGCCCTACTTACAAGGTATAGAACAGGTTCTTTCACAACGGCATAAATAAGGCATGGATTTTTATCTTATCTGAACATAAGGGACACTCTCGTTCAGAGCCTGCATCTGCAAACATGCCCATCTTGCTTCATTATCATAGACACTTTTGGCTGGTGGTGACTTTGCAGGTAGGCCGTGCTTTCTGCAGAGTTCAATCAGGACAGATTTGAACTCAGGTTCTTATACTTGCACAACAAGTCCTCTTACTGAGCCATCTTCCCAACCTACTAAATTCATTGTAAAAGAGAAATCATATTTATTGGGTTCATCTATAAACTCTAAGATGTTTTTGTATGTCTTCAAACAAGTTAAGCAATTTCTTAAATAATCATTTTTTAATTTAATTTCACTTTCTAAATTATTTTTATTTTTAATCACATGTACACAGGTATGTCTGTGGGGTGTGTGTATACACAGGTATTGTAAGAGAGGCCCACACTGACTCCATTTTGAGTATAGCCACCATTTTAAGCAATTACTGGAACTTCCCAATCCAGGGAAAAGGTTGATTGCTCAAAGACAGTTGCTCAAGGCCTCAAGAACAGCTAACTTAAGCTTGTTGAAGATAACTGTTGACATATGAGGGCAGATGGACTGACCCAACATTTCCTCATTCCAGTTGCAGGATTGTGTCTAAAGATAACTGTTGGTATGTGGGGTGCTCTTGGGCTGACCCAACCATGAGCTGTAAACCTGTTATTATCCAATAAGGCTAGAAGTTACCCAAACCCCACTAAAATTCCCCTAGACCCTGTATAAAAGGCCTGCGAGCCAAGTTATCGGGGTCGGAGCCTTTTCCCTCCCACCCCAGCATGCTGGTTTACTCCCCCCCCTCCCCCCGAAGTAAAGTCTTGGTTTTCCATCCTTCGGTGTGTCTGGTGTGGATTCTCTAACCCTAACATTATGTCTGTGGGGGCTTGTGTATACACAGGTATGTCTCTGGGGCATGTGTATACACTAGTGCAGGTGCTCACAGAGCCCAGAAGAGGGCACTGGATGCCCTGATACTGGAGTAACAGGCAACTGTGACTCACCCAACCTGCATACTAGGAACTGAACTCAGGTCTTTTGTAAGAGCAGTACATGCTCTGGAACACTGAGCCATCTTACTTGCCCCAATTTCACTATATACATATGTGTGTGTGTGTGTGTGTGTGTGTGTGTGTGTGTGTATGTGTATCATCTGCATGTGTGTAAATGTAACCGTGTTGTCCAATGCCTCCAGAGGTCAGAACATGTCAGATTATCCTGGAACTGGACTTACAGACAGTTGTTAGCTGCCATGTGGGTGCTGTGAATCAAACCTTGGTCTTCTGCTGTGGGACTTATGTAAGGCTTGGTGCCCACCTGGGACAGCAAGCATGGCTTGAGACTCCGGAAGCCATTTCCTGAGGTCAGTAGTTCAGCCATTTGGAGCGGGAAAGAGACCTCTGTCCTCCATGGTCCCTCACTCGCAGCCTTAGGCTTCAGGCTCCTGCTAGTAGTAACAAAGTTTCTGTTTCCTCATTCCATCAACCAGAATTAGCCCCAGCCCACCCTCTCCCTAACTGCCATGTTATCCTAACCTTTCTACAATTGAGCAAGGCCCCCTTCCTGTAACTGGCTATAAAAATTATTCCCTGGGGCTGGAGAGATGGCTATAGCGGTTAAGAGCTCCGACTGCTCTTGCAGAGGACTGGGATTCAATTCCCAGCACCCACATGGCAGCTAAGAACCTTCTTTAAGCCGGGCATGGTGGCACACACCACTTGGGAGGCAGAGGCAGGCGGACCTCTGTGAGTTCAAGGCCAGCCTGGTCTACATAGTGAGCTCCAGTCCAGCTGAGAATAAAGGGAGACCCTGTCTCAAAAAAGACAAAAAATATTTGTTTATATATTTATTTATTTTGTCTATATGAGTGTCTTTCCTGCACGCATGCATGCAAGTGCACCATATCATAGATAGCTCATGGAGGCCAGAAGAGGGTGTTGGATCCCCTGTAATTGGAGTAGAGATGTTTTTATTCACCATGTGGGTTCTGGGAATTGAACCCCGGTCCTCTGCAGGAGCAGCCAGTAAGCCATCTCTCCAGCCCGGCTCCGTTACAGCCTTCATAGTCAGACAAGTTAGCAAACAGCAGGCGTTTCGGGAACATCTGAGTCAGGATGTGAAAATCTCTTTCCAAGATTGCTAAGGAAAGAATAAAATTTATTTTTTTATTAATTTTTATTTATTTCTGTATGTGTATGAATGTACTGTTTGCATGCAGGTCTGTGCACCCATGTCGTGCAATGCCGCGGAGGTCAGAAGAGGGACTCGGATTCCCCTGGAACTGGAGTTCTCCTGGAATTGGAGTTTCAGACGGTTCTCAGCCGCCATGTGGGTGCTGGGGATCGAACCCGGGTCCTCTGTAAGAGCGGTCGGCGCTCTTAACCGCTAGGCCATCTCTCCAGCCCCCCATGTTTTTATTTATTTCTGTATGTGTATGAATGTACTGTTTGCATGCAGGTCTGTGCACCCATGTCGTGCAATGCCGCGGAGGTCAGAAGAGGATCTCGGATTCCCCTGGGACTGGAGTTCTCCTGGAATTGGAGTTACAGATGGTTCTCAGCCGCCATGTGGGTGCTGGGGATCGAACCCAGGTCCTCTGCAAGAGCAGTCGGTGCTCTTAACCGCTAGGCCATCTCTCCAGCCCCCCATGTTCTACTTGTACACACACACACACACACACACACACACACACACACACAATATATATAAAGTAGCCACCTGTTTTTGTTATTCAATTCTTTCTTGGGACATGACACATAAAGGGCAATTAGATGAAAGCAATTACCCTATATACATGAAACAGCTGGCTAGCAGGCAAAATGATGTAAACAATTATGAGCACGGTAACAAGAAACTCAAAGAACATGTAAAATGCCTGATTGCATTTAAGAGAAATGATAGCTTTTATTTTATTTATTTTAATTTATTTATTTTTTGTCTTTTTGAGACCAGGTCTCCCTGTATCTCAACAGGCCTGGAACTCACTCTGTAGACCAGGCTGGCCTTGAACTCACAGAGATCTGCCTGCCTCTGCCTCCTGAGTGCTAGGATTAAAGGCATGCTCCACCACGCCAGATTATTTTATTTTTTGGTCTTTTTGAGACGAGGTCTCTCTGTAGCCCCAGCAGGGTTGAAACTCACTATGATAGACCAGGCTGGCCTCGAACTCACAGAGATCCATCTGCCTCTGCCTCCCAAGTGCAGGGATTAAAGGCATGTGCTACCATGCCCAGCTTGTTGAGTTTTCCTTAGGGGATTCCCAAACAAGTATCAAGGGGATAAGTGTTCCCAGATAGCTTCAGGACAGAGCTCCCCTGAGGAGCAGAGAGAGGTGACAAAATGGAGCAAATGGAAGTGTAGTTGAAGGCATTTTCATAGGCTGTACAGAAGCCATTTGGCAGTCTGTGCATTGAACTTAGGTTAGTCTTTAAGATGTATCTCAGGCACTGGAGTCATGACTCAGTGGTTAAGAGCACTGGAGTTCTTGTAGGGGACCCACGTTTGATTCTTAGCACCCACATGGCATTAACAACTGTCTGTGCTGTCTGTAATGTCAGTTCCATGGGATCTGATGCCTTCTGACCTCCAAGGGCATTGCACAACATGGCACACCTACATACATGCAGGCAGAACACTCATACACAGAAAATAAAATCAAATATCTTTTTTTTTAATTTTATGCGTATGAGTGTACTGTCTGCATGTAAGTAGGTGCACCCATGTTGTGCAATGACGCGGAGGTCAGAAGAGGGTGTCAGATTCCCCCGGAACTGGAGTTAAAGAAGGTTCTTAGCCACCATGTGGGTGCTGGGAATCGAACCCGGGTCCTCTGCAAGAGCAGTCAATGCTCTTAACCACTGAGCTGCCTCTCCAGCCCTCAAATCAAATATCTTTTTAAAAGATGTATCCTGGGGCTGGAGAGATAGCCTAGCGGTTAAGAGCACTGACTGCGGGGCGTGGTGGTGCACACCTTTAATCCTAGCACTTGGGAGGCAGAGGCAGGAGGGTCTTTGTGAGTTCAAGGCCAGCCTGGTCTACAGAGTGAGTTCCAGGACAGCTGGGGCTACAGGGAGACCCTATCTCGAAAAGACCAAAAAAAAAAAAAAAAAAAGAGCACTGGACCCGGGTTCAATTCCCTGCACCCACATGGAGGCTAAGAACCATCTTTGATTCCAGTTCCAGGGGAATCTGACACCCTCTTCTGACCTCCGCAGGATTGCGCAACACGGGTGCACCAACCTACATGCAGACGGTACACTCATACACATAAAAAATAATAAATGAAAAAATTTATAAGTAACCAGCCTCAGGCATTTTGACATAGCAACAGAAATAAGAGTTGTAAGACTGCAGCGCATGGTAGCTCATGTCTTTCTTTAATTCTAGCACTAGGGAGGTAGAAGCAAAGGGTCAGGGGTTCCAGGTCATCTTTGGCAACATCGTGAGTTTAAGCACTGTCTGGGCTACATGAGATGCTGTCTCACAAAAACGAAACAAGGGCTGGTAAGATGGCTCAGCAGGTAAAGGTGCTTGCTGCTAAGCCCAAGGACCTGAATTCAATCCAGGGACACATATGGTAGGAAAGAACCAACTCTCCCAAGTTGTCCTATGATTTCCACATGTAACACATACAAATNTAAAATTTAAAGAATTTTAGAGAAGAAAAAGCTAGGCATGATCATGTTGTTGTAACCCCAGTTCTAGTGGAGGACAGAGCATTGCTGCAGCTGATTGGCCACCAGCCTAGCCAAAAACCAGGAAGTTCCAGGTTCACTGAGAGACCCTGTCTCAAGGACATTAGGCAGAATAGAAGCAAACACTTGAAGTCATCCTCCGGCTTTTGAACTCACAGGCCATGTTCTACTTGTTTTTTTTTTATATTTTTTTTAAAATTTTTATTTATTTGTATGTGTATGAACTGTATCGTCTGCATGGTGGTTTGTGCAAACCTGTGTCGTGCAATGCCACGGATTGCAGACGAGGATATCGGATTTCCATGGAGATCTGGAGTTCTCCTGGACTTGGAGTTACAGATGGTGTTTCTCAGCCGCCCAGTGGGTGCTGGGGATGGAAACCCAGGCCTCTGCCCAGAGCCAGCAGTCGGTGCTCTAACCGCTAGGCAATCTCTCAGCCCCCCATGTTCTACTGTACACACACACACCCCCAACACACACACACACACCCTACACACAATATATATTAAGTAGCCACCTGTTTTTGTTATTCAATTCTTTCTTGGGACATGACACATAAAGGGCAATTAGATGAAAGCAATTACCCTATATACATGAAACAGCTGGCTAGCAGGCAAAATGATGTAAACAATTATGAGCACGGTAACAAGAAACTCAAAGAACATGTAAAATGCCTGATTGCATTTAAGAGAAATGATAGCTTTATTTTCTTTCTTTTAATTTATTTATTTTTTGTTCTTTTTTAGACCAGGTCTCCCTGTATCTCCAACATGGCCTGAACTACTCTTTAGGACCAGGCTGGACTTGAACTAAGAGATCTGCCTGCTCTGCCTTCCTGAGTGCTAGGATACAGGCAGACTCCCACCACGCCACAGATTCAGATATTTTATTTTTTGGCCTTTTTGAGACCGATTCGGTTATCTCTGAGCCCCAGCAGGGTGAAAAGCTCACTATTGATAGACCAGGCTGGCCTCGAACCAACAGAGATCCATTGCCTCTGCCTCCCAAGTTGAGGGACTCTAAAGGCAGTTCTTGCTTCCATGCCCAGCTTGTGCTGCGCTTCATAGGGGATTCCCAAACAAGTATCAAGGGGATAAGTGTTCCCAGATAGCTTCAGGACAGAGCTCCCCTGAGGAGCAGAGAGAGGTGACAAAATGGAGCAAATGGAAGTGTAGTTGAAGGCATTTTCATAGGCTGTACAGAAGCCATTTGGCAGTCTGTGCATTGAACTTAGTAGTCTTTAAGATGTCTCTCAGGCATGGAGTCATGGAATCAGTGGTTAAGAGCACTGAAGTTCTGTAGGGGACCCAGTTTGATTCTAGCCCACTATGGCATTAATCATGTTGTGCTGTCTTAATGTCAGTTCCATGGGATGTGATGCCTTCTTCTCACCTCCAAGGCATCGCACGACACATGGCACCCTACATACGTGCAGGGCAGAACACTCATACACAGGAAAATAAATCAAATATTTTCTTTTTTTTTAATTTTATGCGTATGAGTGTTTACCTGCATTTAAGAGGTGCACCCATTGTTGTGCAATGTCACGGAGATCAGAAGCGGGTGGTTCAGATTTCCCCCGGAACTGGAGTTAAAGAAGGGTTCTTAGCCACCATGGGGTGCTGCTGGGAACGAAACCCGGGTCCTCTGCAAGAGCAGTCAATGCTTCTTAACCACTGAGCTGGCCTCTCAGCCCTCAAATCAACATATCTTTTTAAAGATGGTACTCCTGGGGGCTGGAGAAGATAGCCTTAGCGGTTAAGAGCACTGGACTTCTGTGGGGGGGGGGCGTGGTGGTGCACACCCCTTTAATCCTAGCCACTTGGGCGGCCGAGGCGGGAGGGTCTTTGTGAGTTTACGGCCAGCCTGGGCTACAGAGTGACGTTTTTTTTCAGGTACAGTGGGCTACCGGGAGACCCCTACCGAAAAGACCCAAAAACAAAAAAAAAAAAAAAAAGAGCACCGGCCTGCTCTTGCAAAGGACCGGTTTTGATCTCCCGCCCCATATGTTGGCTGAGAACTGTCTATAACCCAATTCCAGGAGGAGAACTCCAGTTCCAGTTTCAGGGGGGAATCTGAGGGACCCTCTCTGACCTCTGCGGCATCGCACGCCACCCCCCCCCCGCCGCCCTCCGCACGCTGTCTCTAGCCACCGGAAGTACGAGCTCCTGCGTCCCGAGCTAGGCCTATATGTTCACGGAGCTCCCACCTTAGCCGATTCTAGCCTCGCCCGGATCTCACGCTTATCGAGGACCCAGGGAGATACACAGAACATCTGCAATTGACCGAGGAATAACGTTAGAAATAAGGACGTAGGAGTACTCTCTCAAGTATAGATCAGAAGGCGCGATATGCCACAAGAGACAACTCTTATTCTTACATCATTATCTAGTGCGTGTCTGGAGAGCCCACGTTCAGATATATGATCGGAGCAAGAGCCTCCAGCCGATTGAGAGGATGGCTCCCTAGAGGTAAGTAGGTGCTTAACTGCTTTTTTTTATTTGCAGATGGACTCAGGGTTTTTTTCATATCCACGCACACCACATTTATGTCGTGACTTGAGAAGCCGTTCTCTCGGAACATGAGACCTCTCTCGACACCATAATCACATCCCGTTCCAGCGAAGAATCATATAATTGCTTTATCCTCAGGTTTCCACCCCCAGAGGAATACCAATTTCGTGACACCGTCCATAACACCTCATTTTTGAGAGTTCACGGTCCGAACTCCTCATGCCAATTAAGCGGATAGCTGCTTTCGGCGATCCTCTTCCTGTCAAGCTGGCGCCCCTTGCTACTGCAGCCCTTCCCCATACTCATATCTTGTGCACAACGCCACCCAAGTCAATGTATATATCAGTGGATATAGTCGAAGATGACTGCTAGATAGACTAGACAGTACCACTTGTACACTAGGAAAAAATCATCAATAACATAACAAAAATTTTTAATGTATCCCAGCAATGGCATGGGTGGTGCACGCCTTTAAATCCCTAGCATTGTGGTCCAGGCAGATGGCAGCGTGGATTTCTCTGGAGTTCGAGGCTGCCTGGTAGACACGAGTGAGATCACAGTGCCAGCTGGGAATCAAAGGGACGGAAACTCAACCCTCCTGTATCAAAAAGGACAGATAATAAAAAAAAAAAAAAAAAAAAAAAAAAAAAAAAAAAAAAAAAAAAAAAAAAAAAAAAAAAAAAAAAAAAAAAAAATCAAAAGATGTATCCCAAGGGCTGGAGAGATGTCTCAGTGGTTAAGAGCACTGGCTGCTCTTGTAGAGGACTTGGATTCAGTTCCCAATACCACATAGTGCCCAAGTGCTACCATAACTCCTGCTCCATTGGACCTGATGTCCTCTTCTGGCTGCTCTTGTAGAGGACCTGGATTCACTTCCCAGCACCACACAGTGCCCAGCTACTACCATAGCTCCTGCTCCATGGGACCTGATGTCCTCTTCTGGTCACTGTGGGTATTACATACATGCAAGCAAGGCATTCACACACATAAAAATAAAGATGTATCCCAGGGATGAGGCAGGCAGGGGACTTGTGTTAGTTTCAGTTGTCAGCTTGTCACTGAGAAGTATACAGATGCTAAGAAAAAGGCCAAATCAGTCAGAATTAAAAGTAAATAAAGGCAGGCATTTATTGCAGGGACTGTGCTATCTCAGGCGAATCCATGGCCAGGGCCACGAGAAAGTGTGCATCTGGGTAGCAGGGAGAGCCTTTTAAAGGTCAGGGGAGGGGAGATGGTGAGGTGTTGGAATCAGCCAATCAGGTCCAGTGGTCTCATGGTAATTTAGAACTCCATCCGGTGATTTTTTCTGACAAACGCAAACTCCAGACAGGAGGAAAAGAAGGAAGGTCCTTCCAGTCTATGCCATCATGGCTTTTCGCCCTAAGCCCCAACCTAACATCCCAGACTCTTAGGATATAGGAGGTGATGACTCTGCTCTGGCTTCTTCCTGCTGAGCTGGGATGTTGAAGGGAGGGAGATTCAGGAGTAGGCAGGGCTGTGGGCACAGGGATGTAGGGATGCAAAGACTGCTCTGGAGACCTCCTGGATGTATTCCTGCAAAAAGCAGAGGAGACCCAGTGCTAAGATCAAAAGGAGTCTCCTGGTTGAGTTCAGAGAGGCTCCTCTTCCTGTTAGATGGTTTTGGTCAGAGAACTGGGTCTAAATGTGGGCTCTCCAGTTTCATCCATCCAGGTATCCCAAGCATGGACATGCCAGCAGTATGTCGAATCTGGCACAGCATCACCTGGTCGGGTGAAGACTGAGACAATAACAAGACAAAGGGCAACCAGGCAGGGGTGTCACAGAGTCTGGTACCTGTGGCAGCAGGGGCAGCAGAGGAAGGGTGAAAGTATAGCAAAGGCTGCCATACCCGACCATTCAGACCTGCCCTTGAGGGTCTCTGGAAAACCTGAGAATAGTGGGTCTCAGCTGTTTGATGGACCATCCATCCTGGGTTGGAGCTCTCTTGAGTCTGGACAAATGATACCAGTGTGGCAGGCCTAGAAGTTTGGCTGCTGACAGTGTAGTAAGGATGATGGTGTGGGGTCCAGTCCATCTGGGATCAAGAGACTTAGGAGATAAAGGGGTTTTGGGGTTTTTTTTTTTTTGTCTTTTTGAGACAGGGTCTCCCTGTGGCCCCAGCAGTCCTGGAACTTGCTCTGTAGACCAGGCTGGCCTTGAACTCACAAAGATCCACCTGCCTCTGCTTCCCAAGTGCTAGGATGAAAGGTGTGCACTGCCACGCCCGGTGGGAGATAAAGTTTTAAGGACACTGTCCCCTGGTGTGAGAGGGCAGATCAGTGGTTGTGGAGTCCACTGAGGTAGGAGCAGGGAAGGGAAGAGAGGAATGACAAAGGAGGTCTGAAAGCCTATGCAGAGTACGCGGTAGTGGGCTGGAGAAGGGTACGTTTGTGAGCTTCCCAGGTGAGTTCAGCCACCACTCCCAGTGCCCTCATACATGGCTGCCATCCAGACTTCGAATGACCAGGCTGTGGCAGAGCTCTGGCAGAGAATGCACAGAATGGTGGATTGTCAGGTCTTAGTCGGGTCCTGTCCTGGAACCGACTGGGCTGAGGGAAAGTAAGTGCGCCGCTCACCCGTTCCCCAGCCTCCTCAGTTCCCAGAGACACTCAGACGAAGCAGGGGAATCCAGTCAAGCAGGATCTCACTTTATTGCAAGCAGGGCAGTGACATATATACAAAACAGCCACAAAAGGCATTTAGGCGAGAAAGCAAATGACCAATGTTCCTGCAGCCCCTCTGGCCCTCTCAGGCAGATTGGCCTACATGGCTGACAATTGTAACTTATGCTGCTTGTCCTTATCTCTCCCCAACCAGAGGTTTTGGCAAACAACCCGGGTCCCTCCTCCTCTACCTCCCCTCAGCGCCATCTTGACCTGGCCGGCCGGGTGGGCCCCATCAGTGGATGACTTGGAGTTTGGGCAGTTTCTAGCCCAGTGACCTCCTTTGCCACACTTGAAGCAGGCTCCTGGAAGAATGGACTTAGGCTGGGCCCCTTCGTGATGGGGCTTGATGGAGCCTTGCCAGTCCCACTGTGGGAATGCTATTTGCCTCAGGGCAGCTACCAGGGCTTGGGCATGGAGTGTAGGCTTTTGTTGTAGCAGAGCCTGTCAGGAGGACTCAGCTGCCTCTTCTCCGCCATTAAATACCTTAAAAGCTATTTTCATCAAATCCTGCACAGGAGTCTGGGGACCATCCTCAGCCTTCTTAATTAATTTTTTTTTTCTGATATCTGGAAAAAACTGAGAGATAGTGAGAAGCCAAGACCATGGGAGGCAGGGTCAAGGCGAGTTTTTAGTATGGTTGTCCTTAATGCATTCTGAATTGCAGGAGAAAAGGAGGCAGGGTAGGTATCTTCAGCAGACAGGAAATAGACTTAAATAAAGCTCACCAAAATCGGTTTCATTTGGACTGTCTCATGTGATCCCCGGAAGTAAAGCCTAATCTTACTGTCCTCGGGTTGCACAGTACTGAGAATCTTTAGCTGTGGAATAATGAATAAGGATCTAATAATTAATTTTGGTGATGGCAGTTTATAAAAGTTGTTCTGAGAAGAGGCACATACATGGAAATGCTTTCAATCAGACATTGTAGAGGTCATTTACAGCACGCAGCCCCAACCAGTTTCTTTGCATTCTCAAGGCTGAGATGGCAAATGTGGCCAATGCAGTTTCTCTATCACACTTTTACCAAACATTTAAAAAAAAAAACACCAGAATTTCCTGGTCAAGGTCGCCCACTCAGATGGGCTGCACGGCCTCTACCAGGGCTTCGGGGCATCGGTACAGGGCATCATCATATACCACGCTGCCTACATAGGGATGGCCAGGGGCATGCTTCCTGACCGCAAGAATATGTACATCTTGGTGAGCTGGATGATCACACAGACGGTGACGGCAGTGGCTGGGGTGGTGTCCTACCCCTTCGACACAATGTGGCACCGCATGATGATGCAGTCAAGCCGGAAAGGAGCTGACATCTTGTACTCTGGCACCCTGGACTGCTGGCGGAAGATCTTCTGGGACAAGGGTGGCAAGGCCTTCTTCAAGGGCGCATGGTCCAATGTGCTTCGCGGCATGGGTGGCACCTTTGTGCTGGTCCTCTATGATGAGCTTAGGAAGGTGCTGTGGGGCTCCAGGCACAGTACTCCTGAGTGTTCCTCAAAGGAATCTCACCCTCCTGAAAGTCCTGGGACCGGACTGCACACTTTCCAGAAATTCCACTTTCCGCCCCAGCATCACTTCTGGGTGGACTCCAGAGGGGATCATTTTTCATTCCCCCCTCACCACTTCCACTCTTGGGGTGGGGGTGGGGTCTCGTCATATCCATGGGTCCCTGAGGGGCCGGTGGGAGGACCAAGTCCAGACCTGGTAGGACCAGCCTTGCCTAAGTATGTATTTATTTATTTATTTATTTATTTATTTATTTAATGTGTATGAATGTACTGTCTGCATGTAGGTTTGTGCACCCATGTTGTGCAACGCCGCAGAGGTCAGAAGAGGGCATCGGATTCCCCTGGGAAAAAAAAAGAATTATGGGGCTGGAAAGATGGCTCAGCAGTTAAGAGTGCCAACTGCTCTTGCAGAGGACCTGGGTTCAATTCCCAGAACCCATGTGCCAGTTCCAGGAAAATCTCATGCCCTCTTCTGACCTCTGCCTGCATGTAGGTTGGTGCACCTGTGTCCTGCAATGCTGCAGAGGTCAGCACCCACATGGTGGCTGAGAACTGTCTTTAACTCCAGTTCCAGGGGAATCCGACACCCTCTTCTGACTTCTGCAGCATTGCAGGACACGGGTGCACCAACCTACATGCGGACAGTACACTCATACACAGTTTGGATGGACTTGGTAATCCTTATCAGTTTATTTCCTGTCTTTTGGTATGTGTTACAACTCCTGTCTTTCTAGGAAACTATAAATCAGGATAAAGAGTCTGAAAAGGAAAAGGATTGTCCCCATTTGTAGTAACTGTAGTGAACAGTTTTACATTTAAAATAAGCCTGAAATTGTTTTTTTTATTATTTATTTATTTATTTATTGTCTTTTCGAGACAGGGTCTCCCTGTAGCCCCAGCTGGCCTGGAACTCGCTCTGTAGACCAGGCTGGCCTTGAACTCACAAAGATCTGCCTGCCTCTGCCTCCCAAGTGCTAGGATTAAAGGTGTGCACCACCACGCCCGGCTATTTATTATTTTTATGTGTATGAGTGTACTGTCTGCACGTAGGTTGGTGCACCCATGTTGTACAATGCCTCGGAGGTCAGAAGAGGGCATCGGATTCCTAGCGGTTAAGAGTGCCAATTGCTCTTGCAGAGGACCCAGTTTCTATCCCCAGCACTCACATGGCGGCTGAGAACTGTCTGTAACTCCAATTCCAGGGGAATCTGACACCCTCTTCTGACCTCTGTGGCGTTGCACGTCACGGGTGCACAGACGTACATGCAGACAGTACATTCATACACTTAAATAAATAAATAAATGAAATGAAAAAAGTTAAAAAAAAAACACAGAATTACATACAGTTTCTTTCTTTCTTTTTTTTTTTTGCAAATTACATGGACATTAGTTCTTTTCTGCCTTTTTTTTGTTGTTTTGCCTTTTTTGAGACAGGGTCTCCCTGCTAGCCCCAGCTGTCCTCAATTTCGCCTCTGTAGATCAGGCTGCGCTTGAACTCACAAAGATCCGCCCTGCCTCTGCCTTCCAAGGTGCCTATTGATTGAAATGCGCGCGCTGCGGCCATCCACGGCCTGCGCCACAGAATTAAAACCATACAGTTCTGATCAAATAAGAAGCTGTAACAGGCAAGACCCGGCGCTGCATCCTGTACGCCTTTAATCTCTAGCACTCTGCGGAGCAGAGGCAGGCCGGACTCGTTTGTGCAGCTTCAAGGCCGCAGCCTGGCGTCTAACAAGACGCGAGACTTTCCGAGGACCAGCTGGAGCTACAGGGAGACCCATGTCTCAATAAAAGACCAAAAAAATTTCTTTAATCAGGATACTGGCGAATGTGTACGAGGAGAGATCAGAGATGCGGGGGAGGGAGGCGTCTGAGAAGGAGAGCAGATCGCGTGAAAAGCGCTGCATGTAGCCATGTTTAGAAAAAAAGAAAAAACAAATTGTTANAAGTTAAATAATTAGCTTTATGCTAAATAAGGATGACATTTATACATTTACTTACCTTTTATATGTGTTTTTATGTGGGAAAGGAATGGGTGTCAATGAATTTACTAAGAAAGTATCTTCTATAGGGCTGGATAGATGGCTGAGCAGGTAAAGAAATCTGCTGCAAACCAGGCGTGGTGGTGCACGCCTTTAATCCTAGCACTTGGGAGGCAGAGGCAGGCGGATCTTTGTGAGTTCAAGGCCAGCCTGGTCTACAGAGCGAGTTCCAGGACAGCTGGGAGTACAGGGAGACCCTGTCTCAAAAAGACCAAAAAAATTTTTTTGAATCAGATACGGGAATGTGGGAGGAGAGATCAGAGATGGGGGAGGGGGGTCTGAGAGAGAGCAGATCCTGAAAAGCCTGCATGTAGCCAGTTTAGAAAAAAGAAAAAAAAATTGTCTAGTGGGTAGGCTTTGACCCAGAGTTGCCCATCTCCAAGCCTGGAGATCTCAGGGGGGGCAGAACAGCGTCCTCTACTGCACCCTGAGACCTGGCAGTGGGGTAGGCGTGGGATGGAATTGGGATGGACATCTTCAATCCTACGAGACCCCTCACAACAGAGCCTGGCTCTGCATTCTTCCCCCCAAACAGCCGGTGGACCCTGGGTCCACTGAACTAAGGTCCTCAAGCATCAGTGGACCCTGGGCCCTGGGCTGAGGACTGAGAGCTTGCCTGGGATTGCAATGGCTTACAGACAGGAGCTCTGGACAGCAGAAATGAGGCAACAGAAAAACGGACTTACTCCAGGTCAAAAGCTGGGTGCATTGGGAAAGGAGAGGGGTGTTCCCAAACCTCTGTGGGCCATGAGCCTCTTGGGCCAAGGAAAAATATCCCCTCCCCATACAGGCCACCAATATGAGAAGTATACCAACGCTAAGGAAAAGGCCAAATCAGTCCGAATTAAAAGTAAATAAAGGCAGGCATTTATTTAGTGAGGACCATGAGAAAGGAGGTGGGAAGAGCCGTTTAAAGGGCAGGGGAGGGAAGATGGTGAAGTGTTGGAATCAGCCAAACAGGTCTGCTGGTCTCATGGGATTTTGGAATTCCATCTGGTGATTTTTGCGCAAGCTCCAGATGGGAAAAGAAGGAAAGGTCCTTCCTGACTATCCCATCTTGGCTTTGCAAGCTTTTTCCGAGCCCCGACCTAACAGTCACACTTGGGTAGAAGGAATCTCAATTAAGGAATTTTCTCCATTGGATTGGCCTGCGGCCATGTCTGTGAGCCATTGTCTTGATTGTTGAGTGACATAGAAGGTTGCAGCCTACTGTGGGCAGTGCTACCCTGGGCAGGTGGTCCTGAGGCCTGTCTTCAGGCTGATTTTTATTTTATTTTATTTTATTTATTTTTGGTGTTTTTGAGACAGGGTCTCCCTGTAGCCCCAGCTGGCCTGAAACTTGCTCTGTAGACCAGGCTGGCCTTGAACTCACATAGATCCACCTGCCTCTGCCTCCCAAGTGCTGGAACTAAAGGTGTGCGCCACCATGCCCAGCTTATGTCTTCCTTCCTTCCTTCCTTCCTTCCTTCCTTCCTTCCTTCCTTCCTTCCTTCTTTCCTTCCTTTCTTATTCTTATTTTTATTTTTATTTTTATTTTATTTATTTATTTATTTTGGTTTTTGTTTGTTTGTTTGTTTTTTTATTTATTTCTGTATGTGTATGAATGTACTGTCTACATACAAGTTTGTGCACTGTGTCGTGCAATGCCACGGAGGTCAGAAGAGGGTGTCGGATTCCCCTGGAACTGGAGTTCTCCTGGAATTGGAGTTTCAGACGGTTCTCGGCCGTCATGTGGGTGCTGGGGATCGAACCCGGGTCCTCTGTAAGAGCAGTCAGCGCTCTTAACTGCTAGGCCATCTCTCCAGCCTTTTTTTTTTTTTTTATGTAGGAGAAATATACTACCACTCAACCTCTACTGTAAGGTTGGCAGCCCTGAGAATTCCTTTTTCACTGTAGCATGTAGGATGTATTCCTGCTCCAAAAGCACGAGGATCTTTCTTATTTTTAATTTTATGTATATGAGTATATTTGCCTCCATAAGTGTAAGTGTACCTGTGCCATGCAGTACCCATAGAGGTCAGAAGAAGGCATTCAAGCCCTGGAACTGGACTTACAGAAGGTTGTTAGCAATGTGCTGGGAATCAAACCTGAGTCCTGCAACTGCTGAGCCACTCTCCAGCCCCGAGCCTGCTTTTTTTTAATTTTATTTATTTCTGTATGTGTAGGAATGTGCTGTCTGCATACAGGTTTGTGCATCCATGTCGTGCAATGCCTTGGAGGTCAGAAGAGGGCGTCTGATTCCCCTGGAAGTGGAGTACTCCTGGAATTGGAGTTTCAGACGGTTCTCGGCCACCATGTGGGCACTGGGGATCGAACCTGGGTCCCCTGATAGGCACTCTTAACCACTAGGCCATCTCTCCAGCCCAAGCCTGCTTTCTTATAAATGAGGCAGGACCACCTGTATATAAGAGGGAACCAAAGGAGCTCTCTATTTCCAGGTGTGTAATTTGACAATTGAAGCTGTGGAGC
Source organism: Rhizomys pruinosus (assembly GCA_009823505.1). NCBI lineage: Eukaryota > Metazoa > Chordata > Mammalia > Rodentia > Spalacidae > Rhizomys > Rhizomys pruinosus. Next base: position 1,957,844 of record VZQC01009573.1, on the reverse strand, counting down.
AACTTCTGTCTTATCTTCAGCATATACAGGAGTGTTAGAAAAGGGAGCCTGTCATTCCACAGTCTAGTCTTATCCTTTGGTCACCTGGGACTGGAGTTTTCTCTCATTTTGCGTCTCTGTGTGTCCTGGGGGTGTGGCATATACCAAGGCCACTGAGTCTAGGAAGTCTGGGAATTGCCACTTGGATTACATCTAAGTTAAAGGTTAACTCAGAACAAACTGTTAACAGTGTGTATGTTCCAGGCTACTTTAGACGTGTACAAATTCCTTTCTATAATATGTGTTCTTATTAAGAATATAAAGGTGGCCTGTGTTGGGTAGCCTTAGGGTCAACTTGACACACCTGGGTTGAGGGAGCCTCAATTGCAGAATTTCCTCCAATGGACTGACCTGTGGCCATGTCTGTGGGGCATTTTCTTGATTGTTGAGTGATGTGGGAGGACCCAGCCTACTGTGGGCAGTTCCACTCCTGGGAAGGTTGTTCTTTATTGTATAAGAAAGCAGGCTGGGGGTTGGAGAGATGGCCTAGCGGTTGAGAGCAACGACTGCTCTTGCAGAGGACCCGGGTTCGATCCCCAGCACCCACATGGTGGCTGAGAACCGTCTGTAACTCCAGTCACAGGAGAACTCCAGTTCCAGGGGAATCCGTCGCCCTCTTCTGACCTCTGCGGCATTGCACGACATGAGTGCACAGACCTGCACGCAGACAATACATTCATACACATAAATAAATTTAAAAAAAAAATTAAAAAAAAAAAAAGAAAGCAGGCTGACAGCTGGGTGTGGTGGCACACGCCTTTAATCCTAGCACTCAGGAGGCAGAGGCAAGATCTTTGTGAGTTCAAGGCCAGCCTGATCTACAGAGTGAGTTCCAGTTCCAGGACAGCTGGGACTACAGGAAGACCCTGTCT
>VZQC01009573.1:1933141-1954915 GCA_009823505.1 Rhizomys pruinosus | reverse complement strand
TCTACAGAGTGAGTTCCAGTTCCAGGACAGCTGGGACTACAGGAAGACCCTGTCTTTAAAACACACACACACACACACACACACACACACACACACACAAAAAAAGAAAGAAAAGAAAAGAAAAGAAAAGAAAAGAAAAGAAAAGAAAAGAAAAGAAAAGAAAAGAAAAGAAAAGAAAAGAAAAGAAAAGAAAAGAAAAGAAAAGAAAGCAGGCTGAGCATGGGCTAGGGGACCAAGCCAGTAATCAGCGTTCCTCCATGGCCTGTGCTTCAGTTCCTGCCTCCAGGTTCCTGCCCTGAGTTCCCACCTTGGGTTCCCTAAGTGATCTGGGATCTGGGAAATGTAAGCTAAGTAATCCTTTCCTCCACAAGCTGGTATTAGAGTGCTTTGTCACAGCACTTGAGAGCAAATTAGAACATGGCCCTCTGTCTGTCCCTCCTGTCTCCTATCACCTGGATAATTTTATATGTTCCTCTTTACAGTGTGCATTGATTAAGTCTCCTCTGAAAACATCCCTTGTCTTTTTAATTGGTGTTTGGGGTTAGCCTGCTAAGCCTGGCCTGCCGGGGCTGCTGGAGTCCCGAGGCTCCAGTTACAGTTTCACTGACCATGGACACAAGACATATGTCCCCAGAAGGTTGACAAAGTGGTGGAGGTCCCTTTTAAGATACAAAAATCAATCTCATGCTGGCCATGGTAATCCCAGCAACTGGTAGGTAGTGGCAAGAAGATGGAGAATTCAAGGCCAGCCTCAGCTACATAACAAGTTCGAGACCATCCTGGAAGACAGAAAACTGTCTGAAAAACAAAAAACAAAAAAAAGGAGAAAAGAAAACAATTTCTCCTAAGATAGCCTAAAAAAAGCAAAGACTTATTATTAACGAGGCAAGCATCAGATAATTAAGAAAAAACTACTCCGAGAATTGGCATCTTTGAACAAAAGGACACTCTGTATTTGATTCCAGCTGGCTAGTTGCCTAGAACCTGTCTGACAGCTGGTGAAGAACAGAAGGTCTACTTGCACTTGGTCTTCAAGAGAACAAAGGCGAATCTTATCCTGTGATCCTTATGATAAACTTCACAGACCAAGAGGTGAGTGTCCTGGGAGCCTGCAGCTCAGCAAGCACAAAGTATCACAGAACCATCTACAAGAGCAAAACTTCAACTAATTGCTGCAAGAAATCAGGCGGCTGTGGCTGTGGTGTCACAAACCTTAGAAGTTCGAGGCCAGCAAGTTCTACATAGGGATTTCGGTCTTTTCGAGACAGGGTCTCCCTGTAGCCCCAGCTGTCCTGGAACTCACTCTGTAGACCAGGCTGGCCTTGAACTCACAAAGATCCGCCTGCCTCTGCCTCCCAAGTGCTAGGATTAAAGGCGTGCGCCACCACGCCCGGCTACATAGGGATTTCTAAGCCAACAGGGCTACATAGTGAGATCCTGTCCCCTGACAACCGCCCCCCCAAAAAAAATAAAAGAAGAAAGAAAATAAATCTTCTGTGTCTACTGACAGAAATCCATCAGTGTTGACTTTGGGAGCAGTCCTATCTTGTGCTTGCTCTTTTCTGTTCTCTCAGGATGTAATCCTGAGAAATAAGGATCCAAGTCTTTGAGGATCCCATCTTCCTTCCCAGAAACCCCAGGAGCAAGGAGCCCTTCTTTCATCCTCTTGAGAGTCCTAGCATGGCTTGAGACTTAAACTGACACAAGAAAGATTAATAGTAAAAAACAAAAAGACGCCGGGCATGGTGGTGCACGCCTTTAATCCTAGCACTTGGAAGGCAGAGGCAGGCGGATCTCTACGAGTTCAAGGCCAGCCTGGTCTACAGAGTGAGCTCCAGTACAGCTGGGAGTAAAGGGAGACCCTGTCTCAAAAACACCAAAAAGAAAAACAAAAACAAAAACCAAAAACAAAGTGACACACTTTCAGGAACTGGTTCTTTCCACTGTGGGGTCTGCAGATCAAATTCAGGTCATGAGGCTGTGCAATATTTTATCTGCTTAGCCATCTTTCCGGCACTGTTTTGTTTATTGAGACAGGACCTAATGTATTCCAGGCTTGCCTGGTTCCCAGTATGCTCAGTATGTAGCCAAGGATTGTTAGGTTCATTTTTTTGTTTTTTGTTTTTTTGAGACAGGGTCTCCCTATAGCCACAGCTGGCCTGGAACTCACTCTGTAGACCAAGCTGGCCTTGAACTCACAGAGATCCACCTACCCCCCCCCCAGTGCTAGGATTAAAGTCATGTGCCACCATGCCCGGCTTAAAGACGGTTCTTAGCAGCCATGTGGGTGCTAGGAATCGAACCCGGGTCCTCTGCAAGAGCAGTTGGTGCTCTTAACCACTGAGCCATCTCTCTAGCCCCTGTTAGGTTCATTTTGAGGGGAGACTCGATGCAGAGAGGAAAAAAATGTCAGGATTCCAATGAAAAGGAAATTTGATTTATCTTAGGCATGGTGGCTGGCCTGCCTGTGTCGGGTTTAGGATGACCAGCATTAGAGTGTCCCCTAAATGGCAGTTTTATACCCAGGCACACAAGGAAGTGAGTCTACAAGGAAGTGAGGGTGAGGAGATGGGGGAATGGGCCTAGGTGAGTCTGTAGCTGGTGTCAGTAGAAGCATCTCGAAGGAGACCGAGGCCTGGTTCTGGTCTTGGGTGAGGTATAATTGCAGGATGTTGCAGCAACTTTTCTGGGGTTGAAGAAGCACAGTCCAGTATAATTATTTCTCCGGACTTCTGCCTCAGTTGGCTTCCTGACTTAGGTGGGCTACAATCTTACAGAGATGGTCTTGAAATTCTGATCCTCCTATCTCCACCTCCCAAGTGCTGGCGTCATAGCATCACCACTGTGTGCAGGGCACAGTGTGCGATGGCTGACCCCAGGCCTTTGGCATGTTATACTCAAACATCCATCAACTGAACTATGTTCCCAGCCTCCTTTGATCGTTTTTTATTTAAAAAAATTTTTTAATTATTTATTATTATTGTGTTTGTGTGTATGATGTGAATGAGTAGGTATGTGTGAGCTACGGCTTGCGTGTTGGGATCAGAGGACAAAGTCACGAGATTGGTCCTTTCCTACCACTTTCTTTTTTTTTAATGTATTTATTTATTTATTTTTAACAAATCTAGACCCGTGTTCCCGCTCATTCCCCCACCCCGTCAGAGCTCGTGCATTCTGCCAAACATGCTTTCCATCTCTTAGTCTTTCTCAATATTTTCCATGGGGACGTTGACTGTTTTGAGCAGAAGTTCACTGTTTCAGTCAGTTCTTTGATGCAGTATTTTCTGTTGTTGTTGTTGTTTCCAAAATGCATTATGTCCAACTGCTTTGTACAGAAGCTCAGGGGGNGTCTCCTTGAGTCAAGCAAAACTCCGCCACCAACATCAGCTACACCCCAATTGCTTGGTGATACTGTGCAGCAGTGGCAGCCATATGTCTGTATATCCCAACTTTATTTGATTATTAGCTCTCTCCTTGGAGAAATAACTCGTGGATGTTGCCACAAGCTTATACCTTCTAGCAATTAGGAGATATACATGCCACAGTAAGGCCTTGTCATCTCTCTCAGGGGAAAAAAAAAAAAGTAATCCAGGGATTAAGACACCATCCAGACATCTGTGTCTATACCAAAGTAACCTACCATAATAACTAGCAATGTTTAAATACATATATATCTAACCGCTTGTGTTTGTTTGTTTTTGAGACAGGTCTCTGCTACCCCATACTGGCCTGGAACTCAGCCTAACTATGCTGCCCAGGAAACCTGACATTTCTGTCTGCACCTCCCCAAGTACTGGTTTTATAGGTCTGTGCCACCACACCTGACAGAGATCTTTATATATGCTGGACACAGTCCCCTTGCAAATATTGCAAATGACTTGCAAATATTTTCTCTCATTCCATGTATTATCTTTTCACATTTTCTTTGGGGTGGGGTTACTACTTAGAACTCAGGGGCTCCCATGTGGTGCTGGCTTTATACTTCCTCTGTGGTGTTCTTTGAGACAAAAAACTTTCTTTTTTTTTGGCTTTTTGAGACAGGGTCTCCCAGTAGCCCCAGCTGTCCTGGAATTCACTCTGTAGACCAGGCTGGCCTTGAACTCACAAAGATCTGCCTGCCTCTGCCTCCTAAGTGCTAGGATTAAAGGCGTGCGCCACCACGCCCGGCGACAAAAAGCTTTCTACTTTGATAAACTCCAACTTACCTATATTCTTCTTTGTTTGACTTTTTGGTGTCATATTACAAAGCTATTCCCTAGAAGGTGTGGTAGCTCACACCTGTAACTCCAGGTGGATGCAGGAGAATTAGTTCAAGGTCATCCTCAATTACACATCTAGTTCAAAGTCAGCCTGGGCTACCAGAGATCCTGCCTCAAAAACAAAAGCAATACAAAATAAACAAAGAAAACCAAGTACAATAAAACCCTCTATAGGAATGGCTATAAAAGCATTATTTTGGGGTGTGGTGGTGAGCACCTTTAATCCCAGCATTTGAGAGGCAGAGGCAGGTGGATCTCTGTGAGTTCAAGGCCAGCCTAGTCTACACAGTGAGTTCTAGGACAGCTGGGGCTGCAGGGAGACCCCGTCTCAAAAAGACAAAAAAATTATTAATAATTTTCAAAACTTGGAAGCCATCAAAGTTGCCCTTGGTCAGGTGATCAAATAAATATAAATGAACTATCACCTTCAACATCCAAAAAGAAAGTATAACCAGAAATAAATAAATAGTAAGTCCTGAGAAATTGTACTTCAGGTAGATCTTAGTAAAAAGACAAAAAGTAAAAGAAAAAAAAAAAGAGCACAGTGTTTTGCCTGTTTTACTGGCAAGTGCAGCTACCCTGCGGCTGCCACTGCTTTTGCCATCCTTCAAAGACACGAGACACAGCTTTTCAACCTTCCATTATGGACTGAAGACTCACATCTTTCCAAGAATCCTCCAAACCTTTAGTGCCAGATGGGGACTGCTGAGATATCTAGCTTGTGTACTGAGCTACTACTGGGTTTCAGCCTCTTCAAAGTATAGACTGCCATTGTTGGAATACCCAGGCTGTATCACGGAGACCAGTACGGGAAGATCAAGACAGGACACGGTGCTTACTGGACCTCATTTGGTGACCAGGGGAAGGGAAAACCCCAGTGTGGAACAAAAGGGCAGAACTGATGGTGGTTTGGACTTGCCAAGGAGGAGACTTCATACATGACATCTTTCAGCCTAATAAAGAAAAAAATCATAAGCTGAAGATGCTAAAACCTATGATATATGTGGCATGCATATGTGCATATTTTGGAGTGATGCAGATTGGAAGGAATAACAACAGAAAAGACTGCATCAAAGAACTGAATGAAACGGTGAACTTCTGCTCAAAACAGTAAGCTTATGCTTGAAACAGTAAACTTCTGGGGCTGGAGAGATGGCCTAGCAGTTAAGAGCGCCGACCGCTCTTACAGAGGACCCGGGTTCGATCCCCAGCACCCACATGGCGGCCAAGAACCGTCTGAAACTCCAATTCCAGGAGAACTCCAGTTCCAGTGGAATCCGAGACCCTCTTCTGACCTCCGCGGCATTGCACGACACGGGTACACAAACCTACATGCAGACAGTACATTCATACACATAAATAAATAAAAAAATTAAAAAAAAAGAAACAGTAAACTTCTGCATCAAGAATTTTGAGAGAGACTGAGAAAAAGATGAAAAATATGTTTGGCAGAATGTATGAGCTCTGGTGGGGTTGGGGGGCAGGGAGGGGGGCACGGGTCTAGATTTGATTTGTAATGTAGTTTTATATGAAATGCACAGAGCTTCAATAAAACATTAGCTTTAAAAAAATAACATGCAAAAAAGAACAGTTCAAACATCAAATAAATAAATAAATATCACAAATACAATATATTGGAAGAAAAATAAAATAAAATAAATTATCATATGGTAAAAAAATCTACTTATGAGATGAATAGATGAAGTCATTCTTGAGCTAAAAGGTACAAATATTAAGTCTTAATAATAGCATTGCTTTTTGCTGTTTCTTATAGTCAATAGTTTTAGTAAAGATAATTTTAGAAAATTGGAGTTTAACAACAACAACAACAACAGCAACAAAATCACTGCCTGAAGACTGTGATATCAACTACCCAAAGCCTAATAGCTGTTATTGTTAATACAGTCTTCAATTACTTTCTACAAGTTAATTTTGCCCATTGTCAGAATTGATGCTTGGAAAATGTTAAGAACAGTCTACCTACCTTTTACACTACCTATATTATTTCTTACACCCAACAGAATGAAGTCTTAAACTTCTAAACACTCTTCCAATAGGATTGGTAATGTGAAAAAAACTACAGGAGACCCTGTCAAAAACACCACAAAAATAAATAAATAAATAAATAAATCAAATAAATCAAATAAATAAAATAATAAAAATAAAATCATGCCAAGTGTGGTGGCACATGCCTTTAATCCCAGTACTCAGGAGGCAGAGGCAGGCAGATATCTGTGAAATCAAGGGCAGTCTATTATCCATAGTGAGCTCAGGCTTGCTGGGGCTACAAGGAGACCTTGTCTCAAAATAATAAATGAATACATAAATAAATAAAATCCTTTAAAAAAGGAAAAAAGTATACAATATGGAGACTTTTCAGATGTGCTTTTTTTCACAGTAAGATGCATTTATTTTTCAGTGAGTTTTGTGGCTTGGGACAGTTCATTTATATATACTATATATATATATATTATATACATGTATGTTATTTTACTGCCTTGCTTCCTCTGGTTTTTTCTTTGTTTTTTTTTCAAGCCAAGGTTATTTGAAGCTCTGTGCATTTCATATAAAACTACATTACAAATCAAATCTGACCCGTGACCCCCCTCCCTGCCCCCCAACCCCACCAGAGCTCATACATTCTGCCAAACATATTTTCATCTTTTTCTCACGTCTCTCTCAAAATTCTTGATGCGGAAGTTTACTGTTTCTTTTTTTTAATTTTTTTATTTATTATGTGTATGAATGTACTGTCTGCATGTAGGGTTTATGTGTACCCGTGTCTGCAATGCCGCGAGGTCAGAAGAGGGTCTCGGATTCCACTTGAGCTGGTTCTCCTGGAATTGGAGTTTCAGACGGTTCTTGGCCGCCATGTGGCTGGGGATCGAACCCGGGGTCCTTTGTAGAGCGGTTGGCGCTCTTAACTGCTAGCCATCTCTCCAGCCCCAGAAGTTTTTTTTTTTTTTTTTAACTTTTTCTTGGAGAGTTTCTGTTTTATCAGTTCTTGATGCAGTCTTTTCTGTTGTTTCATCTCAATACTGTCATATCTTCCAATATGCACATATGCATGCCACATATACATAGGTTTTAGCATCTTAGCTTATGATTTTTTCTTTATTAGGCTGAAAGATGTCATGTATGAAGTCTCCTCCTTGGCAAGTCCAAACCACCATCAGTTCTGCCCTTTGTTCCACACTGGGGTTTTCCCTTCCCTGTCACCAAATGAGGTCCAGTAAAGCACCGTGTCCTGTCTTGATCTTCCGTAACTGGTCTCCATGATACAGCCCGGTTGTCCAACAATGGCAGTCCTATACTTGAAGAAGCTGAAACCCAGTAGTAGCTCAGTACACAAGCTAGATATCTCAGCAGTCCCCATCTGGCACTAAGGTTTGGAGGATTTCTTGGAAAAGATGTGAGTCTTCAGTCCATTGGAAGGTTGAAAAGCTGTGTTCTCCTGTCTTTGAAGGATTGGCAAAACAGTGGCAGCCGCAGGGTAGCTGCACTTGCCCAGTAAGACAGGCAAAACACTGTGCTCTTTTTTTTTTCTTTTACTTTTTGTCTTTTTACTAAGATCTACCTGAAGTACAATTCTCAGGACTTACTTTTTATTTATTTCTGGTTTATACTTTCTTTTTAGATTTGAAGGTGATAGTTCATTATTATTTTATTTGATCACCTGACCAAGGGCAACTTTGATGGCTTCCAAGTTTTGAAAATTATTAATAATTTTTTTGTCTTTTTGAGACGGGTCTCCCTGCAGTCCCCAGCTGTCCTAGAACTCACTGTGTAGACTAGGCTGGCCTTGAACTCACAGAGATCCACCTGCCTCTGCCTCTCAAATGCTGGGATTAAAGGTGCTCACCACCACACCCCAAAATAATGCTTTTATAGCCATTCCTATAGAGGGTTTTATTGTACTTGGTTTTCTTTGTTTTATTTTGTTATTGCTTTGTGTTTTGAGGCAGGATCTCTCGGACAGCCAGAGCTGACTTTGAACTAGATGTTGTAATTGAGGATGACCTTGGACTAATCTCCTGCATTCCCCTGAGAGTCAGTTAACAGGTGTGAGCTACCACACCTTCTAGGGAATAGCTTTGTAATATGACACCAAAAAGTCAAACAAAGAAGAATATAGGTAAGTTGGAGTTTATCAAAGTAGAAAGTTTTTGTCGNTAGCCCCAGCTGTCCTGGAACTCACTCTGTAGACAAGGCTGGCCTTGAACTCACAAAGATCTGCCTGCCTCTGCCTCCAGAGTGCTAGGATTAAAGGTGTGTGCCACCATGCCCAGCGATTTTACTTTATTTTTAATTACATGTATTTGTGTATACTATAAGTGCTTTAGTGCCCAAGGAGGTCAGAGAATGGCATCACACCTCCTGGAGCTGGAGTTGAAGGCCCTTGTGAGCTACCGGACTCAGGGACTGAGAACTGAACTTGGGTTCTCTGCAGGAATAGCAAGTGGCCGAAGTCACTAAGCTATCTCTATTTTTTTCTTTAAAATGTGCGTGTGGCCGAGCGTGGTGGCGGACGCCTTTAATCCTAGCACTTGGGAGGCAGAGGCAGGCAGATCTTTGTGAGTTCAAGGTCAGCCTGGTCTACAGAGAGAGTTCCAGGACTAGAAAATTGCAAGGAAGCTTTATTATGGTTGATGGGACTGTGTCCCACTTTTAGTATAGAGGCAGCAACATGACTTTTTGGTTTGGGGACATATATACAGTCACTTTTACAAGGGGGATGTTTAACCAGTCTTAGACAAGCCTTCTACATAAGCATAAGTATTTGATTAATATATAAAGCGTTTTACAAAGAACAGATGTATGCAATTAGCTAGCTCATCTCACCACGCCTCAAGACTTCCTGCATTCCTGAATTCTCTGCCCTGGGTTCCTCCTAGCATTTCCCCAAACCAGCTGGGTGTGGTGGTCCACACCTTTAATCTTGGCATGCCTTCTATCCCAGCACAGCAGAGGTTTATGTCAAGGTCAGAGACAAAATGGTTTCTGAACCAAATGGAGTTTATCTAGCCCACCTTATGCTCTGGCCCATCTCACTATTCTAGGAGAGGAGCTATGGAAACAAGCCGGCTGAGGTGTCTCACACCTGGAGTTCCACCACTTAGAAGGTTAAGGCAGGAAGATGGTGATTTCCGGGCAGCTGGGGGTAATAGTGAATTCACGCCACCCTGAGCCACATAGTGAGAGCCTACGTTAAAAAGCCAAGGGCACAGGGCTGGAGAGATGGCTCAGCAGTTAGCACCAACTACTCTTGCAGAGGACCTAGGTTCCATTCCCAGCATCCACAATGGGGCTAAGAATGGTCTTTAAGCTCGGTGTGGTGGCGTACTCCTTTGATCCCAGCACCCTGAAGGCAGAGACAGGGGGATCTCTGTGAGTTCAAGGCCAGCCTTGTTTACATAGGACAGCTGGGGCTACAAGGAGACCCTGTCTCAAAAAGACCAAAAAATAAGAATAAAAGTCCAAGGGCTGTGCTGGGTGTGGTGGTTATGGTGTGAAATGCCAGAACTTGGGAGGCAGAGGAAGGAGAATGAGGAAGGTTTTCAAGGGTAGCCTGAGTTACACAGTAAGTTCCAGAAAAGCCTGGGCTGCAGAGTGAGACCCTGTGTCAAAAACCAAAAGAACAGAACCAGCACCATCATCACCACCACCACCCAAGTGCTAGGAATCTGGCTCAGTGGTAGGGCACTCGCCTGCCATGTGTGTGCAAAGCTCTGGCTTCAATGCCTGACACAAGAAAAAATTAGTTATAGAGGTAATAAAAATCAGTGTTTTCCAGGTGTGGCTGGGGGAGAGAATGATGAATAGTTGGAGCACGGAGGGATGGGAGGAGGGATGGGAGGGCTATCCTGTGTGAGACTGTAATTGTGTATCTACACCATTATGCACTTATCAGAGTTCAGGAAGGTACAACACCCAGGGTGAACCCCAATGCTCACCCTTGGGCCCATCAATTGTAACAAATGTATTCTTTTTTTTAATATTTTTTTATTTGTATGTGCATGAATGTACTGTCTGCATGTAGGTTGGTGCACCCGTGTTGAGCAATGCTGCGTCAGAAGAGGGCGTCAGATTCCCCTGGAACTGGAGTTAAAGATGGTTCTCAGCCGCCATGTGGGTGCTGGGGATCGAACACAGGTCCTCTGCAAGAGCAGTCGGGGCTCTTAACCGCTAGGCCATCTCTCCAGCCTCAACAAATATATTCTTTCTGATGCAGGATCTCAGCCATGGACAAATTTGTGCACTAGGGGGGCAGGGACTCAAGGGAACTCCCTGTGTTTTTCTGCTAAATATTGCTGTAGACTTAAAATTTCTCTCATAAATAGTCTATTTAAAAAATAAATTGGCGGGCTGGAGAGATAGCTCAGTGGTTAAGAGCACCGACTGGTCTTGCAGAGGACCTGGGTTCAATTCCCAGCACCCACATGGTGGCTAAGAACCATCTTTTTTTAAAAAATTTATTTCTGTATGTGTATGAATGTACTGTTTGCATGCAAGTGTGTGCACCCGTGTCGTGCAATGCCACGGAGGTCAGAAGTGGGTGTCGGATTCCCCTGGAACTGGAGTTCTCCTGGAATTGGAGTTTCAGACGGTTCTCGGCCGTCATGTGGGTGCTGGGGATCGAACCCGGGTCCTCTGCAAGAGTGGTTGGTGCTCTTAACCACTAGGCTATCTCTCCAGCCCTCTAAGAACCATCTTAAGAACTCCAGTTCCAACGGAATCCAATGCCCTCTCCTGACCAACTTACATGCAGACAGTACACTCATATGTAGCATGCCTCAGGGCACCTCATGGCTGAGGGTCTGGCCCTGCCCCAAGGAAGAGCAAGCAGCATGGCCTAGGTGCATGATGCTGGATGGGGCACTGGTGTGCAGTGGCTCGGAATTGGGGAACTTATGATTGGTCCTGGGAACTGACGTGATTTGGTTTATAAAAGCAAGCTGTGACTAGGTGTAAATTTGAATTTCATAGTAACATCATCACGGAATTCCCGGCCGTTATTTATTTTTTTTGGACTTTTTGAGACAGGGTCTCCCTATAGTCCCAGCTTGCCCAGAACTCACTCTGTAGACCAAGCTGGCCTTGAACTCACAGAGATCTGCCTGTCTCTGCCTCCCAAGTGCTAGGATTAAAGGCGTGCGCCACCACGCCCGGCTGTAGTCAGTTTAAAGATCAGGAACTGGGGCTGGAAAGATGGCAAGGGAACCAGGGTAGGCGCCTAGTGTTCTGGAAACTATCAGGCAGGACGCTTGTGGGGCGGGGGCAGGAAGCAGGTATTTTATTTAGGCTGCAGCCTGGTCCAGCAGGCTCAAACCTCAAAATCTGGACCTTGATTAAGAGATTCAAACATTTTATAGGATTACATTCATAAGCATTATCCATATTCAAAAGTCCCCCAGTAAAGTTTCATTTCTCAAAATAGCTAAAAGGTTTCCAAAGAGGGGCAGGAAGTTGCAGGTGCTTATCAGAGCTGCCTGGGGCTGGGGGTCTGATGTGCCATCCTCAGCTAAGTAACAAAGGTTATCATATCATTTTTTTTCTTTTTCTTTTTTCCTTTTTTTTTTTTTTTGATCTTTTTGAGACAGGGTTTCCCTGTAGCCCCAGATGACCTGGAGTTTACTATGTAGACCAGGCCAGCCTTGAACTCACAGAGATCTGCCTACCTGTGCCTCCCAAGGGATTAAAGTCATGTGCCACCATGCCCGGCAGATATAATTTTTCTTCTAAAATCATACTCCTATCTAGCTGACCAGCATCGTAACCACAAGCTTGTCAGCCGAACTCTACTGACAGTGACAGAGAGAGAAGATAAGGATTAAAAATCCATATTTTTTTATTTTATTTTTTATGTGTATGAATGTACTGTCAGCATGTAGGTTTATGCACCCGTGTCGTGCAATGCCGTGGAGGTCGGAAGAGGGTGTCGGATTCCCCTGGAACTGGAGTTAAAGACGGTTCTCGGCTGCCATGTGGGTGCTGGGGATCGAACCTGGGTCCTCTGCAAGAGCAGTCAGCGCTCCCATTTTGCTGAGGAGTTCTGTATGCACATAAATACAAAATACAGTGCATTAGCGGGTAGCTTTCTTTTCATGTGCTGTCTCTGTGTAATTTAGCATCAGGTACTCCTGGTCTTCTAGAGTAAACTGGAAAATGTTTCTTCTCTTTTCTCTGGTGCTTTATCTTCACTGCCTTCTGTGCATCACTGCCTTGCTCACTGAGGCCCCAGCACTGGCCCAGCCATATCACCAGAGACTTAGGACTCACTGCTGCCCCAAATGTCATTGTGTATTGATTGGATGGCAGCTCCATGGGTTGTTGAGAAAACACTGGCAATAGTATTTCTTATTCTAAAACTGTCCAGGTCTGAAGTGCATTTTTCTAGACGTCTGTAGAGGCATGGACAAGTTACTCAATTATGTTTCAGCGATGTGAGTGTGAGGAAAGGGCAGTAGTTCCAGAGAGCATGGCGGTACATCTTGAACGTCTCAGATAGGTATCAGGAGACCAAGGGAGCAGGCTGAAGCATAGTGTTTCAAGTGGGCTGTATGTTTGGAAGGTCCTTGTCCTGAGCTGACTGAGTCATCCAGAATTCAAGTGTTCCCAAGATCCGATTCCATGAACCACCTGTAAACCTGATCATTTATAATTTATATATATATATAATTTTTTTTTTTTTGGTCTTTTCGAGACAGGGTCTCCCTGTAGTCCCAGCTGTCCTGGAACTCACTCTGTTGACCAGGCTGGCCTTGAACTCACAAAGATCCGCCTGCCTCTGCCTCCCAAGTGCTAGGATTAAAGGCGTGTGCCACAATGCCCAGCTCGTTTATATATTTTTATTATAGTATGTACTATATATTAACTCTGTCATCATAATTGATTATATAATTGCATATTTTTAATTTTATTATATTCTATATATTTTGTTAAATATGTATTACAGATTAAATAAAGTTCTTGGGGGAATGTTGCCTGTTGTGGCTCTGTGTGGTTTGGCTGCGGTATTGTTCTGCTGTCAACAAGTTAACACCTCATCACATCAGTTTTTTTCTCTCTTTTTCTTTTATAGAGGAAAAAGACTTCTCAGACCTATGCGTAAATGACCCCAGAGATGAGGCCATCTCTTGACAGGACACTGGGGACCTCCTGGTGTGGCGGTTGGAGTGGGGGAAGTCCCAGGACATCAGCTACCATGCTGACATCATGCTCTGAAGAGTTGATCTTAGGGACCCTTGGGATTCTCCAAGGCCTGTCAGGTGCTCCAAGGCTGGGGTGGGGGGTCTACGTTGCTATTTGAGGGGCTTCATGAACACCCCTGAGAGAAAAGTGACAAGCTGTCTGAGGATGCTGACTGTTGGCCTTTTTTATGGGACATTTTCTGACCATAGTTCTGGAAGCTGTGCCCACTCACAGAGCGCTCAGCCTGCCCTCTCTTGTCAATGTATGAGTTGTTTCCTGCCACCCCACAGAGGATGAGAGAATGCCACACCACTCATGTTCCCATCACCCTGGGGGGGGGGGCGGGGGGCGCTGGATGGGGCCCAACAGGGTGTTGTCATTGTAGTGTGGTGGGCGAGCAGAGGGGATCTGCTGCAGTGCAGTCAGGGTGCGGGCTGTACCCCCAGACCAGGACCCAGAGAAGGGGCTCAGCCAGCTAACCGATGGAGAGGGCGTCCTCATCTAGAAATGGAGTGACCCCTCGGACCCTGGTCAGCTCTGGTCTTGATCCTGTAAGATGCTGCGCTGAGGTCATGCTGGTGCGCACGACCTCAGGGGGTGCGAACCCGGAGGCTGGCGGACCTGCGCGGGGGCGGGGGCGGGCCCTGCACGCAGGCGTTGTCACCAGCGGGGCAGGCGCAGTGCGCGCGGTGGCTGCAGCTGCGATAGCAGGTGGGTCGCGGCGGGTCCGGCGGGGACCGGCTCGGTGAGAGCCGCGGGAGCTGCGGGGCCGGGCCGAGGTGGAGAGGACTGCCCGAGTCGGGCGCGGAGCTGGGCGCGCACGCAGGGCACCGGTGCCCCCAGATCGCGGCTCAGGACCCGGGTAGCCGGCCTCTTTCGTGGTCTCAGCCGAGCTGATCCTCCAGACTGATACAGGGGGTTGGGGGGGGGGTGATCTTTTTTTTTTTTTTTTTCCTTTCTTTCTCTGAGGCCAGGTACTGCCTTTGGCCACGCCCCGGCTGCGGGCGCGCTCCTGTTCCGGGTCCGGGCAGCCTGGCACTGCTCCCACTTTGCCTGGCTCAAGAACCCCAGATCACTGAGATGCTCCCAGCCTCTCTCGTGTTCCGAGGCCACTTCGTACCATTCTCAGAGCCACCTACCTGGTTCCCAGGCCCGCTGCGTCCTGAGCCTGCCCCAGACTGCCCTGAAGGCAGACAGGAAAGACTTCGTGCGTTCTGTGCCCTCCTGCCCACAGACCTGAGTCCGGTCCTGAACCCTGTCCACAGCCTTCCAAACACCTACAGACGTCTTGGGGTCCTGGGGCAAGAACTTAGAGGACTCGGTGGGCAGCCCAGTAGGGAAGGAAAGCTGGCCGGGACCCAGCTGGGCAGCCAGTTATTCTTTCTGTCTGTCTCCAGCAGGTTACAGCAGCTGGCTTAGAACTCCTCAGCCCTGTGCCATGGCGAGGAGCCTGCCCAGCATCGAGCGCCTAGCTCATTTCTGCCAAAAGCTAAACCGTCTGAAGCCTCTGGAGGAGTCCAGTATGGAGACATCACTGCGGCGTTGCCTGTCCACACTGGACCTGACCCTACTGGGTGTGGGTGGCATGGTGGGCTCTGGGCTTTACGTGCTCACAGGAACGGTGGCCAAAGACATTGCCGGCCCTGCTGTGCTTGTGTCCTTTCTGGTGGCCGCTGTGGCCTCCTTGCTGGCCGCCCTATGTTATGCAGAATTTGGAGCCCGAGTGCCCCGCACGGGTTCTGCATACCTGTTCACCTATGTATCCATGGGTGAAATGTGGGCATTCCTCATAGGGTGGAATGTGCTTCTGGAATACCTCATTGGAGGTGCTGCCGTGGCCCGGGCCTGGAGTGGCTATTTGGATGCCATCTTTAACCACAGCATCCGAAACTTCACAGAGGCTCACATGAGTGTCTGGGAGGTGCCCTTTCTGGCCCACTACCCAGATTTCCTGGCTGCCGGCATCTTACTCGTGGCTTCTGCCTTTGTCTCTTGTGGAGCCCGAGTCTCCTCCTGGCTCAACCACACCTTCTCAGCCATCAGCCTCATAGTCATTCTTTTCATCATTGTCCTGGGCTTCATCCTGGCCCGCCCCCACAACTGGGGCCCAGAGGAGGGAGGCTTTGCACCTTTCGGCTTCTCTGGCATCATGGCCGGCACAGCCACCTGCTTCTATGCCTTTGTGGGCTTTGATGTCATCGCTGCCTCCAGTGAGGAAGCCCAGAACCCACGGTGGGCCGTGCCTGTGGCTATTGCTGTCTCTCTTGGCCTGGCAGCTGGTGCCTATATCCTGGTCTCTACTGTGCTAACTCTCATGGTGCCTTGGCACAGCCTGGATCCTGACTCGGCACTGGCTGACGCCTTCTACAGGCGGGGCTACAGCTGGGCTGGCTTCATTGTGGCGGCTGGCTCCATCTGTGGTAAGGGACCCTTCTGGGAGGGGTGGGAGGGCACAGGTAGCGGGCCCTGCCCTGATCCTCTCAGAGAACATACTTCCATCCATTGGTTTTACCAACTGTGTGATGAGCTCATGGAAACACTAATTTCAGAGGCTTGGTTGGAGGACCCTCTCCCTACAAGTGGTTTACAGAATGTCAGTTTCCAGGCATGTGCTTACAGGTCCTTTCCAGTATGAGCTCTCAGCAGATTCTTTTATTTTATTTTATTTTATTTCTGTATCTGTATGAATGTACTGTCTGCGTGTAGGTTTGTGCACCCGTGTTGTGCAATGCCGCGGAGGTCAGAAGAGGGTGTCGGATTCCCCTGGAACTGGAGTTCTCCTGGAATTGGAGTTACAGATGGTTTTCGGCCACCATGTGGGGCTGGGGATCGAACCCGGGTCCTCTGTAAGAGCAGTCGGTGCTCTTAACCACTAGGNGGTTCTCAGCCACCATGTGGGTGCTGGGGATCGAACCCGGGTCCTCTGTAAGAGCGGTCGGCGCTCTTAACCATTAGGCCATCTCTTCAGCCCCTCAGCAGATTCTTTAACAGGCCTGTGACCTAAACTGGAGCGCCCCATTTCTCGGTGGGAGGTGAATACTTTCTACACCCATGGGAGATCTCTGAGAGCCCAGCCGCGGCCCCCTCAAGGCTGATCTGCCTGCCTTGCTGACTGTTCCCTGTGCTCTGCTGCAGCCATGAATACGGTCCTTCTGAGCAACCTCTTCTCCCTGCCACGCATCGTCTATGCCATGGCCGCTGATGGGCTCTTCTTCCAGGTGTTTGCTCGTGTGCACCCTCGGACACAGGTGCCTGTGGTGGGAATCCTGGTGTTTGGGGTCCTCATGGCCCTCCTGGCGCTGCTGCTGGACCTGGAGGCACTGGTCCAGTTCCTGTCCATAGGCACCCTCCTGGCCTATACCTTTGTGGCCACCAGCATCATCGTGCTCCGCTTCCGGAAATCCTCTCTGCCCAGCTCCCCTTGCCTGGCCAGCCCTGGCTCCACAGCTAAGAAGTACGACTCCTTCTCAGACCATATACAGCTAGTGGGTGCTGTAGTGACCTCGACGTCTGAGCCTGGGCAGCTGCGACCAGCCTTGAGGCCCTTCCTGGGCTTTCTGGATAGATGCAACCCTGGAGCTGCCGTGGCTTGGGCTCTCGGAGTTCTGGTTGCCTCTGCCATCTCTCTGGGATGCGTGCTGGTCTTTGGGAACTCGGATCTGCACCTCCCACGGTGGGGCTACGTCCTGCTGCTGGTCGTCAGTGGTGCTGTGTTTCTGCTCAGCCTCCTAGTCCTGGGGGCTCACCAGCAGCAACGGGAGCAAGATACTTTCCAGGTACATGCATCTCCCGACCCACGGTTCCACCTCGGCCCAACCTGCTCCCTTACCCCAGCCTCTTATGCTACCTAAGAATGAACAAGAAGGGCTCATGGGGCCGGGGAGGCAGGTCCATCCGTTCCTTCAACTTTCCACATGGCTCCACATCTCCAGATACAGAGAGGGGTTCTGTGGAATTTCCACAAATTCAGGCCCTAGGCTGGCAAGTCTTTACTGCAGCCAAGCTCAGGCTTGCCCTTGCACCCTCAGATCCCCTTGGTGCCCTTGACTCCAGCCCTGAGCATCCTTCTCAACATTTGCCTCATGCTGAAGCTGAGCTACCTGACCTGGCTGCGGTTCGTCATCTGGCTGCTGGTCGGTGAGTGGGGGCTGGGCTTGGACGCCAAGTGCTCTGATGGGGAGGACAAAGAGGGCAGGGAGCGCCGGGCATGGTGGCACATGCCTTTAATCCTAGCACTTGGGAGGCAGAGGCAGGCGGATCTTTGTGAGTTCAAGGCCAGCCTGGTCTACAGAGTTGAGTTCCAGGACAGCTGGGGCTACAGGGAGACCCTGTCTCAAAAAGACAAAAAAAAAAAAAGGAGGGCAGGGAGGGCTGTGACCTGCCACTCAGGCTCGTGCCGCCCCTGCAGGACTCGGTGTGTATTTTGGCTATGGCATCTGGCACAGCAAGGAGAACCAACAGGAGCCATTGGAGATGACTACCTCACAGTACGTGGTATTCCCCGGCGGCAGCCTGGAGGAGATGGTGCAGGCTGTACAGCCTGCTAGTCAGACAGCAGCAGCCCAAGAACCAGGGTGCACAGAGTAGCTGGCCAGTGTGTGAGGCTGGTTCACGATAGACTGATTCCCGCCACTTCCTTGAGAGGCCAGAAGAAATTGCAATTGCGTATTCAAGGCTGCTTGGGTTTGAAGCCTGCCTAGACTGGGTTGGCATGTTCTTGGGAACTTTACCCAGGAACTGAGCCTAACCCCTGAGCAGCAGTGGTGTGGACTTATTAGCCAGCGCCTTCCTGTTTGTGACCTACTCTGGATACCTGGACATGTGGGAAGGAATGGGCAGGGAAGAGGTTTCACCCCGGGACCGTAATAATAACTACTCAGCTAGCCTTATGAGCAGTGATGGCATACACTGTGGCATTCTTTATGCACTGAGTTCTCACCTGCTCCCAGAACCAGGAAGTTTATCCAGTTCCCAGCAAAGCCACTGAGTCTCTGCAAAAGTAGCTGTGGGAAAGGGAGCTATGTACATATTAAATGTGAAGTATGACAAGAACAGGGACAGGTTTCCCACACGTCCTTCGTAAGTGTGTGTGTATGTGTGTGTAGTACTAATAATGTTGGTGTTGGAGATGGGAGCCAGGGCTTTGTGATGACTTGGCAAGCATCTTACCATTGACCTACATTCTACCTACACACACACACACACACACACACACACACACACACACACACGCGTGTGCGCATCTGGTAGTGGTGCTAGAGATAGAAGCCAGGGCCTTGTGATTACTAGGAAAACACTCTCCCATTGACCTGTATCCTCGGCACCTACATGTCCTGTGGGTGGGGGGCAGTATATATTGGGAGCACAGCCAGGACTCAAAGGAAGTCACTCAAAAAGGCATTTGAGGCCCCAGGGTCTTTTGATTTTCCTAGGCTCCCAGAGATCAAAGCATGTGCCCAAAGACTACATGGGGATATTGAAATGCAGGCACATGCCCACACCCCTCCCCCAGGTGTACTCCCGCATGGCCCACACGGTCATCCTGCGAGTGTACAGTGTGCAGAGCTGACAGCTGTTTCCAGGGTCAGTCTCCTCTTGTTTCTGGAAGGGCTTTAGGTAAAGCCTTTTGGGCAGAGCAATCGTGTCCACCAGCTTTGCTCAGAACGTGACTGGTACTGGATGTGTATGGATTCTCGTATCTGGGCCTGTCCCCTGCACCGTTCAGCCTATTAGGTGGCTGTGGGGCCTCGGTTGACTCCCTCTCCCCCACTGAGGTCCCGTTCCCAGGCTCTGTCTGAGGTCGTCACATCCCCTTTCCCTTTCCTCCCTGTAAGGACTACACAGGAAGCTGCTTGTTGTGGCAAGCTTTACTCCAGCAGTGATGTAAGCCCTCTCTGGCTCTCCAAGGACAACTAGTTCCATGTGAGCCACCCCCAGCAAGCAGGCCTTGTCTTTGGAGTGCAGTGCCCTGAGGACCAAGAGGCACAGGAACTCCGAAAGCTTTTCGGGGTTCTGGGAGCCAGGCAGTTCCAGATGCTGGTGCAGCTTTGGCCTTAGCCCTGGCTCCTTCCCGGCCACTTAGCATTCATGACAAAGCAGCCTCTCTCCTTCTAGGGGTGCATACTCTGTAAACTCTGCCCTTGCCCTGTACTGAGAGAGGGCTGGGTTCATGTAGCCGTGTGCTGGCCATCCTGACTCTGGGCCCTGGGACATGGGGAAAGTCTGTCAGACAGGATTCAGCCCCTGGGGAAGGTTCTGGAGACAGAACTGGCCAGTCCTGAGAAGGTTGTGTCCTTTATGGAGATTATTCCTTGCAGCTATGGCAGTCAGGCTGGGGCCAGGATTAGAGCCTTTTACAGGCAAGTGCTTTGGGATTGGGTGAGGTCAATTGGGCAGCTGTCCAGATAGGTTCCTCAGGAGTGACTTGGATGATGGAAAACCCCAGATGTGCAGGCTTCCATACCTAAGATCCTGGGAACCTGGTAGTCACGTTCTGGGGGGGGGGGCTTGAGCTGGAAGGTAGCATCCCCCAGGATGTATACAGAGCATCCCAAAGCACCCAGCAATCACCAGTAGTTCAGCCTTCTCCCTGACTCAAGCTGAAGGCAGGAGTCTGTCTGCACGCAGGCGCAGTTCTCCACAGCCCACTTTCCAGGCCTGCTGCAGCTTCTTGAAGTTCCAAGACTCTTCCCTTTCCCAACCCTGAACCTCCACCAGCAGGGAGTGGCCGTACACCTCAGAAACAGGTGGCCGGCAGATGCCAACAGCCCTCATGTGGACATCTGAATCGCAGCAGATATGGGGGCAGGTGCTGGCCCCACTAAGACATCTGGGGGGCAAGGCTGACAGGTATGAAGGCTGTCAGTTCATAAAGTATTGATGGATGACTTTGGAGCCTTTGCCTACAAAGACAACACATAGGAATATGCCCTTAAGTGTGGCAGAACACAGTGTTAGGCAGAGCAACCTCAGCCGTAGGACACAGGCGGGCCACAACTCACTTCCTCATACTTGGTCCTCCAGTAGAAATGGGCTTCTTTGTCCACATAGAGAAGCAGCAGGTCACAGAAGAAGGTGATCTGGGAGAGGCAGGACCTATAATATACCAGGCTCCCCAGCCTCCCCTCCCTCCTCCAGCCCTCACTCAGGACACAGTGGGCAGGCCCAGTGCGTTCCAGCAAGCCCAGGCTGGTGGTTACTGCAACCAGAGTGGACCCCCGGAGATCAGACTTACCATGCCCAGCCACGCTGCCCCTGTGCCCATTGTGATGACCGTGGGGATGAGTGCAAACTTCCCTGCCTGAGAGATCTGGGCTGCCATGGCTGTCCCCCCACAGCTCCACCCACCTGTCCCCTGGCCTAACCCTCACCTGCCCGGTGACGAGGATGTCAAATCGGATTCCATAGAGCTTGAGCAGGCTCCGGGCCTCCATGCCTGAGGCCTCCCACCAGTGATTGGCTGTTCTGGAGGCAGCAGAAAAGACTGGTAGTCTGCGTGTTGCACTCCAAGCTGGATTATCCATTGACTCCATAACCCCCATCACAAGCCTGAGGCCTGGGTAGATGTTAAGGACAGAGGGAAAGAGCGAACCAGAACCTGACCTGGACCAGGACCCTAACCTCCTGAGGATCAGATAGGGTCACAAACTTGATATCAGCAGCGTGGGAGGAGCGCTTGGGTGGAGTTGAGGGCTGTGAGAACCCTGAGCCGGGAATTCCCCTTAGCCCAGAGCTGAGGAAGAAGGTGAACTCCAGTGTTCTCCCAAGGCTCAGGAAGACATTCTGGGCAGAGAGAGGTGCACTAGCATGGGCCCACAGGCTAACAAATCCATTCCATGAGGTTGTAAAGGCTGGATGAGCCAGACCAGTCAGGCCACAATGAGTTTTGTCAAGGGGCATTGGCCCTAGGCCTTATGGCTGTTTGCATGCCTATTCTTGTGTGTGATGGGACATTAAGCAGCAGGAAGATCCCACAGAAATGACAATAAACGCAGTTTAAGATTCCCGAGAGCTGGGTGTGGTGGCGCACGCCTTTAATCCTAGCACTTGGGAGGCAGAGGCAGGCGGATCTTTGTGAGTTTAAGGCCAGCCTGGTCTACAGAGTGAGTTCCAGGACAGCTGGGGCTACAGGGAGACCCTGTCTCGAAAAGACCAAAAAAAAAAAAAGATTCCCGAGAGCTGGGTGTCACGGTGGCACACGCCTTTAATCCTAGCACTTGGGAGGCAGAGGCAGGCAGATCTTTGTGACCAGGCCAACCTGGTCTACAGAGTGAGTTCCAGGACAGCTGGGAGGCTACAGAGAGACCCTGTGTTGAAAAGACCA
>VZQC01009573.1:1894212-1932947 GCA_009823505.1 Rhizomys pruinosus | reverse complement strand
AAAAAAAAAAAAAAAAAAAAAAAAGATTCCCGAGGGCCCCTTAGATTGGAAAATACAAAGATTTTCGAGCAATGCTATTACTGGCAAAAAGGAGGAACTCAGTGTTAGATGAAGTCTACCAATACCCAGTTTATTTCCTTCCTTCCTCTTGTCCTCCCTCCCCTTCCTCCCTCTTTTCCTCTTCCTCTTTCTTTTCTTCCCCCCAAGGTTGCCTCAAACTTGCTATATAGCCAAGGATAACCTTGAACTCCATCCTCCTTCCTCTGCCTCCTGAGGACTGAAGTTATAAGCAGACATCATGACCACCTGCCCAGTGTCCAGTGCTGTGACTGACAATGGAAAGCAGTCATATGGAAACAGTCCTTGTTCTCAGGACACTATTGGGAAGGCTGAGCATTCAGTGTCTGATACTCACTTTCGAATAGTTCTCTTTGGTTTTCTGTGGTGCTGGAAATTGAGCCCAAGGGCCTCACGCATGCCATGTAAGTGTTTCCCCACAGTTATATACTGTCCTAAACAAGATCTGTTTGAAATCTATCTGAATATACCCAGCTGACTCTAGACAAGGAAAAAGAAAGCAAATGTGACCAAAAGTTTTAAAAGCAAAATGGGGATCTGACTCAGTAGTAGGGCACTTGCCTAGCATACTTGAGGCCCTAGGTCCAATCCCTAGAACTTACAAAGAAAAACAAAACTGGCCAACCCAGGTGAAGAGTTTATGGGGGTTCATGCTGAGAACCTAAATTTTTACACAGATTTTGGGAAAATTTTTAGATAAAGCCCTAAAGGGCCAGGCAGCAGAGATAGGCAGATCTCTGTAAGTTCAAGGCCAGCCTGGTCTATACAGTGAGTTCCTGGACATCTGGGGCTACCGGGAGACCCTGTCTCAAAAAGATTTAAAAAAAAAAAAAAAGCCCTGGAGCTGGAGAGATGGCCTAGTGGTTAAGAGCGCCGACTGCTCTTACAGAGGACCTGGGTTCAATCCCCAGCACCCACATGGCAGCTGAGAACCATCTTTAGTTCCCCTCTTCTGAACTCCGCGGCATTGCATGACACAGGTGCACAAACCTACATGCAGACAGTGCATTCATACACATACAAAAATAAATAAAATTAAAAAAAAAAATCCCTGAAGGAACAGTGCTATGCAGAAGCACGTGGGGTGGAAGAGGCTGCGTCAGGAGCTGGAGGTGGGGACTCTGCACTGAGCAGGCGGGCGAGGCAGATGTGGAACCCAAGGGGCTGGGAACACCTGAGAGCCCCTTTACACACAGTGTGGAGTGCCCAGGGTTTGAGCTGCGTGTCCTGGTGGTCACAGAGACATGGGTGAAGCAAGATACTGGGCCAGGAACAGGAAGCCAGCACTGGGGGTAGTGAGAGACATACCTGAAGTTGTACCCCTTCTGCTGCAGCCGGAAAGAGTATTGGGGCCAGCAGTCGGAGCCCCCGGAGTCTAGGTCACAATTCCAGTGGATGCTGATGCCCACCGAGCCACCCTGCACACAGCACATCTCTGTTCTGCCCGTAGGTGGGCCTGACACCCTATCCCTGAGCCTTAAGAATCTGCCCCTGAAGACCCACCAGCAATGCCAGGTCTTCAAAGTCCTCTCCAGCCTTGGCCACAAGGTCCCCGATGTAGAACACTGGGCAGTAAGGGCTGGAGTGTAGATCATAGCGACAGTGCTTGAAATAGGTGCTGTTCCAGGTATCTAAAGCGTTGGTTCTAGAAAAGGTAGTGTGGGGATCAGATCCCAGGGGTCACGGAGGATCTGGGGTCAACTAAAACGTGTGCATACTTACTTAGAGAAGTTGAATTTGCTGAAGGTGACAGTATTTTTGATGAAAAGCGTGAAGTTCTTGGCTTGGAGCAGCAGGGGCTTCCTGAAGGCAGATGGCACACTGGCAGCGTTTTGCTTATCTTAGGACCCTCCCCTGGAAGAGAGGAGGCTTACCTGGGAACAGTACCACTCTCCACTGGGCACCAGCTCCAGATCTCACAGGTCCTATGGGTTCCATTGAATACCACACACTGACCTGTTTTTATGCCTTCAAAACACAAAATGAGCTCCCAACCCTCTAATCTCCACAGGTCCTCGGGGTGGGGGCATGTGGAGCAGAGGTGTGTTGGCATGTGAGGCATTGGCAGGCACCCTATGGCCTGCGTTTGGGAACCACCCACTGCCCCCTCCGCTTCCCCTGCCCTGGCAGAGGTGCTGGGGAACCCAGCCCACAGTTACCGTGGCTGTGCGTCCCTGTCTCTCCCTCAGTGCAGTCCTGGTCATCCCAGCAGTTAGCCAGAGGAACAGAGGGGTGCTAAGATAGGTGAAAGACCCAGGTCACAGAGAGCACAGGGAATGCCTGCGATGCAGCCTTATAGACTGCAGGGACGGCCCCTCCCAACATCCTTCCCAGGGTACCCTGGGCTTGGAAGCACATGGAGAAGCTGAAGGGTGCACATGAAACGGGGGCTGGGAGGGAAGAATGATTGGCCACGTAGGCAGATGAGGGTACAATGCTGTATTCCAAGGGCAGAGGGAGACCCCTATTCTCCTGACAGTTCTTGTCCTGCTAGGACATAAGAGGTTCTTTGGGGTCCAGCTTTTCTGGTCCAGTTGGGACAACTGAGCAAGGGTGGTCAAGGAACCCTGGAAGGGTAGACTGGTGGTGCTTAGTACAGTAGTACATAGCCAACAAGCGCAGGACCATAATATCATAGGGGCCTGTGCAGCAAGGAAAGACCCCCCCCCAACCACTTATAAGACTAGTCGATTCTGCCAAACAGGGCATTTGTGTCCACACAGGCCCAAAGAGTCACAGGAGACACCCAGGAGAGGAATGTGAGTGAACTTCGGGACTGTGATGGGGGTCAGCTCACAGGCAGCTCCAGGAGGAGCAAAGGCCGTGGATGCAAGGACAGCAGAGGGAACGAAAAGCCGGAAGGGGACTTGGGACTTTTAAGAGGGATGGGGTTGTGCTCAGTGGGCAGAGAACAGAATGCAGCCTTCTCTGCTTTGCTGTTCAGACCTGAGTCTGAGTGTCAGCCTTACCTAAGCTGTCATCTCCTTCAACCAGACCCCATGGTGAGATGTAAGCACCTCTACCCAGCAGCCCAATGTCTAAGAGACTGAGGGCTCTCCCCGGCACCCGTCCTGGCTGCCTCTGCTCATAGGTCCATCTTCTTAGCATGGCTCAGAAGGTCCATGAGAGCTTGAGCTGTCTTTTTTTTTATCCCTGGCCAAATCTGTGTTCCAGCCACACTGAGCAGCAGGTAGCTGCAGAGACACCGCACTTCATATAGCCTGGGCCTTCACCGTGAAGCCCTCTCCACTGGGCTTCCGGCTCCAGCCACACTGACCCTTCTCACCAGCTCCTTTAAGATTCTGTTCAGGTGCTGGCGAGATGGCTCAGCAGCACTGGCTACTAGAGCAGAGGAAGGAGCAAGCATATGGGTTCCCAGCAGCCACGTGGCAGCTTACAACTGTAACTCCAATTCCTGAGGATCCAATGCTTCCTCCTGACCTCTGCAGGCACCAGGCACACATGTGCATGTGGGGCACTTACCCACGTGCAAGTACACACAAAAAAAACCACATCTGTTTTTATTAAAAAAAAAAAAAAAAAGACACCAAGCATGGTGCCCCTCGCCTTTAATGCCAGCGCTCAGGAGGCAGAGGCAGGCAGATCTCTGTGAGTTCAAGGCCAGCCTGCCTGGTTTACATAGCAAGTTTCCAGACAGCTGGGGCTGCAGGGAGGATTCTGCTCCTGCCTCTCCCTAGGTCTCCCCACTGTAGCCTCTACTTTATTGTCGATCATGGAACCTCCCATCCTGACCAGCCCATAACTGCTCCTTGAGGTAGAGGAATGGAGTTTTGCAAGCCCAGCACAGGGCGTGGCCAGAGGGAGGCTCAAGAAAAAAAAATTTTTTTTGGTCTTATTGAGACAGGGTCTCTCTGTAGCCCCAGCTGTCTTAGAACTCACCATGTAGACAAGGATGGCTTTAAACTCACAGAGATCTGCCTGCCTCTGCCTCCCAAGTGCTCAGATTAAGTGTGACATGAGGCCTAGCTTCAGTCCTGGCAATGTTATGGGATGATACAAAAATCTCAGATATGAGCAAACAGGAATCATATGGATTTCAAAAATTGGACTTAGTGGGGCTGGAGAGATGGCCTAGCGGTTAAGAGTGCCGCCTGCTCTTGCAGAGGACCCGGGTTCGATCCCTAGCACCCACATGGTGTCTGAGAACCATCTTTAACTCCAGTTCTAGGGGAATCTGACACCCTCTTCTGACTTCCATGGCATTGCATTGCACAACATGGGTGCACAAACCTGCATGCAGACAGTACATTCATACACATAAAAAATAAATAAAATTTTTAAAAAATTGGACTTAGCGAGGTATAATGGTGCTTGCCTTTAATCTTAATACTCGGGAGGCAGAGACAGGTGGATCTCTGTGACATCAAGGCCAGCCTGGTCTACAAAGAGAGATCCAAGCCACCTGGGGCTACAGGGAAACTCTGTCTCAAAACCACCAAAACCAAAACCAAAAATTATTAATATTAAAAATATGCCAGTTGTGGTGGCACATGCCTTTAATCCCAGCACTTGGGAGGCAGAGGCAGGTGGATCTCTGTGAGTTCAAGGCCAGCCTGGTCTACATAGTGAGCTCCAGGCCAGCCGGGACTAAAGTGAGACCCTGCCTCAAAAATACAATAAATAGAGCCGGGTCTGGTGGCGCATGCCTTTAATCCTAGCACTTGGGAGGCAGAGGCAGGCGGATCTTTGTGAGTTCAAGGCCAGCCTGGTCTACAGAGTGAGTTCCAGGACAGCTGGGACTACAGGGAGACCCTGTCTTGAAAAGACCAAAAAATAAATAAATAAATAAATAAATAAATAAATAAATAAATAAATAATAGAGGTTGGAAAGATAACTCAGTGTTTAAGAGCACTGGCTGCTCTTGCAGAGAACCCAGATTTGATTCCCAGCACCCACATGGCAGCTAAGAACTATCCATAACCTCTAGTTCTAGGGGCTCCAATGCCCTCTTCTGACATCTGCAGGCATTGCATGACGTGGGTGCACTCATACACATAAAATAAAAGTTTTATATATATATTTTTGGAGACAGAGTCTCCATGTAGCCCCAGCTGGCCTGGAACTTCCTGTGTAGACCAGGCTGGCCTTGAACTCACAGAGACCTACCTGCCCATTGCTAAATAAAATAGCTTTTTAATATAATAAAAGTTGGCACAGACAAAGAGAAGTGATCTTTCAGTTTGCTATTAAGACCCATTTGATCAGGGCTGGAGAGATGGCTCAGTGGTTAAGAGCACTGACTGCTCTTGCAGAGGACCTGGGTTCGATTCCCAGCACCCACATGGTGGCTAAGAACCATCTATAACTCCAGTTCCAGGGAATCTGCCCTCTTCTGACCTCCATGGCATTGCATGACACGGGTGCACAGACCTACATGCAGATAGTACATTCATACACATAAAAAAAAAAAAAGACCCATTTGATCATGTGCCTAGTTGTAACTTGGAGGCAAGACCAGGATGGGGAAGAGACTGGACATTTCAATGAAACAGCTCCTACTCAGAGGGCTAAGTTCTGTCACTCATAGGCAGGGTGCCTTGGACGAATGACTAAACCTTGCTGAGCCTCAGTCATCTGTTGGATAGGAGTCACAGTAATGGTGGTCGACGTGAAGGGTAGATGCAAACACTCAAGTGATTTCTGGAAAGATTTAGCCCAATGCCTGGGATCTACTGATCTCAGACCAAGCCTTTTAGCCATATGTGAAGAAGAAAAGAGACAGCACAGGTGACTCAGGACTGGTGAAGGAAGTAGGGCATGAGGGAGGCTCTGGATGACCTTACCTCTGGGCATCTGCCCTGAACTTGAACTGGCATCATGAGGAAGTTGGTCACCAAGAAGAACACATTTTGGCCCTAGAATGTAAGACTTAAGGTTGGCTTCAACTTGGCCCCATCGATAGTAGAGTAGAAGCCGGCAGCCTGTTTTATTGGCTGTTTGTTGCTTTCATAATAGAACCCAGAGTCTCATGCGTGCCAGGCCAGTGCTCTCGCTCTGATTTATACTCAGCTTGGTTGGCCTGGCTTTTATGGCTATAGTTTTTGGCCCCCTATAGTTGCCAATTTTGCCCTCCAGAAAGACGCCTCTAGTGAGTCAGGTGATGTAGTGATGGGAAGCTGGCCCTGTCTGAGCCCAGCGAGCACCATGCCCCTGTCCATCTCTTTGATACAAGTTCACTTCACATTCTCATACTTGAGTTTTTCTGCCCAGGAGGGAAAGGAAGAAGAGGTATGACTCTGATCACAAACACCAGGGCAGCAGGAGCTGGCAGGGCAGACAGCCAGTTCCACCTGGAGTCAAAGAAGGTAAAAAAAAAAACCAACACTCAGAAGTGTCTTCCACGAGAGCCCTGTGCATTCATCCAAAGGGAGGTGGTGGGAAGGGGGTAGGGAAAAGGAAAGTCAAAGAGTCTCCTGGGACACCACAGCCGGGGGCTGCAAGGGGAGTGTGTGGGCTGGGTGTGGTAGCATCCCAGCTAGTCAGGAGACTGGGAGAAGAGAACTGCTGTGAGTTCAAGGCTAGTCAGGGCTGCATAACAAAGATCAGACAAAGCCATGTGTGGCAGCACCAGAGTGTAGTCCCACCACCTGGGAAATAGAGGAAGGAAGATCAAGAAGAAGTTCAAATCATTCTAGATACATAATGAGTTTGAAGCCAGCCTGGGCTACATGAGACTCTGTCTCGATAAAAAAAAAAAAAAAAAAAGTAATGGGGTTGGAGAGATGGCCTAGCAGTTAGGAGCACCAACTGCTCTTGCAGAAGACCCGGGTTCAATTCCCAGCATCCACATGGTGGGTGAGAACCGTCTTTAACTCCAGTTCCAGGGGAATCCGACGCCCTCTTCTGACTTCCAAGGCATTACTTGCAGGGTGCACAGACCTGCATGCAGACAGTACATTCATACACATAAAAAAAATTTTTAAAAAGGGCTGGAGAGATGGCCTAGCGGTTAAGAGCACCGACTGCTCTTGCAGAGGACCTGGGTTCAATCCTCAGCACCCACATGGCGGCTGAGAACCGTCCGTAACTCCAATTCCAGGAGAACTCCAGTTCCAGGGGAATCTGATGCCCTCTTCTGACCTCCGTGGCTTTGCACGACATGGGTGCACAAACCTGCATGCAGACAGTACACTCATACACATAGAAAATAAATAAAATTTAAAAAATAAAAAAATTTAAAAAAATTTTTAAAAAGGGAAAAAAATAAATTAAAGAGGCTGGGAATGTAGCTCATTTTCAGAACACTTGCCTGACATATACACAGCTCTGAGTTCAACCCTTAGTCCCACAAAAAAGTAAGAGAGGATGAAGTGGGGAGGGGAGAGGAGGAGGGAGGGAGGGAAGAAGAGAGGAAAGAAATGGAGGGGGGAACAGGAAGGGTCAAAGCCGAGTCCTGAGTCTGGCTTTGGGACTATGGCTGTCATAGCTCTCAGCAGATGAAGAGGTGCTGGGAGGTGAACACGGTGGCTGTACACCCAGAAGTGACTCATCTCTAGTTAGTCCCTAAAGCTACAATTTGGGCATCAGTGGAACAGAGCTGCTTTTACAACTATTTCCTCCAAGCTGACCCATTTCCTCCTTGAGGGTAGCAGAAAGCTCTAAGGTAGGAAGTAAACAAAATGTACCAAGTTCCGGAAGCTACAAAATTCCCAAGGCCCCTTCCACGATGTTTTTAGGATGGATGGGCTGCCTGCAAGTTGTTCAGGAGGTCCAGGGATGCCGCTTTCATGACTTGTCACCCATGCTCCTTTAAGTGGTTTCTCATACTCCTGTAAGTAACTCAAGTATGCATCAGTTCACTGAACTACATTTGGAGTGGGACTGGCCCACTGCCACAGTTCCCTATTTGGGGAATATAGACATTTGTTTATGTCTGTCTAGGAAGTCGCACAACTGATAACTGGGGCTGGACCAGCTGCGTGGAAGAAAAAGGGAAGTGGAAGGACACCCAGTGGACCTTGGTGAAGGAGGGCACCCCAGAAAACTCAAACCCCGAACCTCTGTGCCCCTCCCTTCCTTCAAGCATAAGCCTCGAGCCCCAGACACTTTAATCATTTTCAGATGCAGTTTCTTTCCTTCCTTCCTTCCTTCCTTCCTTCCTTCCTTCCTTCCTTCCTTCCTTCCTTCCTTCCTTCCTTCCTTCCATACTGGCGATTGAACCTCGGGCCTTATGTATGCTAGGCAAGCACTTTACCACTTAGCTGTAACCCTGACCTATGGATATGACCTTTTGAGTTTTTTCTTTTTTGTTGTTGTTGTTTGTTTTGTTTTTAAGACAAGATCTCACTATGCAGCTCTGGCTGGTCTGGTACTGTCAGTTTAGACCAGGTAAGCCTGGAACTCACAGAAATATGCCTGCCTCTGCATCCCGAAAGCTGGCATTAACGGCATATGTCATTAAACCTGGCCTGTGGTATGATCTTTTTAAAGAAGTTCCACTGGCCTGGCTTCCTGCCTGGTAACCTATGCATTCCTGAAAGCCATGTGTCAACACACCTCCGGCCGCCGTCTGGTGTCCTATGCCTCTCAAGCACACTTGCTGTGAGGTCTGTGTCAGTGACCAAAGGATCCTGACCCCCTCCAGCAGCCCTCAGGACCCACCTGTTCCGGCTTAACAAAGTCAGCCACATCCCACAGCCGCTTCTCCAGATCTTGAGTCTGGGTCATAGAAACCCCTTTGAGTTTGGTGATGACAGAAACCTGGGGGTCCAGGTCCCGTTCCTGGTACCCTTTTTTGGCAAGAAGGGCCCACCTAGGGAGGCAGTATGGACAGCATGGTGTGACCAAGTGAGAATAATTCTGGGCTCTCCCAGCATTCTTCAGAGCTCCCAACTCATCATGGAGGGCCCCCACCTCTTCCCAACCTCACCTCTCACTCCAGACCACTGAGCAGGCCAGGCATCAAGAACCAGAGTCCTCACATGGAGTTATCCACCACAGCCCCTTTTCACAAGCCAGTGTCCTCCAAACACTCAGCAAGACTCAGATCCCTCCTTAAAGACTCCACAGACACCCAGCTACAGCAAATGGTCTCGCTGGGGACCCCCGGTGTGCCAGTGCTCACAGATCTCGGGGATTGTTAATTCTTATCCCATCAGGGTCCCTTGAGGGCTGCAGCGCTGTCAATGTGCACAGAGCCCAACATGGGGCTGGGAACAAAGCTGCATATGTGGGCACATGGCTCCCTGCTTTCCAAACAGATGAAGATCCCTCTTGCTGCTTACCACTCTCACTCAATACCCCCCACCACCCCCACATGGCCAGCCACTCTCTTCCCACCACCCCCACATGGCCAGCCACTCTCTTCCCACCCCCACCCCCATCCTGAATCCTAACAAGCCAAGTCTCAGCCCTCAGCCAGCAAGACCAACCCGGATCACTCCAGCCAGCTTGAACACAGCTGTCTTACCCCACCACATAGGCCACCACTCCCAGCTGCAGCAGCCTCTGTAAGACGCCCACCCGCCAGTTCCTGGTCATCACATACTTCTCTGTCTTGTAATCCAGAAGCCCCCAGCCTAGCAGCGATGCGGCCGCTGCAGAGGCCATGTTTCCAGCTCCTGCTGCTGGTGTCTGTGAGTCAGCAAGCAGCTGCAGCCACAGCGCAAGGGAGGCAAAGCCAGCACTCACAGGATCCTGGCCAACTTTGTTAAAGGGACATCTCCACTCAGGGCAGGGTACTGGCTCAGTCCCAAGTCCCAGCTGGCCTGGGCCTTCCATCTTGTCCAGAGCACCTCTGTCTGATCCTGGGCATACGGCGAGGAATAGCCCTGACCCTGCCCAGCTCCGCAGCTCCCAGTCCTTTTAGGGGTGGGCACTAACCAGAATGGAATAACACACGAGTCTGGTGTGTGTGTGTGTGTGGGGGGGAGCTCTGAGCTCAAACGTGCAGATTCTGAAGTGCACCAAGGGAAGTTGGGTTTGAGATGGTGATGGCCTGGGGCTGGAGAGATGGCCTAGCAGTTAAGAGCACCGACTGCTCTTGCAGAGGACCCGGGTTTGATCCCCAGCACCCACATGGTGTCTGAGAACCGTCTTTAACTCCAGTTCCAGGGGAATCTGACACCCTCTTCTGACCTCCGCAGCATTGCAGGACACGGGTGCACAAACCTACATGCACACAGTACATTCATACCCATAAAAAATAAAATAAAAATTTTTAAAAAGAGAAATGGTGATGGCCTGCTGGAGACCTTGAGAGAAAACAGGACCGCAGGCACTGGCATCATGACCGTGGCTCCCCCAAAGCTGGGCTCCACGAGGCCCCCCGACCTTCTCCTAGAGCCACCTGCCGCCCCCAACTACAGTGATTAAAGTCCGGACTCAAACCACTAAAGCCCATGGAAGGACCTTGTACAAGGCGCCCAGCCCTGTGCATGGCAACGTGAAGTACTCCGCGGATGAGCCACCTGCTCAAGGTCAACCCAGGCGGGTGGTGTCTCCGCAGCAACAAACAACACCCGGTTTCCTGGGAGACCGCGGGAGGGGCTGGAGGAACTGTTATTGGCTCCAGCGACTGGCTGTTATCCATAGGCCACATTTGATTGGTCAGCGCGGCCAGGTGGCTCACCCACATCCCTGGGGAGCGTTCTAGGGGGTGAGCGGTGTGCTATCTCAGCCTCGGTGTGGGAGAGTGGCCATCAGGGGTTGTATAACCATGAAGGGTCCCTGCGTGGAGTCTATGAAGAATGAAAATCAGAAGGAAGAAGAAATGGCCACTGAGGGTCGGGCAGAGGTCCTGGAGGCCAGGAACTGCTGGACTGCAGATTCGGACTCCGACCTGGAAACTGAAGGTGTTCACACACCCCTCCCCCGCACAGGGGGGCTAGGCTGTACTAGCTTGGGGCCCCTCCTGCAAGGGTGTAAGGAGATGAGCTGGAAGGGAGTGCACCCCTTTAAAAGTATTTATTTATTTTAGCCGGGCGTGGTGGCGCACGCCTTTAATCCTAGCACTTGGGAGGCAGAGGCAGGAGGATCTTTGTGAGTTCAAGGCCAGCCTGGTCTACAGAGTGAGTTCCAGGACAGCTGGGACTACAGGGAGACCCTGTCTCGAAAAGACCAAAAAAAAAAGTATTTATTTATTTTATGTATATGTATGTGCCTTCACACACCCTCAAGTACCCAGGGAGGTGGGTGCTGGAACCAAACTCTGGTCCTCTGCAAGAGTGGTAAGCCTTCCTAACTGCTGAGCTGTCTCTATAGTCCAGAACTGCATCCTTTCATGAGGTATCTTTAAGGTGACTGGTAACCCTTCAAGCCCCTGCTGTCTTGGAGGAGTCTGAACATTTAGAACTGTCTTCCAGAACAACATGTAAATGCAACATCCTGCCAAAAAGTGGTGTCCCACCTGAAACAGGTTGAGGACTGGGTGTCTGAGCCCACAGGAAAAGCTTAGCTAATGGATGGATTGGATTTGAAATCGTTTCAGACATTTCCCCCAATAAAGTGTTTATAGACATTGTGGTCTGTGGGCTAGGAATGTAGCTCAGTTGGTAGAGTACCTGTCTAGCATGTAGAAAGCCTTGGGTTTGCTCCTTAGCGTGATCTAGTCATGATGACACATGCTCGTAATCCCAGCACTTGGGAGGTAGAGGCAGGAGAATTAGAAGTTCAAGGCTAGCCTCAGCTAGCAAGTTGGAGACGATCTGAGAGTAGACAGAGACACTGAGATCAGTGATAACTTGAGGCGTGGGGCAGGGCCAGAGAACATGTCCGCTTTTTCCTCCTTTTGGCTCTGACCAGCTCGGTGGCCTTTCTTTGAGCCTTGAGGTCCTCACCTGGAATATGAACATGGTAGTTCACAGCACAGGAAGAAACGAGGAGGGCGGGGCGGCCAGGGGAAGGATGCTGTACCAATGAAGGGTTCCACATTGTCTCTGTCTCCTGCTAGGCACCCATGGCCTTGGAGAACTGGCCAAGGATACCCTGTACCTGGAGTCTTGCCAGGCCCATAGTGTTGTGCCAGCTTCCTGTTTTCTACGCCAAGGGAGTACATCTGAATTGAAGCTTCGGCACCGTGGTCTAGGGCCCCAGGTACCGGCGAAGGGGCACTGGAACGCGGCTTGGACAGGAAGGGTATGGGAGACAGTGGCCATGCCTATCCTTGAATCCATCCATCCCACAGACGTAACAACTTTCTCAGTGGCTGACATGTCCTGTCTCTCAGCCCTGGGGGACAAGGTGGAAGCCGTGACAAAGATAAGGACTGAGAGTTGCTAGGCAGTAAGAGAAGGCTCCAGGAGGTGGATCTGGGTGGTACCTAGAGAGACACAGATGTTTCCTGAGGGGTGAGGCAGTGGGAGGACAAGTAGACTGAGCTCCAGAAACGTAAACTGAGGTAATGGTCACCTGTGTCTGGGCCCTAGGAAGACCAGACCCTTCTAGCCCCTGAGTCCCTCTGTCCCTCAGGACACTTTGTTCTGTTCTAGGGAGCCCGGGCTTTGGTTTCTACCTTGAAATCCAATCACTACATCAAGCGTCTGGATCTTCGGGACAATGCGATCTGTACAGCTGGAGCAGAGGCTCTGGCTGGGGTCCTGAGAAAGAACAGCAACATCTCCGGTGGGTGCTGACTCTAATCTGGCAGCACCATGTCCGGTGGGTGCTGATTCTAATCTGGCAGCAGCGTCTCTGGTGGGTGCTGACTCTAATCTGGCAGCAACGTCTCTGGTGGGTGCTGACTCTAATCTGGCAGCAGCTTCTCCGGTGGGTGCTGACTCTAATCTGGCAACAGCATCTCCGGTGGGTGCTGACTCTCTAATATGGCAGCAGCGTCTCTGGTGGGTGCTGACTCTAATCTGGCAGCAGCGTCTCTGGTGGGTGCTGACTCTAATCTGGCAGTAGCTTCTCCGATGGGTGCTGACTCTAATATGGCAGCAGCGTCTCCGGTGGGTGCTGACTCTCTAATCTGGCAGCAGCATCTCCAGTGGGTGCTGACTCTAATCTGGCAGCAGCGTCTCCGGTGGGTACTGACTCTAATCTGGCAGTAGCTTCTCCGATGGGTGCTGACTCTCTAATCTGGCAGCAGCATCTCCGGTGGGTGCTGACTCTAATCTGGCAGCAGCGTCTCTGGTGGGTGCTGACTCTAATCTGGCAGTAGCTTCTCCGATGGGTGCTGACTCTCTAATCTGGCAGCAGCATCTCCAGTGGGTGCTGACTCTAATCTGGCAGCAGCGTCTCTGGTGGGTGCTGACTCTAATCTGGCAGTAGCTTCTCCGATGGGTGCTAACTCTCTAATCTGGCAGCAGCGTCTCTGGTGGGTGCTGACTCTAATCTGGCAGCAGCTTCTCCGGTGGGTGCTGACTCTAATCTGGCAGCAGCGTCTCTGGTGGGTGCTGACTCTAATCTGGCAGCAGCATCTCCGGTGGGTGCTGACTCTAATCTGGCAGCAGCTTCTCTGGTGGGTGCTGACTCTCTAATCTGGCAGCAGCGTCTCCGGTGGGTGCTGACTCTAATCTGGCAGCAGCGTCTCTGGTGGGTGCTGACTCTAATCTGGCAGCAGCGTCTCTGGTGGGTGCTGACTCTAATCTGGCAGCAGCGTCTCTGGTGGGTGCTGACTCTAATCTGACAGCAGCGTCTCTGTTGGGTGCTGACTCTAATCTGGCAGCAGCGTCTCTGGTGGGTGCTGACTCTAATCTGGCAGCAGTGTCTCTGGTGGGTGCTGACTCTAATCTGGCAGTAGCTTCTCTGATGGGTGCTGACTCTCTAATATGGCAGCAGCATCTCCGGTGGGTGCTGACTCTAATCTGGCAGCAGCGTCTCCGGTGGGGGCTGACTCTAATCTAGCAGCAGCTTCTCTGGTGGGTGCTGACTCTCTAATCTGGCAGCAGCGTCTCCGGTGGGGGCTGACTCTAATCTGGCAGCAGCTTCTCGGGTGGGTGCTGACTCTAATCTAGCAGCAGCTTCTCTGATGGGTGCTGACTCTCTAATCTGGCAGCAGCGTCTCCGGTGGGGGCTGACTCTAATCTGGCAGCAGCGTCTCCGGTGGGGGCTGACTCTAATCTGGCATCAGGCAGACTTCGGTCCCCTCTTTCCTCAGAGAAATGCCTCCCTCACCAGGTCTCTGACTTGAGGTTGCTGGGAGGGTCCTCATCATGGGTGAGACAAATGGAGTAAGCTTGACTTTCTGGGAGCTTTGTCAGTGGTGCAGCCAAGGCTGGATGATGCTCTTCCCCTGACCCACCCGCCACCGTCGCTCTTTTCTCCCCTGGCTAGGACCACACCTCAAATACACATGCTAGACTCCTTGTGCCTGAATGAAAGGTGGGCGAGTTCTCAACACAAAGAGGCAGGGGCTGTGCCATCCAAGAACTGGAAGGGCAAGTGGGAGTTCAGCGAGGTCGCTTCCAAGTGCCAGCATTGCTAGTGAAGTGTGGGCTAACCTGGGCAAACAGCACAACCTTGCTGATCCTATTTTCAGGTGTTATCAGCTGACCCCAGAAGCACCACTTAGCCCTTGGGGCTATGGCTAGCATGAATCGAAACTGCAAAAGTAGACTTGCTGACCATCTCAGCTCATCTCACTCGTCCTGGGCAGAAGGGCACACAGGGCCTCTTGTGGCAGGTTATACTGCTGCCCGACACCAGTCATCAATAGGGCGCTGACTTCATAACAGCCTTCTTGACAGAGAATCATGGAACTGGGGAACCAGAGCCTCAGGAGGTCCCAGCAAAGGGGTGGCAAGGCTACACCATGCCGCCCCGGGACGGTCAAACTGCAAAGTCCCCCAGACCTGGAGGGTGATGACATAAAGGGGTGAAAGAGGGCGAGGCCTGACTTCATATCCCACTGACCAAGAAGTGATGCTGTTCCCAGATGTGGACCTGTCAGAGAACCAGCTTGGAGTGGCAGGGCTCCAGGCCATCTGCGCTGCCATTGCCTTGAACCCAGCAGTCCAGAAGATGCAACTGGAAGGGAACGGTCTGGAAGGACAGGCAGCCCAGCACCTTGCTGATCTCCTGATGGCTCACACGGGCTTGAAGTCCCTAGACCTCAGCTATAATCAGCTGAACGACTCGGCAGGTAACACCTGACCTGGGCAGGCATGGGGCATGAGCCTACATTACCCTCTGAGGGGAATGGGGAAGTAGGGGTGTGTGTGGCTGAGCCACGTCCAACATCTGCCAGAGAATAGCCACGTGCTGGCTTCCGATCCTGTCGCTCCCCTTGACCACTCCTCCCCTTGAGCCACACAGGACTCTTAATTAATTCCAGGAACATCTCACCACCCTCTACTGTAGGGATCCATCTCTGTGAATAAAACAAAATTCCAGACTTCAAGAAACACACAGTGGGCTGGAGCGGCAGTTCAGAGCACTTGTTCTTGCAGGGGACCCAGTTACCCACATGAAGGCTAACAGCTGTCTGTAACTCCAGTTCCAGGACATCTGATGCCCTCTTCTGGCCTCTGTGGGCATTGCACATGAGGGCATTGCACTCATGAGTGCACTTAAACACATGCAGGCAAAACGCTCATACACAAAATTTTTTTAATTAAAAAACAAAAACAATGCTAATGAGCTAATTCAACAGTAACTGTTGTTCCTCCAAAAGAAGCAATGTATGGTTCTAGAAAAAAATAGTGACCTTTACCTTATAGGGGTGTCCAGAGGGTTTGATGCTTAAGCTGAGCTGTATGTGCAGGGTACACAAGGAAGGCTCGGGGGAGGAGGGCCTGAGAAGGGGACAGACTCAGCTGGGCTGTTTGGCTTCGCATTGTCATGACCGACAATTTGAACAAAGAACCTTACCCTCCATCTGTTCACCAAAGAAGGGACTGGAAGACCACGACTCTCCCCTCCCAGTCCCTAGAAGTGT
The DNA here is from genome assembly GCA_009823505.1 of Rhizomys pruinosus. NCBI lineage: Eukaryota > Metazoa > Chordata > Mammalia > Rodentia > Spalacidae > Rhizomys > Rhizomys pruinosus. The sequence continues at coordinate 1,917,030 of VZQC01009573.1, read as the reverse complement.
CTAGGGAAGGCAGGAGTTCCTGTATCTGAGAACCTAGAAGTAGGAGATGGAGCACTGAGCACTGAAAGGCCCAGTCAAGAAGGTTCCCAGAACCTTCACTCTGGTGCAGGGAGCTCTCCAAGGTTCTAAACCTGTCTGCTGCTGAGTGTTCTAACCCACCAGGGGGTCTGAGGAGCACTCAGTCCTTTGGGAGTCCCCCTGCCCCCCCCCGTTCCCTTGTGTATTTCCTTGGTTTGGTTTAGTTCAATTTGCTTTTCTGAGACAAGCTCTCTCTCTCTCTCTCTCTCTCTCTCTCTCTCTCTCTCTCTCACACACACACACACACACACACACACACGCACACAGCTTCTTGCAGGCAGTACAAGCATACATACTAGATTCTGCAATCCTCTTGTTCAGCAGAATCTCTGGCACTTGGTAGGCAGCAGCTGCATTTTTGAAGTTAGCAGAGTGCATAAGAAGCCTCTTGGTGTTTCTGCAGGAGAGACACTTGGACCAGCCCTGGCAGAAAACACAGGACTCACAGAGCTCAACCTGAGCTGGAATCACCTCCGAGGCCCAGGAGCTGTTGCCTTTGCCAGGGGCCTGGAGGTATGAGCAATCCAGAGCTGGATGGCTAGTGCCTTCTCCAGACATTCACATCCCCTACCAGGGGACATCCGTGCAGTCTGAGGATATTTCTGTTAACATTCCACAGATGCTTTCCTGACACCCTGGCACCCTTGTGCGCCAGCACACCTCCTCATCCACTTCCTTGCATGCTGTAGTTCATAGGTCTTGGCAATAGATGGTTCAAGCTCTGCCAGAGTATCATGAAGCATCTTCGTTGCCCCTAGTGGCAAGTGCATTTGTGGGACCCACCTAAGGAAATGACAGTCACTACCTTGGCCTATTACAGGGAGAGACTACTGGACCTCCTGGCGCAGAGGGGACAGGTCAGGGCACTTACCTTTCTCCCCATCACAGTCTCTTGGGAGGCTTCATTCAGCAGCCTGTCACCAGAGCCCTGGGCTCCTGGGGCTCCTCTATGCCCCATGGTGCCTGCCTTGGGGGCCCCCCTCCCAGGTGTGGATCTGACCACAGCACCTCATCTCTGGGGGTCATTTACCCCCTGCCTAGCACCCTCTGCTGTGCTCCGGGCTGTTCGATCCTACCGCTCTCTGCTGGCCCTAGACTTGGTACTCAGTACTCAGTCTGTCCCAGGATCTCTGTCCTCTGTCCTTTGTCCTTGATCAGGTCTCCCTGTGCTTGGAGGCTGTGACCATGTTGCTTTCTGTGCCATCGAATGTGGACTTGTGGCTTTGATCTTTGTGTTCTAGGCAAATATATTCCTGAAAGTCATAGACATCTCTTATAATGGCTTTGGAGACCCTGGAGCCTCTGCAGTGGGAGAGGCCCTCAAGGCCAACAATGTGTTGGAGGAACTAAACATTAGGTAAGGGGCAAAGGGTAAAAAAGGCAAACCCTCTGGGCTGGCTGTGGTGGTCTCGCTGCTCTTCACAGTGTACCTGGCATATGGCTTGAGCCACAATCCCAGAACACTCAGCTCTGTCTTTCTCTCTAAAGGTCATTGCTGGGGTCTGGAGCTGTAGCTCAGTTAGTAGAGCACATGCCCAGCATGAACAGAGGCTGAGGGGTCATTTCCCAGCACCACCTAAAGCAGGAGTAGTGCACCACACCTGTTTTCTACTTTTATTTCTGTTGCTCAGATAAAACACTCTGACCAAATGCAACTTTAGGAGAGGAAGGGGATATTCAGCTTACAATTCCAGGTTATAGTCCATCATTTCAGGGAAGTCAAGGCAGGAACTTGAGCAGCTAGTCAGTTCACACGACAGGCAAAAGCAGAGGGCAGAGAATGCCGTGGTGCTGCTGCTTGAGCTATCCTTCTCCTCCTACACACGGCCCGTCCCATGAGCTATCCTTCTCCTCCTACACAGGGTCCTGTCCCATGAGCTATCCTTCTCCTCCTACATATGGGCCCTTCCCATGAGCTATCCTTCTCCTCCTACACACGGGCCTGTCCCATGAGCTATCCTTCTCCTCCTACACAGGGGCCCGTCCCATGAGCTATCCTTCTTCTCCTACACATGGCCCGCCCCGTGAGCTATCCTTCTCCTACACTCGGGCCCGTCCTGTGAGCTATCCTTCTCCTACACATGGGCCCATCCCATGATCCATCCTTCTTCTATACACGGCCCGTCCCGTGAGCTATCCTTCTCCTCCTACACAGGGGCCCATCCCGTGAGCTATCCTTCTCCTCCTACACACGGCCTGTCCCATGAGCTATCCTTCTCCTCCTACACAGGGGCCCATCCCGTGAGCTATCTTTCTCCTCCTACACATGGCCCGTCCCATGAGCTATCCTTCTCCTCCTACACATGGGCCCGTCCCGTGAGCTATCCTTCTCCTCCTGCACATGGGCCCTTCCCATGAGCTATCCTCCTCCTCCTACACACAGCCCGTCCCATGAGCTATCCTTCTCCTCCTGCACATGGGCCCATCCCCTGAGCTTTCCTTCTCCTACACACGGGCCCATTGGATGAGCTATCCTTCTCCTGCACAGGGGCCCATCTCATGAGCTATCCTTCTCCTCCTACACACGGGCCCATCCCGTGAGCTATCCTTCTCCTGCACACGGGCCCATCCCGTGAGCTATCCTTCTCCTCCTATACATGGGCCCATCCCGTGAGGTATCCTTTTCCTACACACAGGTCTGTCCCGTGAGCCAGTGCCACCTGCACTTATGGTGCTTCTTCATAACATCAACTCATGCTCAAGACAGTTCCTCACAGACATGCCAACAGGCCAACCTGATCTAGATAGGTTTTTTTGTCTTTTCGAGACAGGGTCTCCCTGTAGCCCCAGCTGTCCTGGAACTCACTCGGTAGATCAGGCTGGCCTTGAACTTACAAAGGTCCACCTGCCTCTGCCTCCCAAGTGCAAGGATTAAAGGTGTGTACCACACACCCATCTATTCATTTATTTTATTTTATTTTATTTTTTGTCTTTTCATTTATTTTTAAAGAATTATTTATTTGATGCTGTGTGTGGTAGCATATGCCTTTAATCCTAGCACTTTGGAAAGCAGAGGCAGGAGGATCTCTGTGAGTCTAGGCCAGCCTGGTCTATATACTGAGTTCCAGGACAGCTGGGGCTACAGGGAGACCTTGTCTTAGAAAAAAAATAAATAAATAAATAAATAAATAAATAAATAAATATTAAAAATCCAAGCTATCTTGGGGATGGAGAGGAGGCTCAGAGGTCAACAGCACTTACTGTTCTTCCAAGAACCTAGTTTGGTCCCTAGCACCCACGCTGGGCAGCTCACAACCACTACATCTCCAGGTCCAGGGGATCAACTGCCTCTTCTGGACTCCACTGGTATGTGCACTCACACATAACTGAGAAATAAGAAAAGAGGGGCTAGAGAGATGGCTCAGCAGTTACTAGCACTGACTCTTCTCGCACGGGACCTGGGCTCCTTTCCCAGCACCCACATGGCAGCTAACAACTGTCTCTAACTCCAGTTCCAGGGGATTCAACACCCTCTTCTGACCTCCAAGGGCACTGCAGAAGAAGAGTCCATTTATATACATTCAGGCAATATGCTCATACACATAAAATAAAAATAAGACCCAGCACTCAGGAGGCAGAGGCAGGCAGATCTCTGTGAGTTCAAGGCCAGCCTGGTCTACATAGTGAGCTCTAGGACATCTGGGACTAAAGGGAGACCCTGTCTCAAAAAGACCAACCCCCCCCAAAATCCCCTCAAGGTCATCCTCAGCTGCATAGGGAGTTAAAGGCCAGCCTGGGATACAAGAGACTCTGTCTTTAAAATAAAGCGGAGAAGGAGGAGGAAGGAAAAGAAAAGCCGGAGCTATGTAGGACTTTCTTCAGAGACGGAGACCTAGAGGAGGAGGAAGAGCGGGCATGGAAGGTGCTGGGCCAGGGCAGTTCAGGTATGGGTTGCCAGCTGTCACAAAACTTGTGGAGCATCTGCTGGGCTTGACAGGTCAAGGAGCCACCGGGGGTGGGGGGGCCACACTATAGGTGTGCTTGGCACTCATGAGGCTGCAGCATATCCATCTTTTAAACACTGAGTGGCTCCTGGGCATCAATGGAGGGCTGGGCTGTGAAGCCGAACCTGCTGGATATAATAGAGCTCCTGGAGGGGCCCTGGGCCACTGAGACCAGCACACTGGAAAGCTGTAAGATGAATGTCTTTTTCTTTTTCCTTTTTTTTTTTTGTGGTTTTGAGACAGGGTCTCCCTGGAACTCTGGCTGTCCTGGAACTCACTCTGTAGACCAGGCTGGCTTTGAACTTACAGAGATCTGCCTGCCTCTGCCTCCCAAGTGCTAGGATTAAAGGCGTGTGCCACCATGCTCAGCCTATGTCTTTTTCTTATTGACATGCATTAATGAGGTCAGGTCCCCGCATGTCTACAGAACGCACTAATGGGGTCAGGTCCCCGCATGTCTACAGAACGCGCTAACCAGGTCAGGTCCCCACATGTCTACAAACCGTGCTAATGGGGTCAGGTCCCCGCATGTCTATAGAACGCGCAAACGGGGTCAGGTCCCCGCATGTCTACAGAACGCGCTAACGGGGTCAGATTCCTGATGTCTACAGACCGTGCTAATGGGGTCAGGTCCCCGCATGTCTACTGAACGCGCTAACAGGGTCAGGTCCCCGCATGTCTACAGACCGTGTTAATGGGGTCAGGTCCCCGCATGTCTACAGACCGTGCTAATGGGGTCAGGTCCCCGCATGTCTACAGACCATGCTAATGGGGTCAGGTCCCTGCATGTCTATAGAATGCACTGCTCCCTCTGGCTTCCCTTTCTTCACATCCTTCCCAATCTCTGGTAACTGATATATTTTTAAATATTTTGTTGATCTTATTTATTTATTTAGGTGTTTTTGAGACAGGGTCTCCCTTTAGTCCCAGCTGGCTTGGAGCTCACTCTGTAGACCAGGCTGGCCTTGAACTCACAGAGATCTACCCGCCTCTGCCTCCTGAGTGCTAGGATTAAAGGCGTGCACCACAATGCCTGGCCAGTTTAATACCTTTTTAATATGAATGAGTATTTACCTGCATATATGTATGAGCACCATGTGTGTGCCTGGTACCTGAGGCCAGAAGACTGCTGGAACTGGAGTGTTTCTTCTTTACACACTGTATTTTCCTTACGCAGTCATCTACCAAGTATTTGGATACTTGGCCCCAGTTGGTGATGCTGTTTGTGGATGTTTAGGAGGTGAGACCTTCTTGGAGGTCTCTGGGTGGGCTGTAAGGATTTGTGTCCACAGCCCATTCATGTCCACACCCCACTTTCCAGCTCTGTGTACCTGAAGGTGTGTGCTTTCTGCTCCGGCTGCCTCCTGCTGTGCCTGTCCTGACATGGTGGGCTCTCATCCTTCTGAACTGTAGCCCAATAAACTCCTCCTTCTTGAAATTTCCTTGGTCATGGTGTTTTATCACAGCCTCAGAAAAACAACTAATACAGGGCTCCTAGGCTCGTTTCATGTTTTTTAAAAAGTAATATATTAATTTTATTTTATGTGTATGATTGTATTGCCTGCATGTATGTAACCGCACCTGTGTTATTCAATCAATGCCTCAGAAGAGGGCATCAGGTCCCCTGGAACTGGAGTTATAGATGGTTATTAGCCACAATGTAGGTGCTGGGAACTGAACCCAAGTCCTCTACAATAGCTCCTAACCACTGAGCCATTGGTCCAGCCCCTTATTTCAAATTTTTGGGGGGTCTTTTTGAGACAAGGCCTCCCTGTAGCTCCAGCTATCCTGAAACTCATTCTGTAGACCAGGCTGGCCTCGGAATCACAGAGATCCACCTGCCTCTGCTGAGTGCTGGGATTAAAAGCATGAGCCACCACACTGGACTGATTTCACATTTTAACTATGATGGATGCCTATGTCTTTCTTGTTGCAGCAACAACCGAATCTCCAGGGTAGGAGCCCTGAGGTTGGGGCGGGGTCTCCAGGTCAACCAGACACTGAGGATTCTTATTGTAAGTTCAAGGCTGCTGGAGGAAGCCCATCATAGACCTGCCCCGTGTCTCTTCACACAGTTCGTTCTCCCACCAGCTCTTTACACAGTTGGGCTCCAGAGCCCATATTGGGGGGGGGGTTCTGGGAGGGTGGTCCTGGCTTCTTGTGACCACTTCCCATATTGGGGGGGGGTTCTGGGAGGGTGGTCCTGGCTTCTTGTGACCACTTCCCATNAAAGTAATATATTAATTTTATTTTTTGTGTATGATTGTATTGCCTGCATGTATGTAACCGCACCTGTGTTATTCAATCAATGCCTCAGAAGAGGGCATCAGGTCCCCTGGAACTGGAGTTATAGATGGTTATTAGCCACAATGTAGGTGCTGGGAACTGAACCCAAGTCCTCTACAATAGCTCCTAACCACTGAGCCATTGGTCCAGCCCCTTATTTCAAATTTTTGGGGGGTCTTTTTGAGACAAGGCCTCCCTGTAGCTCCAGCTATCCTGAAACTCATTCTGTAGACCAGGCTGGCCTCGGAATCACAGAGATCCACCTGCCTCTGCTGAGTGCTGGGATTAAAAGCATGAGCCACCACACTGGACTGATTTCACATTTTAACTATGATGGATGCCTATGTCTTTCTTGTTGCAGCAACAACCGAATCTCCAGGGTAGGAGCCCTGAGGTTGGGGCGGGGTCTCCAGGTCAACCAGACACTGAGGATTCTTATTGTAAGTTCAAGGCTGCTGGAGGAAGCCCATCATAGACCCGCCCCGTGTCTCTTCCCACAGTTCGTTCTCCCACCAGCTCTTTACACAGTTGGGCTCCAGAGCCCATATTGGGGGGGGGTTTCTGGGAGGGTGGTCCTGGCTTCTTGTGACCACTTCCCATATTGGGGGGGTTTCTGGGAGGGTGGTCCTGGCTTCTTGTGACCACTTCCCATATTGGAGGGGGTTTCTGGGAGGGTGGTCCTGGCTTCTTGTGACCACTTCCCATTTTGCCATTGAATTTCCACCATCTGGCTTGACCCATGCTGAGCTTCAGACTGTTTCTCTCCATGCTTCTCACGGCTGCCCGTCCCTTGCTACCCTCATTCCTGCTCGGGGAGCTATAGTTAGAAAGCAGCCAGAGCACCCCTTGCTTGCTTTCCTCTTCTCCCTGCCTCTGCTCACTTCGCTGAAGCCCAGGTCGGCTCAGGGTGCTGACTGGCCACATTCAGATACACCCAAGGCATTTTGTGCCCAGAGAGAGTTCCCTTCCTTCAGGTTAGCAGGTGTGTGGGGGGGAGGACTGGACAGGGCTGACCGTAGAGACAGAGGGAAGGATGAGGTGAGATGGAGGGGGTCTCAGAGGGAGGTGTACCAACATGTGCAGGGGGCAGTATGTCCAGCAGGAGATGGGGTGCACCTGGCTCTGCCTGGCCCTTAGCTTCCAGCCCCTAGCTTTTCCCATTAGCCACTCCACATCCTGACCCACAGGAGCCAAGACCTCTTCCAAACTTGGATCCTCATTCCAGCCATCAGCTACAAACCCCCAAACCACACAGAGCCCGGGTCCTGCCTAGAAGCATTACCTTCTTCTAAGGGTTGCCTCTTGGTGCGGGAACCAAGCAGAATCTGGGGCTCAGAGCTCACTAGGCTCCTCCCCCAATCTCCAGAGCTCCTTCTTAGCCCTTCCAGCTTCTCACACTGGTCCTTGGCTCCTGCTCACTCTGTTTCCCCAGCTCTGCTTCTTGCTCTTCTGATTCCTGGTGGTTTTTCCCGGAATCACAGCAGACGTGCTCGGGTCATTCTCTGCTTGAAATCTGTCTTGTTGCTGTTGTTTTAATGGACATTTTAAGATTTGTTTATGTTTACATACGTGTGCCTGATTGTATGTATGTGCACCATGTGCATGCAGGTGCCCACGGAGGCCACAAGAGTGCGCCAGATTTGCTGGAACTGGAGGTTGTGAACCCATGTGGGTACTAGGAATGGAGCTGAATCTACGGGAGCAGCAAGTGCTCTTCACCACTGAGCTGTCTCTCCAACCCCCTTTGGTCTTTTTGAGACAGGGTCTCCATACAGCCACAGCTGTCCTGGAACTCACTATGTAGACCAGGCTGGTCTTGAACTCACAGAGATCTGCCTGCCTCTGCCTCCTGAATGTTGAGATTAAAGGCATGCGCCACCATGCCTGGCTGCTTTCTGTTTTTTGAGACAAAGTCTCATATAACCCAGCCCAGCTTTGAACTGGAGCCTACTTCCACCTCCCAGGCACTGAGATCACAGATGTGCACTGTCATATTCAGTTAAAAACTGTCACTTGATGAACACAGCTTTGTAGCACATCATGGCGATGTGGACTTCACCAACCTTCCTCTTCCCGCAGCTGTCGGACTGCTCAGATTTCACACCCACACTTAGCACTGTCCTCCACCTCTCCTTCCTTTCCTTCCACTCTTGCTGGAAACCCAGCCTGTCTACCTCTCCTGTGACTCTCGGCTGTCCTTCTGTGTGGGTGGATATACAGTCTCTCACTGAACGTATCACATGATATGTACATGCTATTTCCTCTTCCTACTTATCAGGAGAGCTCTTTAAGGGCGAGGCACACTGTCCATCTCCCCAGCCTAGCCACACCCTCATGCAGGGCACAGTGCCCCTTGAAGCCACACCTGAGCTGAGAAGGCACAGTCATCCCAGCCATGTCCTCAGAACTGAGGAGCCCTCCATCCCATACACTGCCCTCGGCCTCCCAGGGTTCAGCTTCTGTCACAGTTCTATCAATATTTCTGTCTTTTTTTAATTTTAAAAAATTCTTTCGGTCTTTTTGAGACAGGGTCTCCCCGTAGCCCCAGCTGGCCTGGAGCTCACTCTGTAGACCAGGCTGGCCTTGAACTCACAGAGATCTGCCTGCCTCTGCCTCCCAGAGTACTGGGATTAAAGGCGTGCACCACCATGCCCGACAATATATTTCTGTCATCACTCTTTGGAGATAAGGTCTCAGGTAACCTAGGCTGGTCTGTTTGTTTGTTCTTTTGTTTGGAGACAGTTTCCCTGTAGCCCCAGCTGGCTTGGAGTTTGCTATGTGACCAGGGTGGCCTCGAATTCATGGAGATATACCTGTCTCTGCCTCCCCTCCTGAGTGCTGGGACTAAAGGTCTGCACCTCTATGGCCAGCTAGGATATTGGGCTTCTGGGCATATGCCACCATGCCAGGCTCTAGCGGAAATATCTTTCTTAGGTTTCCAGGAATCCCATCCGAAGTGAAGGCTGCTTTGGTCTCCTTAAGTCTGTCCGAGACAACACATCTTCTACCCTGGAACTGCTGGACGTCTCTGTAAGCGCTCTTGTAATCCTCATCTCTGATCTTCCAACAGTTCTGTGAGCTATAATCATCTCCTTATTAGGGAAACTGAGTAGGGACTGAATAACATGGCCTGCCCAGATACACTGCACAAAAGAATCAGCATTCTAACCCAGGCCTGTGGTCAGGAGGCTCTCCCTCTGGGCCAGTATTTCTCCAGGGTTTCACCTTGGATCCCAGCAAAGATTCTTCATTGGCTGAAAGAGACAAGCTGGAGATTGGGCATGTGCTCATCTTCTTTGGGTTTACAACTGCAGATGCAGCACACAAAAGGTGCCTGTCTCTTCTCTGCCAGCTTCCCCTTCTCCTTTTCATTGAATTTAGCTTTTTTTTTTCTTTTTTATTTGAGATAGAGTCTCACTATTTAATGCTGGCCTGCCTGGAGACTTGCTATTTGTTTATTTTTGTTGGGGGGCAGATTGGTTTTTTTTTTATTATTTATTTCTGTATGTGTATGAATGTACTGTCTGCATGCAGGTCTGTGCACCCGTGTCGTGCAATGCCGCGAGTTCAGAAGAGATTCCCTGGATTCCCCTGGAACTGGAGTTCTCCTGGAATTGGAGTTACAGACGGTTCTTAGCCGCCATGTGGGTGCTGGGGATCGAACCCGGGTCCTCTGCAAGAACGGTCGGCGCTCTTAACCGCTAGGCCATCCCTCCAGCCCCGTTTTGTTTTTTTTTAAGACAGAGTCTCACTGTAGCCCCAGCTAGCATGGAATTGACTATGTAGACCAGGCTGGATTGGATCTAACAGAGATGCACCTGTCTCTGCCTCTGGAGTGCTGGGATTAAAGGCATGTAACACCATCCCCAGCCTGAACTTTGCTTTTTATTTTTTATTTTTTTATTTTTATTTTTTATTTTTTGGCCTTTTTGAAACAGGGTCTCCCTGTAGCCCCAGCTGTCCTGGAACTCACTCTGTAGACCAGGCAACTTTGCTTTTTAAATCATAAAAATAAAGGCGGGTGTGGTGGGATAGTCCTGTAACCCTTACATTTAAGAAGTAGAAACAGAAAGGTCAGAAGTTCAAAGTCATCCTCAACTACATATTGAAGCTACTGTGGGCAACAAGAGACCTTGTGTCAAAAAGTATGTCTCAAAAATACAGAAAAAAAGTATACATATGGAGCTGGGTTGATGGCTCCACAACAGTAGGTAAGAGTGCTTGTTGCACAAGCAGGAGTACCTCGGTTTGAAAGCCCAGCACTGTGGGACACCAGCACTGGGACAGAGACAAGATGATCCCTGCAGATTGCTGGGCACAACCTGGCTCCAGCATCAGTGAGAGACCTTGTTTCTCAGGGGAATGAGGCAGAGAGACAGCGAGTGGCCTCCTGTGGCTTCCACAGACATGTTATGCACACCACAGACATCCACCTATTCCACATTCAGACACAAACACATATGTGCACAATACTTCCCCCAACTCTCCCCCCCCAAAAAAACCATACGTAAGGGTGGAGGAGACGGCTCAGTGGATAAAGGGAGAGGACAGACCTGCAGAGAGAGCACACATGAAAAAGGACTCCATCGCCAGGCGTGGTGGCGCACACCTTTAATCCCAGCACTGGGAGGCAGAGACAGGTTGATATCTTTGTGAGTTAAAGGCCAGCCTGGTCTACAGAGTGAGTTCCAGGACAGCTGGGGCTACAGGGAGACCCTGTCTCGAAAAGGCAAAAAAAAAAAAAAAAAGGGCTCCATCAGCGCCAGTTCTCTTCTCTTCAATCCCTTTGGGGTTTTTGGTTTATTTATTTATTTATTTAATTTTATTTTTTGTTCTTTTTTTGTGACAGGGTTTCCCTTTAGTCCCAGCTAGCCTGGAGCTTTCTATGTAGACCAGGCTGGCCTTGAACTCGCAGAGATCCGCCTGCCTCTGCCTCCCAAATGCTGGGATTAAAGGTATGCACCACCACGCCCAGCTTGTTTGTTTTTTAATTTAAATATATGGCTGCAGAGATGGCTCAGCAGTTAAGAACACTGGCTGCTCTTGCAGAGGACCCAGGTTCAGTTCCCAGCACTCACATGGCAGCTAACAACCATCCTAACTCCAGTTCCAGGGGACCAGATGCTCTTTTCTGACCTCTACAGGGATCCAATGCATGGGTGCACTTACATGTAGGCAAGCAAAACAATCATATACCCAACATGAAAATCAATTAATAAACTTGGGAGGCAGAGCCAGGTGGATCTCTGTGAGTTGAAGGCCAGCCTGGACTACATAAGGAGTTCCATGATGGCTGGGGCTGCAGGGAGACCCTGTCTCAAAAAGACCAAAAAATTTTTCAATTTATTTTTACGTGTATAAGTGTTTTGCCTGCATGTATGTAAGTGCACCATGTGCATGCAATGCCAGGGAAAGCCAGAAGAGGATGTTGGATCCCCTAGAACTGGAGTTAAGGATAATTGTTAGCCACCGTGTGGATGCTGGGAACTGAACCCAGGTCCTCTGCAAGAGCAGCCAGTGCTTTTAATCACTCAGCCATCTCTACAGCACCCAGAATCCTATTTATTTATTTATTTATTTATCTTTTTGAGACAGGGTTTCCCTGTAGCTCTGGCTGTCCTGGAACTCCTCATGTACACCAGACTTGAACTCACAGAGGTCCGCCTGCCTCTGCCTCCCAAGTGCTAGGATTAAATGTGTGCATCACCACGCTTGATTTATTTATTTATTTATTTATTTATTTATTTATTTTTGGTATTTTTTGAGACAGGGTCTCCCTGCAGCTCCAAATGTCCTAGAACTCTCTATGTAGACCAGGCTGGCCTTGAATTTAGAGAGATCCACCTGCCTCTGCCTCCCAAGTGCTGGGGTTAAAGGCATGCACCATCATGCCTGGCTTTCATTTTTTTAATTAAGGAGCCAGGCATGGTGGCATACAGCCTGTAATCCCAGCAACCGGGTGGTAGAGGCAGGAGGATCTGTAGCTCAAGATCAGGATTGACCACAAAGTGAGACTGAGGCCAATCTATGGTCCAATGAGAACTTGTCCTCGAAAAATCCAAATGTCTGAACAAAACGGACTAAAAGATACACGTATATTAAATACAAATGTCAAACAGAACACGCGCTGTAACTCAGCCAGATCGAGAAACAGAACATTTCTCTACAGGTCCCTCGAGTGTCGTCAGTTTCCTATTTTAATGGTTTGGGGTGTATGAGATGGTCTTCCACAGGAAAGAAACTGCCCAGAGCAGCTGCCCGGGACCTGCATGTGCAAGAGAGTAATCAAGTCCCCAGAAAGCGACAGTCACTGTCCCATAACGGTTTCTTCCTAGGATATCCAAGTGAACAAAGAGTTTGAAGACCTCACTAGCTCAGTGAAAGTTGTTCTTCCAGGACTTTGTATAAAGACTGGCGCTTTCAGAAATAAAAAGTGGCTGCCAGCCTTCAAGCAATCCCTACCAGCATCTGCGCCTAAATGACTTTGGATCACTTCTCTAGGATGCCATTTCTTTTTTATTATTTTTTTTTATTTTATTATTTTTTTTATTTTCACCATAGGGATAACATATTGTACCTCTCTGCCAATGTTCCTTGAAAACTTTCCATGTCAAAACAATTTGACAGCAGATATAAACAATTAAATCAATACGCAATGATCTTTCTTACAGTCCTTTAAAAGACACATGTTAATTCATGCTGTTAGCCTTAGGATTACAGTGCATAGAATCCGAATAGAAACCAAAAAGAGATGACCATCCTTTTTCTTTGCAGCTGGAAAGCATGCTAATAATGCTAAGACTGACTGGACTGAGAGTGCTGGGGACCAGTCTTCTGTTAGAATGGATAAACAGATATGACCATTGCTATAAACATGGGGATGAACAGGGATATTTTCTTTTCTCTTTTTTTTTTTTTTTTTTTTGGTCTTTTCGAGACAGGGTCTCCCTGTAGCCCCCAGCTGTCCTGGAACTCACTCGGTAGACCAGGCTGGCCTTAAACTCACAAAGATCCGCCTGCCTCTGCCTCCCAAAAGCTAGGATTAAAGGACCACGCCCAGGGATATTTTCACCAGTAAACATGACCTGAGGCGAGTCGAAAGGATATCAACTACTAAAGTTAAACAGAAGCTGAAATTTTCCGTTCATATAAGGTCCCTGGTGCACCTCCATGTCTACCATCCACTGTGTAATTGAATTCTGAACACTCTTTTCATTTAAAGTCATCCCAGGAGGTGGGTCATTCTGCGAAGCCAACAGTTCTGTAGTCATTTCTGCATTGACGCCATGATGAAACCATCCCCCCAAGGCCAGCGAGGCCAGAGACGCAGGGGGCGGAGCTGCTGTCTTTTTTTTTTTTTAAATAAATTACTTTGTTTACAAGTATTCTGCATCTGTTCTAGTTTGCTTTTTTTTTTTTTTTTCTTGGTCTTCTTTTGGGTCTCCCAGTAGCTCTGGCTGTCATAGAACTCACTCTGTAGACCAGGCTGGCCTTGAATGCACAGAGATCTGCCTGCCTCGGCCTCCCAAGCACTAGGATTAAAGGCATGTGCGCCACCACGCATGGCAGGACGCACTGCATCACTTAACCATTCCATCTACAAGTCAGTCTTCCTTTCTGCTGTATGGCACCTGCAATGATCTGAGCTCATTCACTCATATAATAATAAAACAAAAGCCTTACCATGAATGACGCTGGAGACAAAGTCAAAGATGTCCCTGTCATCAGGTTGCTCATGTTCATATGACGTGTGCAAGTGGTATTTCCAGACCCTTGCAGGAAAGCAAACTGCCGTGTCCTTTTTGGAAGACAATCTTTCATTATGCACTGTACTTTATTTTTATTTATTTATTTATTATTTATTTATTTTTTGGTGTTTGAGACAGGGTCTCCCTATAACCCCAGCTGTCCTGGAACTCACTGTGTAGACCAGGCTGGCCTTGAACTCACAAATATCCGCCTGCCTCTGCCTCCCAGATGCTAGGATTAAAGGCATGCGCCACCATGCCCGGCTATGAACTGTACTTTAAAATCACCTATACTCTTTTTACTCTTTGGTCCAGTAAATTGACTAGTCTATGCTAGTCAATAACCAGAGATGCTATTCTAGTTTGCCTTCAACTGCTGTGACAAAACACTCTGACCAATACCAACTTGGGGAGGAAAAGTTTCATTCATCTTACATCACTGTGGAAACCCAAGGTAGGAACTCAGGTCAGGAACCTGGAGGCAGGAGCTGAAGCATAGGCCATGGAGGAATGCTGCTTACTGGCTTGGTTCCCTGCCCCATGCTCAGCATGCTTTCTTCCTCCCCACCCCGAGACAGGGTCTCCCTGTAGCCCCAGCTGTCCTGGAACTCACTCTGTAGACCAGGCTGGCCTTGAACTCACAAAGATCCACCTGCCTCTGCCTCTGAGTTCTAGGATTAAAGGTGTGTGCCACCACACCTGGCTCAAGCATGTTTTTCTTTTTTATTTATTCTGCATATAGGTTTGTGCACCTGTGTTGTGCAATGCCTGGGAGGTCAGAAGAGGGTGTTGGATTCCCCAGGAACTGGAGTTAAAGACAGTTCTCAGCTGCCATGTGGGTGCTGGGGATCGAATCCGGGTCCTCTGCAAGAGCAGTCAGTGCTCTTAACCGCTAGGCCATCTCAAGCATGCTTTTATTTTTTTGGTCTTTTTCGAGACAGGGTCTCCCTGTAGCCCCAGCTGTCCTGGAACTTACTCTGTAGACCAGGTTGGCCTTGAACTCACAAAGATCCACCTGCCCCTGCCTCCCAAGTGCTAGGATTAAAGGCGTGCGCCACCACGCCCGGCCTAAGCATGCTTTCTTATACAAAACATAACAACCTGTCCAGGGGTGGCAACACCCACAGTGGCCTGGGCCCTCCCACATCACTCAACAATCAAGAAAATACCCCATAGACGTGGGCACAGGTCAGTTCAATGGAGGCAATTCCCCAACTGAGGCTCCCTTGACCCTTGACACTAAAGCTACCTAGCACAGATGCATAGAAAGATGGGTGCATATTGGCCAGGGATGTTTCTCGGTTGGTAGCATGCAGGAAAATCTTGGGTTCGATTCTCTAGCAGTGTATAAACTGGACATAATGATATACCCTGTAATCCTAGCACTCCAGAAGTACAGGCAAGACGACCCAAAGTTCAAGGCCATCCTGCACTGCACAGCTGAGTTTGAGAACATTAAACAATTCATGAAAAAAAAATGCATGGTTAATGTTGGGTGAGAATGTTAGGATCAGTGGTTTTTCTGGTGGTTTTATAAAAAGACTAATCAGTTTACCACAGCACCTAGTAATGCCATCCATGTTTCCAAGGGAAATGAGGACATGTCCACATAGAAACTTGTATATGATTGTTCACAGCAGGCCTCCTCACAGCATCCAGGACGTCCTATCCCTCCCAGGGTTGAGCACAACTGCCCTTCCACACTATGGAATACCAGTAATATAGTGATAAAAGAAATAAACTTGGGGTGATGTTATAAAGTTGATTATGGTGATGGGAGTCCAACTGTGGCTGTGCTGAAAGTAACTGAAGTAAATGGGACACTTTGAAAAAAATAATGAATTGTATCTCAATAAAATTGTTCCTGATAAAGAAAAGACTTAACTGGGTGTGGTAGTACACACCTTTAATCCCAGCACTCAGGAGGTAGAGGGAGGAGGATCTTTCTGAGTTTGAGGCCAGCCTGGTCTACAGAGTGAGTTCCAGGCCAGATGGGTACAAGGAGACCCTGTATCAAAAATACAAAAGAAGGAAAAGAAGAAAAGCTTTGATGGTACATAACACATGGATGGAACTTGAAAACACTAAGTGAGAGAAGCTAGCCAGGTGGTCATAAATTGTATGATTCTATTTCCATGAAATGTCCAGATCAGGCAACTCCAATTCTAGGAGAACTCCAGTTCCAGGGGAATCCGACACCCTCTTCTGACCTCCACGGCATTGCACGACATGGGTGCACAGACCTACATGCAGACAGTACATTCATACACATACAAAAATAAAAAAAAATTTTTTTAAAGAATAAGTAAGTGCCAGAGGAAGGTGGATCTTTGTGAGTTCGAGGCCAGCCAGGGCTTACATAAGTGAGACACTTCTGCCAAAATAAATAAATAAATAAATAAATAAATAATTAAAAATTAAGTGGGGTGGAGGAAAATGTCTCAATGGGAAAAAAAAAAACCTTGCTATGCAGGCATGAGGACCTGAGTTTTTTTTTAATTTTTTTTTTGGTCTTTTCGAGACAGGGTCTCCCTGTAGTCCCAGCTGTCTTGGAACTCGCTCTGTAGACCAGGCCAGCCTTGAACTCACAAAGATCCGCCTGCCTCTGCCTCCCAAGTGCTAGGATTAAAGGTGTGAGCCACCACGCCCGGCCAAGGACCTGAGTTTGGATCCCCACAACCCACATAAAAAGCTAGCATGGCACTGCACTGCACTGCACTGCACACATGCGTCCCCAGGGCTTGGGGTGGAGACAGAAGATCCAGGACTCGTTGGCGAGTGGGTCTAGGGAGAGACCCTGTCTCAAAAACAAGGTGGAGAAGGTGGAGAAGCAACTTGGGAAAGACTCCCAGTCATCAACCTTTGTCCTCCACATGCTCAGCACAGATGAGTGTGCACATACACACACATGCTCAGCAGAGATGAGTGTGCACATACACATGCTCAGCACAGATGAGTGTGCACATACACACACATGCTCAGCAGAGATGAGTGTGCACACACACACATGCTCAGCAGATGAGTGTGCACACGCACATGCTCAGCTCAGATGAGTGTGCACATACACATACATGCTCAGCTCAGATGAGTGTGCACATACACATACATGCTCAGCAGAGATGAGTGTGCACATGCACATGCTCAGCAGAGATGAGTGTGCACATACACATGCTCAGCACAGGTGAGTGTGCACACACACACGCTCATCAGAGATGAGTGTGCACACACACACACATGAGCGCGTGCACTGCTGGGCATGGTGGTGGATATCTGTCATCCCAGCATTCAAGGTAAAGGCAGACAATTAGGAGTTCTTGCCTTTGGAAGCCCCTCATTAGCCACCGTGGTGTACATATTGCCCACACACAAAACTTAAAAATTGAACACAGACATGTGGGTACAAAGGTCCTGCAGTGGCCAGTTGTGGGTGTGTGGTGAAGCCGGGACCTGTGACAGCTCAACTGTGCTGTCCCAGGGCTGGCGCCCTGTGGCATTTCTCTTTGTACTTTGTCATCTAGCAGTACCAGCACTTTGAAGGAACGGTGCCTGTGAGCAACTCAACTCTACTCTCTCCTGACCCTGCTACCTCCTGACTGCCAGTGTTGCCCCTTCAGAGCAGAACTTCTCCAGGGAAGCAGAAGGGAAACATCCATGGCCAAGGACATCTTGGGGGAAGCAAGATGCACTTTGATGAGCTGAACAGCCTTGGGTTGAACCCAGAGGTTACCCAGCAGGCCACAGAGCTCAAGAAACTGTGAGGACTTTGTGGGCAAAATTGGCCAATTTCAGAAAATATTTGGTGGTCTAATTGAGCTGAGCTTATTGACAAGCTCCCAGAAGAAGCAGAAGATGGGAAGATGAAGTCGTTGGTGACTGGAACTTGCTCACATCCATAGTGAAGAAGAGAGACGCCCACAGCAGCAACTGCAGGCACGGACAGTAGAGAAGAGAACGTGGTGAGAAAGGGCAGCGGGAGGGATGTGAAGCTTTGTGTTCAACAGAAGAGGAGGCTCTGGGGACTGAATTTAACTGTGTGCTGAAGACCTCCTCCACGTGGGCACTCAGGAGAACGAGGCAGGAGTGCAACTCAGACCAGCCAGGGATACACAGTCAGACTTTCAACTCCCTCCCCACCCAATGGGAGAATCCAAAGGTTGTCCCCCAAGATTTCCAAAAGTCTGAGGCCATTTTGAATGTCCAGTCTCCAGGCTGCCTGCCAAACCCACATCCAATCAGACAGTGCCATGACTAGGAGTCTTGCTGCAGACACTCCTCCTGGGTCCAGAGGCTCTGCCCCTGGATAGGGCAAGAACCCTGAGGCACAGCTAAGCTTGCAGCTGCAACTGTTAAGACCGGAGTGGTTGGGAAGACCAGGGCAGACCTGCTGAGTCTCAGGCCTCTTCGTGGGAAGGCCTAGAGGGTGAGTGCCGAGCTCTCGGGGGGGTGGGGGGGGGCAAAAAAAAAAAAAATGGCGACATCACCAGGACCTGCTCCCATAATGTTCCTACTAGTTTAATTGTGTAACTTTTGTTATATTAGTGCTATAGTTTTTTATTGCTATTTTTTAAACAGCCACCTTTGTGTGACTTCCTATAAAAGGTTCTTAGGCCCAAGTGCCCATGCTTTTAACACGGAGAAAATAACTCAAGGCTTATTCATATTCTTAGCGAAATGCTTTGTCAAGGTTAGTTGTTTGACATAGCCCAGCTCTTGCTGCCCTCCATCCCCTCCCATCCCCTGCCCCCCCAACTCAGCTAATACCCATAAACCAGTCAGAACCTGGGGATCAAAGGCAGGACTATCCAGGGTTCAAGGACATCTTTGGCTATGCAGTGAGCATGTAAGCAGACATCAGTTTAAAATGCTAAACAAAGGCGCCGGGCCTGGTTGGCCACGCCTTTAATCCTAGCATTGGGAGCAGAGGCAGGCGGATCTTTGTGATTTCAAGGCCAGCCTGGTCTACAGAACGAGTTCCAGTACAGNTTTTTTTGGTCTTTTCGACACAGGGTCTCCCTTGAGTCCCAGCTGTCCTGGAACTGACTCTGTAGACCAGGCTGGCCTTGAACTCACAAAGATCCACCTGCCTCTGCCTCCCAAGTGCTAGGATTAAAGGTGTGCGCCACCAGGCCCGGCTGATATCAGCCATTTTATAGTAATTCACAGCCTTAGGCATCTTGGTCCATGTCAGACGTGCCAATTTGTCTAAACAAACTGGCCCTCTCAGCCTTGATTCCCTTCTTGTCACAAAGTAAAACTGAGCTGGGCAGGGTGGTGCATGTGAAAATTTTTTCAACAGCTGAGATCAAGCATTCCTCCAGGAAAGAACTGAAACGTGTTCACCCCTTTCACATGCTATCTTAGGAAAAGTTCCTTCCTGAGTTCATCACAGCTTACAAAGCAGACATCACAGGCATGGGTCAGGACATCTGCACCTTTTGATCTTTAGCTATGTCAGGGTAACTGGGCCAGGAATCAGTCAAGCGGTCATTGTAATTTACAAAAACAGATAACCCGGGCAGAAGTTTAGATACGTGTCACATCTGATGTACTCTTCCCATGGACTAACTGGACAGGTGCTTCATTAAATGATTTGATGAACTTTGCATCTTCTTAGGTTCACATCTTTATCAGTAGTTAGACCTGTGGGTGGAAAGCATTGCACAGCTTCAACAGAGCGCAGAGTAATACATCTCAGTACTGAAAATGTTCCAGAGAAATGAAATACCCAGGGTTGCATTCCAAGACACCTGCCTAGTAAGTAAGGAGACTACAAAATAGTCCAAGCTTAAAAGAAGATCATACAGGGCTGGAGAGATAGCCTAGCAGTTAAGAGCACCGTCTGCTCTTGCAGAGGACCCGGGTTCAATCCCCAGCATCCACATGGCGGCTAAGAACCATCTATAACTCCAATTCCAGGAGAACTCCAGTTCCAGGGGAATCCAACACCCTCTTCTGACCTCCGAGGCATTGCACAACACGGGTGCACAAACCTACATGCAGACAGTGCATTCATACACATACAAAAATAAATTTAAAAAATTAAAAAAAAAAGATCATACAAGAATACAATTAGTTATGAGAATATAACTTCTTATCATTATAACCCCAGCACTGGGGAGCCTGAGACAGGAGGATTAGGAGTTCAAGGCCATTCTGGGTTACAGTGAATTTAAGGCCAGCCTTGGAAAAAAATAATTAACAAAAAAATCAAGTTAAAAAAGAAGAAAACTGAGAGCCTTTAAATATACATATTCAGGGGACTGGAGAGATGGCTCAGTAGTTAGGAGCACCGCCTGCTCTTGCAGAGGACCCGGGTTCCATTTCCAGCACCCACATGGTGGCTAAGAACAGTCTTTAACTCCAGCTCCAGGGGAATCCAACGCCCTCATCTGACCTCTGCAGCATTGCATGACACAGGTGCACCCACCTACATGCAGACTGTACACTCATACACATTAAAAAAATTAATTAAAAAATATATAATAGTGATGGGGCTGGAGAGATGGCTCAGCGGTTAAGAGCACTGGCTGCTTTTGCAGAAGACCTGGGTTCTGTTCTCAGCACCCACATGGCAGCTAAGAGCCGTCTTTAATCCTAGCACCCAGGAGGCTGAGGCAAGCGGATCTCTGTGAGTTCAAGGCCAGCCTGGTCTACAGAGTGAGTTCCAGGACAGCTGGGGTTATAGGGAGACCCAGTCTAAATAAATAAATAAATAAATAAATAAATAAATAGATAGATAGATAGATAAATAAATAAATAAATAAATAAATAAACAAACCTGTCTCATCCAGTGATTGTGAAGGCCAGAAGAGGGCACTGGATCCCTCTAAATGCCCAGCATTTCTCTCCAGCTCCAGTGACATTCTTAGCTCATTCTTCAGTGTATAGGGATGGGAGCACTCCTGTGATCTTTGCTAAGGTACCAACAGTTTCATCAGTGCAAATGTGAATAGCAAGAAGGACTTACTAATGTGTGAGTCCTGAATATGCGCGTTTGCCTTTATCTCCCTGGCCCTGGAAACATGTTCTGGGACCAATGCTACAATTTTTTTTTAATTTTTATTTCTGTTGTATTAGTCAGGGTTCTCTAAAGAAACAGAAGCAACAGGATGAATATATATAACTATATACAATTTATTGATTTGCTCACGTGACGGAGCTCAACAGTAGCGCCGAACTGGAGAGGCCGGGAATCCAGGGAACTGCTCAGTCCGCAAGGCTGGATGTCTCAGGAGTCCCAGTCTAGTGCTGAAGGCCCGAATGGATTCCAGGAGATCTGCCAGTCTCGGTACACGCTGGGATCCGAAAGGTTGATCACAGCAGCAAGGCAAACTCACCAGATGAGAGAGAGGCAAGCCGCAGGAAGAAGGAAAAGGGACCAGCTCCCGCTGCCGTGGCCTTAAATACTGCCTGCCGGCAGAAGGTAACACCCACATTTGGGGTGGGCCATCCGGGTTGAGGTGGTCCAATCAGAAGACCCTTTTCTCTTATTTGTTCCTTAGTCCAGTCAAGTTGACACCCAGGATTAACCATGACATACAAGTCCCACCCCTTGTTCAACTTGACACCCAATAAATAGCCTCTGCTTAAATGTCAATTGCAAAACAATGTCAAGGTCATAATTCACCTAACATGTTATAAGTATCTTATGTGCAATAGCAAAGGATTATGTTTTAGAGTAGGTGGTAATGTCCTGGAGAAGAACTTAGTCCTTCAGTATCAAATAACCTAAATATAACAACACAACACATATCTCAGTTGCACATTCAAAGGGGAACACACGTATCCACTTAATATACATATACATATATATATATATATACATATATATATATATATAATATAATTAAAAATAGGCACATCTTAACCACATAGGACAAAAGTTAATATCTTATTATAATCCACGTTTCTGCCACTGGTCCCATGGTTTCATGTGAACATTATGACTACTTCTTCTCACTACCCATTTCTGTACAATTTCTCTCCGTCACATCAGCAAGCCCACTCTGCAGCCTCTTGTGCTCTTTCAATGTCGAGTGACACTCAGCACGCTTCATCCCTGAAGGGTCTGGGCCATTTATTGTCCTGTCTGGCTTTGGGTTGTTGAGTTTCCCATTGACCTTAATCACTTAATCATAGGACATGGTAGCCCCAGAAGGCGCCCTACAGCATCTCCTGCCTTCCAAAAATAATCTTCCTTGCCCCCATTGTCGAGAAAAAGTCCAATTTCCCATGGTAGTCTGGATCAAATCACTCCTCCTACTACTGTTATTCCTTCCTTAGCTTGTTGGCTTAAAGGCAGTCAGAAGCCCAAAGTGGCAGGGGGAAGTCTTAGCTTCCAGTTCAATAGACCGTTTGCTGTATTCTGGCACAAGCACTCCCCCCATTGGAGCCAAAACGTCTAGACCAGCAGAACAAAAGGTCGTGGGTACAGGAAGCAAAATTTTCTTACTGGGTCACTAGGGGTGATCGTGAGTGGAATCATTCCCACTTCCACCCTTGGTTCCTGGACCAATGAATTATAGCTATAGGAGAAACAATACCATATAGTGGACGCTGATTCAAGCCTCTAGGCTTGCTGGAGAATCCTTGCCCCGGCCCTCCAGGGTATTGCTACCTACTTGGCGCTGTAACTGTGTCTTCAAGAGGCATTTCCATCGTTCTATCAAGCCAGCTGCTCTGGGTGGTGGGCACATGGTAAGACCCGCTGGCTACCTCATTGGGACCATGGGCCCCCAGTCGCACTTCTTTGGCTGTGCAGT
>VZQC01009573.1:1815791-1887972 GCA_009823505.1 Rhizomys pruinosus | reverse complement strand
ATATATATATATATATATATATATATATTTCCTGTACGTAAGTGCACACATGTCATGTCATGCAATGGCTGTGCAGGTTGGCACTGAACTTCAGACAGTTGTAAGGCTGCCATGTGGGTCTTCCAAAAGCCAAGTTAAGATTTTTTTTTTTTAGTCTTTTTGAGACAGGGTCTCTCTGTAGCCCCAGCTTTCCTGGAACTCACTCTGTAGACCAGGCTGGCCTTGAACTCACAAAGATCTGCCTGCCTCTGCCTCTGGAGTGCTAGGATTAAAGGCATGCACCACCATGCTAGGCTAGATATTTTTCAAAGGAGAAAGGGCTGTTTTGGGCCACATTCCATGGTGGAGGGGGAAGTGGGAGAAGTATGAAGCAGCCGGTGTCTGCAGTCAGACAGCAAAGATGCAAACTGGCTGTGTGTGCACACCCACACATATGTTCCTTTGAGACAAGGTCTTACTGTGTAGCATAGGCTGGACTTGAACTCTATGTCCCAAGTTCTGGGATTCCAGGTCTGTGCCACTGGCTGAAAGTCAGTTTTTTAAATTTATTTTTTATGTGTATGAATGTACTGTCTGCATGTAGGTTTGTGCACCAGTGTCATGCAATGCCTCGGAGATCAGAAGAGGACATTGGATGTCCCTGGAACTGGAGTTAAAGATGGTTCTCAGCTGCCATGTGGATACTGGGGATTGAAACCGGGTTCTCTGCAAGAGCAGTTGGTGCTCTTAACTGCTAGGCCATCTCTCCAGCCCTGAAAGTCAGTTTTAATAGAGATAATGGTTGTTGGAAATAAAAGTTTGAGAAAGTCCTACACACTGACACATTTTTCTTTTATTTTCTTTGTCTTTTTGAGACAGGGTCTCCCTATAGCCCCAGCTGGCCTGGAACTCACTCTGTAGACCAGGTGACCTTGAACTCAAGAGATCCCCCTGCCTCTGCCTCCCGAGTGCAAGGATTAAAGGCATGCACCACCATGCCAGGCCTAAAGGTGGTTCTTAGCTGCCGTGTGGGTGCTGGGAATCGAACCTGGGTCCCCTGCAAGAGCAGTCGGTGCTCTTAACCAATGAGCCATCTCTCCAGCCCCCAACATTTTTCAAATACTAAATTGAAGCAATGCTTTGAGGATTGCTTTGAGGATGAATTAGTTTCATGTTGATCTTCTGGGTCTCAACATGAGTGTATCTCCATCCACATGGGACAGGCAGGTGTATAGATTGGCAATGCCTAATGGGAATTGTACTGCCTTGAAGACGGAATTCAACCTGATGGTCAAATACCAAGTGACAAAACCACTGGCAGTGAGGACCACTCCCTCAGCACCTTCTTTAGTGAAACTGGCACCGACAAGCATATACCCAGAGAAGTGTGTGTAGACCTGGAGCCTACTGTGGTTGGTAGGTGCTCAGACCCTGGACAGAGCTTACTTATGAGGGTGAGAGTAGCTCAGAAAACCTCACACAGGCTCCTGGAATCCCTGTGCAGAAGGATGTCCATATAGGGTGTTTTTGTTCACTGCTGGATGAGAAACGGAAAGGGTAGTGGCTGTGGGACTCAGACTCCTGTGTCTGAGTCTCAGGAGTCTCAGGAGACTGTGGCCTGTAGGGAAAAGCTACTTTGCCAGCTGTTAGATGCCTGTGGAGATGTTCCCTGCTGTCTCTGCCCTGGTCAGGTGGCTTCTGTAGATCCCGAGTGCCCGATGTCACGGTGGTGCATGAGCATCTTGATTTGCTTTGTCATGAGAAAGCACGTATGGAGCACTGGTTTGGGTCCTCCTCATGAGGAAAGCCCCAGGGAGCTTCCAAGAGATAAAGAGTCAGAATCTCTTACTGCCATCCAGGTGACTGACTTGTTGTCTGTCCAGTTTGTCTGTTCTTTTTCTTCTTTTAGATAGGGTCTCCCTTTAGCCCCAGCTGGCCTGGAACTTGCTTTGCAGAATAGGAGGGCCTTGAACTCAGATCCTCCTGCCTCTGCCTCACAAGTGCTGGGATTAAAGGCGTATGCCACCATGCCTGACACCATTTTTTAAATATTATTATCATCATTTTTTTCTTTCTAGAGGGGTCCCTGTTTTAGTTTCATTCTATGGCTGCAATAGAACATACTGACAAAAGCAACTCAGGAAGGAAAGAGCTTACTTAGCTTATACTTCCAGATCAGAATTCAGCATTCAGGGAAGTCACGGCAGGAACTTGAAGCAGGAACCCAGAGAAGGGAGCCATGAAGAACTGCTTTCTGGCTCCATCGATGGGTCATGCTTAACTAGTTTTTAATATAGCCCAATACCACCTGCCTGAGGAATGGAGTCACCCGCAGTGGAGTGGGCCCTTCTACATTGATTACCAAAAAAAAAAAAAACAACCCCAAAAAACAAAAACTCCTAGGAGATGCCCACAGGCCAACCTGTCCCAGGCAATCTCTCAACCAAGGCTTCTCAGTTGATTCTAGGTTGTATTCAGTTGACAAGGCTTTTTAAAATCTGTGTATGTGTGGCATGCCATGGTGTGTGAGGGGTGGAGAACAGAGTGCAGTTTGTTCTCTCCTAACATTTGAGTTCCGAGGTCCAAACTTATGTCAGGCTTGGCAACAAGAACTTAACCACTGATGCATCTCACTGGCCCTAAGGATAACTGAACTTCTGGTCCTCTTGATGCTACCCTGAGTACAGGAATAACAGGTCTATGCCAGCACACCCAGCTTTAAGCGGTGCTGGGGATCAAACCTATTGTCTCATGCATACTAGGCAATCACTGTCATTTGAGTTACACTCCTAGCCCCTGCCCAGTTTTCGAGAGAGTTTTAAATTCTTCCTTTTGGTGCAGGAGTGATACAAAGAAGGGTGTCCCTGTGGAATCACCTGTACATGTGACAGAGTTCATCTCCCTTTAAGAAAGCACTGGTCCTGCTGGCTAAGGCAGGAGAATCATGTAATTGTGAGGCTAGCCAAAACAATTTTTTGTATGATTTATGTATCACAAAACCAAACAAATTTAATGTACGGTTTATATATGACACAGACGTATCTTCGGAGACACTTTGACGTACAGACATGGTACGTACTTGTAGAACTGACCAGTCTTTGACTATAGCTTGGTGGCTACAGCATGACTAAAAGACTCACAGCCCACACAGCTTTTCAGTAGATAAAGTACACACAGGGACCTACAGATAGCTCTTCCACCCAGCACAGCTGATCACTGGGAAGACATGGCCAATATTATACCATAGGCAAGGAGATTGTCGATCTGGTTGGTCCTGGACCGGATCCACAAACTATTAAGAGATTCATGGAGCCAGCTTCATGTGGCTATTGTCCTGGTTGGGAGGGTTAGCCTTGTGAAGTGGGGAGGTGACTTTGGCAAATGTTAGACCAGAATGAGGAGTCTAAGTCCACAAAATTCCTATAGTGTCTCATGATGCATCCTTTTTTTTTAATATTTATTTTTATTTTTTTAACAACTCTAGACCCATGTCCCCCCCCATTCCCCCACCCCACCAGAGCTCATGCATTCTGCCAAGCATGCCTTTCATCTCTTTCTCAGTCTTTCTCAATATTCTCCATGAGGAAGTTGACTGTTTTGAGCAGAAGTTCATCGTTTCAGTCAGTTCATGATACATCCTAAGTGCAGTGTGTATACTGTGGACAGTCTGCGTTACTGCAGCTTGCAGGTGCAGAGGAGCAATTCCGGGGCTTGGAGGTTGGTGGCAGAGCTTCACAGACACTGTTCATGTTGGCTGGTGTCTTACTGGTGGATCTGTGCACAGGGCTGTAAGGCTTCATCTTCCATAGCCTTGGAGGTGGCACTGCCTCAGGGTTTGCTTCTCTGCTTATGGAACAGCTCTCAGTGGACCATGGCAAGAATCCAGGTTGGAATTGGCTGATTACCCAGTCCCTAGGTTTCCACAGCTGTGGTAGAGCATCACGGCTGCACCTACCCACATGTGGTAGAGCACCACAGCTGCACCTACCCACATGTGGTAGAGCACCACAGCTGCACCTACCCACATGTGGTAGAGCACCACAGCTGCACCTACCCACACGTGGTAGAGCACCACAGCTGCATCCTAACCACACGTGGTAGAGCACCACAGCTGCATCCTACCACACATGATAGAGCCCCACAGCTGCACCTACCCACACGTGGTAGAGCGCCACAGCTGCATCCTACCTCACGTGGTAGAGCACCACAGCTGCATCCTACCACACATGATAGAGCACCACAGCTGCATCCTACCACACGATAGAGCCCCACAGCTGCATCCTACCCACACGTGGTAGAGCACAACTGCATCCTACCACACGTGGTAGAGCACCACAGCTGCATCCTACCACACGTGGTAGAGCACCACAGCTGCATCCTACCACACGTGGTAGAGCACCACAGCTGCATCCTAACCACACGTGGTAGAGCATCACAGCTGCATCCTAACCACACATGGTAGAGCACAACTGCATCCTAACCACACGTACAACCCTGGAACATTGTGTGCCTTTAAGGTGGACAACAAAGCTATCTATGACATGATGGCACAACCCGGACATCGAACATCACAAATACCAACCTTAATCGTCTTATTGGGCAGATCCTGTCATCCCTCACAACCTCCTTGAGGTTCGATGGGAGCACTAAAAGTAGACTTGACAGAATTCCAGATCAACTTTGCCGGGAGCCAAAGCTGTCAGGCATAGATGCTCACAGAAAATTACTAACTTGCTTATCTCAGGATTTTACGAACCAGCTTACTTATCTCAGGAGTTTAGGAGCCAGCTTACTTACCTCAGATATTTACAGGCCAGCTTGCTTACCCCGGGAGTTTGTGAGTGCACCTTGCTTATCTCAGAAATTTACTGCCATAAAAAATAAAGGGGGGGGATACAGACAGACATGAAACCTTTTCGTCAAAAACCTTACAATTCAAATCTTAAAACTAACCACGGGAAAGGATTTGTTTGTTCCAACAGGACAAAATGTCACCAACTTAACGGCTGAGAAAGAAAAGATACAGCTTTGCATTGAGTAGGATGTACCAATAAGTGGCAACTGAAAGGTTGACCCGTCTGAACATTGAAAGGAAGAAAAGCCTCAGATTGCCATAAACATCGAACCCTTCTGTGGATCCTACATGTAACAACTATTTATAATGAGTCCTAATGAAACTTATACCTTCTAGGTGCCACAAAGGTTTTGATATGAGAGACTTTCTTGCCTTCCCCCACTTAGAACAAGGATGAAATATGACGATGATGAGGTCGTTCTCCAACTGTAAATTGGAGACTACTATTTAGAGGTAATCTCTATAAAACTGGTAAAAAATGCTTCTTTAATTGACTTTAGACCTAAGAACTGGAAAAGGATTATACTCTGTTTAGAACCAAATATAATAAAATCCTGGGCTATTCACTTAGGCAAAGAATGAATAATTGCACGGAGCTCTTGACATCGCAATGGATTGTTCTACCAGGGGGAGTGTTGGCCCGGGGATCCAGGCCCCACAAAAGGTAAGGGCTCCCTGCCCCTAAGTTGGGATTCCTGCAGGAGAGGGCGATAAGACCCTGCTGCAAAGACCTGACGTTAACATGGGGGGATGTATTGAGATCGCACATGCAAGTGTACAGATGGCCTCGGAATGCAGCAGAGAGTGTTACCAAAGGCCACTAAAACCATAAAGCAAAACTTGGTCTCGAAGTCAAGCAAGACTCCACCGTCAGCCCAGCTACATCTACCTGCTGCTGGGGAATAATACCTGTGCAGCGAGAGACAGCATGTGCCTGTATATCCCAATCTAATTGGCTATTGGATCTCTCCTTGGAGAAATAAACCATGGCTGATGCTAAGAGCTTACATCCTCTACAGGTTAGGAGAGTTTATAAGCCCATTAAGAACTCCTGTCATATTTAACAGGGGAGAAAAATGTAATCATGATTAACATATCATCAAAACATATGTGTCCATATGCCATAAGTAACCTTACCATAACTATTTAGTGCGGCTTAAATACCTATATATCTAATGCTTGTGCTTCTATTAGTAGGATGGCGAAATGTTATCCTGGACAAACTGTCAGCCCGTGAAAGGAAACACCAGAATTGACCAGAGTCCAATCAACAGTACGAGAGAGTGGACCTGTCTTTAACTTCTCATCACCTCGGCCCCTTTTCTAAGCCTAGGGCAAAATCTCTGGAAGAGGGGGCGTGGTTTTAGACTGTAAAGGCTGCAATTGGGGGTGAATGGTGATGAAACTACAGCGATGTTGTCTGGACATCATTTGATCAACTTGATTGAACAAACAACCTGTCACCCCCACCGGATGGTGGGGCTGGGGGGTTTTGGGCACACACAGCCTGCAGATGGTTTTGCACGAAGGATGCTGGTAATCATGGATTATCACTATAGCTAAAAAATGAAAAAAAAAAAAAAAAAAAAAAAAAAAACAGAAAAAGATGCAGGACAGTTATGGAGAATGCATGATCTGGGTAAAGGAATGGGGTGGGGGTTGGGGTGGAGGGAAGGAAGCAGAGGGGCTCCTCGGGGAGAAGGGGGGAGAAAAAAAAAAAAAATCATATAAAAAAAAAAAAAATAAAAAAAAAAAAAAAAAGAACATTTTCTGCCACACCAACTTCAGGTCGTCTGTGTGAACAATGACGAAACTCATAATAACAGACGAGGAGATACATGCCTCATGAGGCTAGGCTCCCTGGTGGTCCTTGGCAGAGTACTTGGCCTCAGATTCCAAGATCACGACGCGCTCTAAAGATGTTATGCTTCCTGGATACGAATTCCTGGGCTTTGCATATTGTCTTTAGATTCTTTTCCTGAGTACAAGCTACGACCCTCAGTTCCAGCTAATCTAAGCATTTCTACAAGAGTACAGTTAGATGTCCGGGAGATAAACCGAAAGCCCGGATGCTCGGCCCATCTAGTGTCACTCCCTCTGATCCAGATGCACTTTCTATGAATTTAAGCAAAGTGAAACATTGGGACATTTCTCGAGAAGACTCTCCTTTCCTAAAAGCTCTTGCAGAAGTAAAATGGAAAGAAAACATTATATTGGGTGATTTCATAGATCAATTACAACAAGAGTATTTTCCAGACTTAATTGATAGTGAAAGAGTAAAAGTTCAGTCCCTAAACAAAAGGGCTGCACCTAAACCAACCCCAGACAGAATTAGTAAAATAGGAATTCCAGTTATAGCCATACATGTTAGAAAACATTACTTAAATAAAGGCAGATGGTGGGCTCCTTTTTAGAAAAATATAATGTAAAGGGGATGGAGGAGATGGCCTAGCGTTAAGAGCACCGACCGCTCTTACAGAGGACCCGGGTTCGATCCCCAGCACCCACATGGCGGCCGAGAACCGTCTGAGACTCCAATTCCAGGAGAACTCCAGTTCCAGGGGAATCCAACACCCTCTTCTGACCTCCGTGGCATTGCACGACACGGGTGCACAAACTTGCATGCAGACAGTACATTCATACACATACAGAAATAAATAAAAATAAAAATTAAAAAAAAAAAAGAAAAATATAGTAAAGAAAAAACAAAACCAACCAAAAAGACTCTCCCAGGCCATGGCTCGAATTGAAGCCTAAAGATAACAAATGGCCTTGGGAGGACGGGAAGAAACCAAATTGAAACTTCAAAGGGAAACAATGTCTCACATCTCACAAACAAACTATCCATGGTCTGTGGTTTTATGACCACTGTTTGTTCCTGGAGATGTGCAAATCTTGAACAATGTACCATGGGTAAGTGCTTCTGGTTAATGTGTAAAACTTAAACTCCTTAGTAATGGGCTTATTGTTCCTGGAGATGTGCTAATCTTGATCTGTTTTTTCTGACATGTACTATATAATCAATGGCTTGCTCTTAGTAAAACGCACCAGATTCAAAACCACTCTGGTGTCATGTCTGTCTGTTTTTCGCTGAACCTGTGCCCTCCTTCCAAGACCCTGATTCCCGCAGTCTGAGGGACTCCCGGCTGGGTCGGTACGCAGCACAACTTGGTCCCATAACCCCACATCTACTTCCTGCTTGCCACCTATGCCCTGCTGAGGCACCATGAGTAGCTCTCTTTGGCCAAGATCACCAATGCCTGCTTTAGGCCAGCTAATCAATGGTCAAATGTAACCCTTGCATGGCAAGTATGTGGCCTGCTGCCTGTTGTACAGGGGATGTGGTCCCCAAAGATGTCAAGGCACCCACCACCACCAAGACCGAATGCACCATCCAGTTGGTGGACTGATGTCCCACCTGATTTTTTTTTCTTTTATTTATCTTATGTGTATGAATATACTGTCTGCATGTAAGTAGGTACACCCATGTCGTGCAATGCCGCAGAGGTCAGAAGAGGGTGTCAGATTCCCCTGGAACTGGAGTTAAAGATTGTTCTTAGCCACCATTTGGGTGCTGGGAATCGAACCCGGGTCCTCTGCAAGAGCAGTCAGTGCTCTTAACCGCTGAGCCATCTGTCCAGCCCCAACATCCCACCTGACTTAAGGAAGGATTGGATGCTATGACATCACTGTACAATCATGCTGACCCAGGCCACATCCTTGACAATGCCTTTTCACATTAGGCTGCAAAGAAGGCATGTGTACTAACTTGCTAAGTGACTTACACTTCCAAATACATAATGCAGCCTTTTTCTTACAACTGATTTTTTTTTTTTGTATGTGTATGAATGAACTGTCTGCACGTAGGTTTGTGAACCGGTGTCATGCAATGCCATGGAGGTCAGAAGAGGGTATCAAATTCCCCTGGAACTGGAGTTAAAGATGGTTCTCAGCTGCCATGTCGGTGCTGGGGATCAAACCCAGGTCCTCTGCAAGAGCAGTTGGTGCTCTTAACTGCTAGGCCATCTCTCCAGCCCCTACAACCGCTTTTTAAATTCATGGGTCAAGCCGGGCGTGGTGGTGCTCGCCTTTAATCCTAGCACTTGGGAGGCAGAGGCAGGCAGATCTTTGTGAGTTCAAGGCCGGCCTGGTCTACAGAGTGAGTTCCAGGACAACTGGGGCTACAGGGAGACCCTGTCTCTCGAAAAGACCAAAAACAAACAAAAAAATTCATGGGTCAAATTCATGGGATGTTGTTGCACTGTGTGGGTGTGTGACAACTTAAATGGTTCTGTTTCTAGTTTTGCCATTAGTAATTCAAGTACATAAAATTGTTTTTTAAAATATTTTTAATAATTTTTTGTATGTATGTGTGTATTGTCTGCATATAAGTGCACTCATGCCCTGAAATGTCTGAAGTGGTCAGAAGAAGGCGTCAGGTTCCCTGGAACTGAAGTTACTGATGGCTGTTAGATGTCAAGTGGGTGCTGGGAATCAAACCCAGGTCCTCTGCAAGAGCAGCCAGTGCTCTTAACCACTGAACCAACTCTCTAGCCCAAGTTCATACAATTTTATATGTTGCTTTGTGCTCTTGTGTGGGTGAATCTAAAACACAAAAATGTAGAGCCAAAGAATATAAAATGTTGGTAATTCCCAAAATGACAGTGTTTTTACAGTTTTTATACATACAAATAAATAAATAAAATATTTTATTATTTTTATTTTATGTATTGCCTGCATGTGTGTAAGTACACCTGTTGATGCCAGCAGAGGTCAGAAGAGTGCCAGATTTCCCTGGAACTGGAACTACAGAGGGTTGGTAGCAGTCATGTGGGTGCTGGGAATCAAACCCAGGTCCTCTGCAAAAGCACCCAGTGCTCTTACCTATTGAGCCATCTCTCCAGCCCCTAGTTTTACAGTTTAAACTGCACCCCCAGCTCCCAACTTCTGTTTTGTTTTTCAGACAGAGTCTCCAGCTCCAGCTGGCCTGGAACTCATGACATAGACCAGGAGGCAGAAGGGGAAGATCAGTGAGTACAAGGGCGCAAGTGGCCACCATCCCATTATCCCCCACCAAATGTTAACATTACAGGATTTACTTATTAAAATTTCTGTATTTAGGCTTTATCTTTCCTGGGTGCTGTTGTTTTAGAGACACTAATAAGTGTTAGGTCAAGGGGTGGGGGTCGAAAAGCCAAAATGGCATAGACCAGAAGGACTTTTCTTTCTTTTGCATTTGCCAGGCCCCTGACCTGGATTAACTGGCCAGATTCCAACACCTCAACATCTCTCCTCGTCTCCCAGAAATGTGCTTCTTCATGGGCCAAAGAGAGCGCATTTCCTGGAATAAATGCCTACCTTTATTTACTTTTTAATTCGGATCGATTCGGTCTTTTCTTAGCGTCGGTTATACTTCTCAATAAGGTCTGTGTGCTCAGTTAAAAGCTTCTAAAGCCCGGCGTGGTGGCGCATGCCTTTAATCCCAGGACTCCGGAGGCAGAAGCAGGCGTACCTCTGTGAGTTCAAGGCTAGCCTGGTCTACATAGTGAGTTCCAGCACAATTAGGGCTACAAGGAGACCCTGTCTCAAAAAAATCAAAAGAAAAAAAAAAGGCTTCTAACTAGATAAGGAAATTAGGATACGAGTCTTCATTTAGGGGCTGGAGAGATGGCCTAGCGGTTAAGAGCGCCGACCGCTCTTACAGAGGACCCGGGTTCGATCCCCAGCATCCACATGGCGGCCGAGAACCGTCTGAAACTCCAATTCCAGGAGAACTCCAGTTCCAAGGGAATCCCGACACCCTCTTCTGACCTCCGCGGCATTGCACGACTCGGGTGCACAAACCTACATGCAGACAGTACACTCATACACATACAGAAATGAATAAAAAACAAACAAAAAAAAGATTATAAAAAAAGTCGTCATTTAAATTGAAGAATGAAGTCGGTCACGCCATGCTTCATGGATTAGCCACCCAAGTGTCTTTTCACCCTGTTAAGTGGGAGGGTGGGGCATTTGCAGCGTGTCTCCAAGGGCCGTGGAAATCCAGTGCCGACACTTGTAGGGTGCAGCAGCTCTCCTGTACTGCGGCCACGTTCCCAGCGGAGGTAAACATCTTACCCACCCATGTGCCCAGACTACTCGGGTCGCACTCGCCTTCTGGAGACTGCCTCGATCTCGCAGCGGTCAGCACTTGGCCTGGGATGCACCGATAAGCCACGGCGGCCAAACGTGGAGACCCTGAGCGACCCAGGAGCCCGCTCGCCGCGTTCTCTACGTTTCCAGGGCCCGCCCACCAAGCTGTCTTCCGGTTCCGCCCCCCCGCAGCTGAGGCTCTATGCTCCCAACTTCCGCCACGCGACCCAGCTCTCGCGGGACTTGGCGGCGCAGCTATGGCCTGCCTGTGAGCGCAGCTGATGGGAGGCTAGCGACGCGCTGGGCCGGGACTGGGCCGAGGCGGGGCCGCGGGAGGCCGTACAGGCCCCGGCGCTCTGGAGGGCGCGGCGGCGCGGCGAAGTCAGCCCTCCCCGGCGGCCGCCCGCGACCCAGGCCCCGCCCCTTCCCCAGATGCCGCGACATTGCTCCGCCGCCGGCTGCTGCACACGGGACACGCGCGAGACCCGCAACCGCGGCATCTCCTTCCACAGGTCAGCGCGCGTGCGTGCGGCGTGCCGGGTTCCGTGCGCAGGCGCCAGCCGGTAGGCCGTGCCGGAGTCGGCGCCCTAGTGGGGTCCCAGAGAGGCTCGCATTTGGGAGCGGCGGGTGGAGGGACGGGCTGCGGGCCAGGCGTGGACCGGCTGCTCCCGGCTCTTCCTGCTGGAGTCTGGCGGACCCCTAGGCCTCAGTTTCCTCTTCCCCAGCGGTGGTCATCTGAAAGGGTCGCGGGGAGGCCTGCCACTGTCTCCTGGGAATTCGGGTGGCGTGGGCGCAGGTGCAGGGAATCTGGTGCTCACGGCTTTGTGGCTCTGCAGACTTCCCAAGAAGGACAACCCGAGGCGCGGCTTGTGGCTGGCCAACTGTCAGCGGCTGGACCCCAGCGGCCAGGGACTGTGGGACCCGGCCTCTGAGTACATCTACTTCTGCTCCAAACACTTCGAAGAGAACTGCTTTGAGCTGGTGGGAATCAGGTGGGCCAATAACTAGCCCTTAACCAGAACCAGCCGCTAACCTCAGGACAGGTTGTGGGGCATCAAGCAGTGGGGAAAACGAGGCTCTGCATCCTTACGAGGTCCTTCGGCAGCCGGCGTGAGCACAGGCAGGCAGACCTCGTGTCAAGGGTGCCGATTCCTTTTCCAAGTTCTTTAAAAAAAAAATGTATGTATGAGTGTATTGCTTGTGTGTAAGTGCACCTGTGTCATGCAGTGCCCATGGAAGTCAGAAGAAGGCATGGAATTCCCTGGAACTGGAGTTACAGATGGTTGTTAGCCTTCCTGTGGGTGCTGGGAATCCAACCCAGGTCCTCTGCAAGAGCAGCTAGTCCTCTTAACTGCTTGTCCATCTCTCCAGCCCCTTCTTTACCAAGTTTTGTACAGTAAAGCCCACTTCCAGGATCACTGCCAGTGATTCCAGAGAAAAACAGCCTTTTGGGGATGGGGAGATGGCCTGAGGACCTGAGTTCGAATCCTAAGCACCTATGTAAAAAGCCAGCATGGTTGCCTGTGCCTGTGATTGCAGCACCGGGAGAGTGGAGACCGAAGGACCCCTGGAGCACACTGACCAGCTAGTCTAGCCCAATTGATGAGCCTCAGTGAGACTCAAAGGTGGAATGCCAGGTTTGGTGGCCTTTAATCCCAGCACTCTGGATGCAGAGGCAGGCAGGTCTGTGTGTTGGGGGCAAGCCTGGTCTATATGACAATTTTCAGGCCATCTGGTGCTTCATTAGTGAGACTGTCTCAAAAAAAAAAAAAAAAAAAACAAACCCACAACTATTGCCCAGGGGCGTCGTGGTGCAGCAAGCTTTTTAATCCCAGCACTCGGGAGGGCAAGGGGAGTCGGGACTTTTGTGAGTTTGAGGTTAGCCTGTCTACATAGTGAGCCAGGCCAGCTGGGACTAAGGGAGACCCTGTATCAAAAATACATAACAAAGCGGGAGTGGTGGCGCACACGCCTTAATCCTAGCATTGGGAGGGCAGAAGCAGTGGATCTGTGAGTTCAAGGCCACGCCTGCGTCTACAGAGGATTCCAGGAAAGCTGGGGCTACCGGAAGACCCGTCTCGAAAAAAAAAAAAAAAAAAAACCAAATTAATAAAAAAGCGAATGGTTGAGGTTAGCCTCTGGTTTCCACATATGCATAAAAGAAAAACAGCCTTTCCAGGAGGTATTCAGCCCTCAGTCCTTCCGGCAACCCACAGATTATAGTATCTTTTTGATTGGTCTGCTCAGGCCTGTTGACGGGAGTTTTTGCACTCCACTCTGAGGAGGCCTTTTAGCCTCCCTCAGCTCTAGTATTAGCAATCCTGCGATGGGGTTCCAGGGCAGTGTCAGCCTGAGGTGGCACCACTTGTTTCTCCTGCTCATCTGGACTGCTTTTCCCCACAGTGGGTATCACAGGCTGAAGGAAGGGGCAGTCCCCACCATATTTGAATCTTTCTCCAAATTCCGCCGGACAACCAAGACCAAGGAGCACGGTTACCCACCTGGCCTGCCTGATGTCAGCCGGCTGCGGCGATGCAGAAAGCGGTATGTGCCACAGGAGGGAGGATCCCTGCCCCACTGCAGGGCTGAGACTGGGCTTTATGGTTTTTGCCACCATCTCACTAAACAGTTTTTGCTGCTTAGACCTGGTGAAGGGGGATCAGGTGTTAGGGAGCCTAGGTGGGCTTATAAAAGGGGCCTGACAGGCCCTTAATCTGGCCTGTCAATCTCTTTCCCTTCTAGCTGCTCTGAAAGTCAAGGACCCACAGCTCCATTTTCTTCTCCTCCTCCTGATGTCATTTGCTTTCCTGTGGAAGAGGCTTCAGCACCCACCACTCTGCCTGCATCTCCGGCTGTGAGGCTGGAGCCTGGCCTAAGCAGTCCCTTCTCCGATCTCCTGGGCCCTCTAGGTGCTCAGGCAGATGAAGCTGGCTGTAATGCCCAACCGTCACCAGAGTGCCAGCCCTCCCCTCTAGAACCACGGCCCATCTCCCCATCTGCCTACATGTTACGCCTGCCACCACCTGCTGGGGCCTATATCCAAAATGAGCACAGCTATCAGGTGGGGAGTGCCTTGCTCTGGAAGAGGAGAGCCGAGTCAGCTCTTGATGCCTTGGACAAAGCCCAGCGCCAGCTGCAGGCGTGCAAGCGGCGGGAGCAGCGTCTGAGGCTGCGTCTGACCAAGCTGCAGCAAGAGCGGGCACGGGAGAAGCGGGCACAAGCAGATGCCCGCCAGACCCTAAAAGAGCATGTGCAGGACTTTGCCATGCAGCTGAGTAACAGCATGACCTGAAGAAGGGACTTCCCACCAAGAATCTGGTGTCTCCCTCAGAACCTGCTGCAGAGGTGCTTGATTTGAACTGCAACCCACCAGAGCTGCCAGATGTGACAATAAAACATGCTAGAAAGCCTGCTGTCTGGCTCAGCTGGGGTGCCAGGCTTCTCCCCAGTGACCACAGCCTCAGAGGGCTCAGACCTTGGCCTTTTGTTTTTAGTTCCTCTGATGTGTAGTTCTTTGTTACCCCCGGTGTTTTCTAAAGGCATAGGATGTTATGAGCAGGTGGTGGCACCGGGCACTCTTGAGTTCTAAAAGGTCTAGACATAAGAAAGCCAGTCCCTTTGAATCCATATAAAAGCCAATCCACAGGTGGGTTTTTTGTTTTTTTGTTTTGTTTTTTTTTAAAGAATGTGGCAGGCTGGCCTGCCCTCTGTAGCCATAGATGCCCTGGGACTTCTAAACTTCCTACTTCTACCTTCCAGGTGCTTAGATTACAAGGTGTCACCATGCCCAGTCTCAAATTTGTTTTTTTTAAAGGTGTGTGCCACCACGCCTGGCTTGAAGATGGTTGTTAGCCACCATGTGGGTGCTGGGAATCAAACCTGGGTCCTCTGCTAGAGCAGTGGCTGCTCTTAACCACTGAGCTATCTCTCTAGCCCTCAAATTTGTTATTTATGCAAGGCATCTGCTTGGTCAGTCAGGAGGCCATCCCCTGCACTGCCCACTTTTTTTTTTTTTTTTTGCTACATGTTCACACATGAACTGCCCACTTCTAGCCCCATGTTTCTCAAAACCAGGATGCATCACAAACCTGGAGTGCTGTGCTTGGCAGCTGGTAAACCTCTATCAAGAGAAGCTAGTTTTTTGGAAGTGTGGGAAGTCTTACTTAGACACAAGCATGGAGGGCCCTAGGTTTCATGGTGGCTGTGTCTGCAGTAAATACCAAGTTTGTGACCTCCCCTGATTTGGGCATTATAGCCCAAGCACGTTTAAATTTCTAGTCATACCTGGCACACAGTATTGTCAAGTTTTCTTTTGGGGGCCCTGGGTGTATAGCTTTATTCATACCCTGGGTAGAGAAGACAGCTAAAGAACCAGTTACAAATGTCAGAATGAAGCAGGGTTTACAGTTTGGGGCACCCCCCTGACGCCCCCCCCCCTTGGAGAGGAAGTTTGTTGGGGGCTGCCTTAAGGGACATGGCTTGGTACAACACAGTTGACTTGCACTTGAGCTGGCCTGGCTGCCGGCTTGGGGCTGGCACTGCACTTCACATGCGGACCCCCACTACTAACAGCTCTGGCTGCTGCTATTACACAAGGACTGTTCTTTGGCTTTGCCCCACACCTCTCTTCTCAGCTCACCCTATACCAGGCTACTTCCTGGCTGGCTATCTTGATGGTTCTGCTAACTTCAGATAAGGGCACCCAGCTTGCAACTAGGGCTCCCATCTACCTGGACCCCCACAGCAAGGGCTGGGTGGAACAGTAAAGAAACGAGTCCTAGCCGGGCGTGGTGGTGCATTCCTTTAATCCCAGCACTCGGGAGGCAGAGGCAGGTGGATCTTTGTGAGTTCAAGGCCAGCCTGGTCTACAGAGTGAGTTCCTGGACAGCTGGGGCTACAGGGAGACCCTGTCTTGAAAAGACCAAAAAAAAAAAAAAAAAGTTCTGAAGCATTTCCCCCAAATGAGATCTGGCTTCCTGGAAGATTGTACAAAGTGGGTTCTTGCACTTGTTCCCAGACTAGGTAAACTGCTGCACTCGGATGCAGATGTAGATGGCCTGCTAGAGTGACAAGAATGGATACCCTGGACTAGCCAGTGCTCAGGAGGGGAGGAGCTGGCCTGGATGTTCCCTGGTCTGTCCATCCCCCTACATGTGACTGATATCAGGTGAGTTGTTGACATGGGTAGGTCAGAGAAGACTGGCTGGACCCACATCTGTGACATCTAAGTCATTGGGCTGCATGACTGTCATGCTACAGGAGGGCAGAGGCCAGTGGTGTCAGCTGTATGCCAGCAACGTGTAGGTAGCACAGCTGTGGCTTTAATGGAGGCATATCTATACAGAATAAATACACAGGGAGATGTCTGCTGGTTTCCTGGCCTAGATCTGTGCACACTGTAGGCTAGAACATGCAGCCCTGCTGGAAGCCAGGCCCAGCCCAGCTTGGCTGCCCTGTGGGCTAGGGTAAAACCCTCCAAAATCCATTTCTAGGGTCAGACCAGTCACTGGTCCCCATTCATAAGCAGTGGGGTAAAGATCAGTTGCTGAGGATACTGCTAAGCCCATATCCTGACAATGGGATCCAGTGTCTGGATCCACATCACACCCTTGGGCAACCCGAAGCCACACTTCCACCATCTCTACAGCTGGGTGGTGTCCCTGAGCCCTGGCCTCACCCAGGAGAGGTGCCAGGTAGAAAGGGACTCTACTTCACTTGCCATTTTCTGTGGGGCCTCTGGCCACCTTGGCTTCGTGCAGAAGCTCTGGGGATCCTTGGCCACACAGGTAATAATCATTTTGCAGGTAGAGATGTGACCAATCACTCAGGCAGTGATCTTTGGCCACACAGGTAATAATCATTTTGCAGGTAGAGATGTGACCAATCACTCAGGCAGTGTCATTCTCCAAAACAGGTCACAGAGATCCTCAAATGTCAGCACCCAGCTCTGCACACTGCTTGTCGGAGATGTGGGAAGCCAGGGAGTCTATGATATCCAGCAGCAGCTGCTGGCTCAGCAGTCGCAGCGTGGGCAGCTTGGAGACCTGCACAGATGATCAGAACTAGATGGAACCAGACTTACAGAAGCACCAGAGTCGGCAGTTGA
The DNA here is from genome assembly GCA_009823505.1 of Rhizomys pruinosus. Lineage (NCBI taxonomy): Eukaryota > Metazoa > Chordata > Mammalia > Rodentia > Spalacidae > Rhizomys > Rhizomys pruinosus. Next base: position 1,870,897 of record VZQC01009573.1, on the reverse strand, counting down.
GGCCTCTCGAGGCCCAGCCTGCTCAGGGCTTGGCTGGCCTGCTGAGGAGGGCTGGGGTCTGGAGCCTGGGGCTATAGCCTGACCTTGGTGAACTGATGCACAATGATGTGCAGGCAGTGCCGCTTCATGTCCAGTGCCTGAGTCTTGTCAGCCGCCTCCAGAATCTGCAATGGCAGGGACTGTGAGGTACTGCTCCAATCTACATACCCAGAGGGAGACATGGCCCACATGTGGGCACAAAGCTACTACCTGCAGCACATTCTGCACAGTCACGTTCATCTCTAGGTTCTGCTTGCAGTACGCCTGCAGTCGGTTATTGTAGAAGCCATAGTAGTAGGGGGCTGCAAACAGGTAGCTGGACACAAGTTAAGGCACTGCCAGGTCAAAGGATACTACCCACCCACGTTCTCCCACCTATCCTGCTGTTCTCTATCCTAGGAAGGGTGCTGCTAGAACCCCAGACACCTGAGGAGCCAGGGCTCCAAATCAAGCCCAGGCTGACTGGTTCTGAACCACTTCAGGGCTCAAAGGCCCCATTCGTGATCCAAAACCCCTGAATCCTCTCATCCCACATGCACGTTTGCAGAACCTCTCCAAAGCCTCACTGAACAGCAGTGTTCTTGCACCTCAGATTCAAAGCCCACTGACGGGAATATGAAGACTCGTTTCATGTCTGTCATCATCTGTGAAGCAGTGATACCTGGCCCTCTTGCCCCAGGCGGTTGTGAAGGTTGAGACTCAACCATCCTGGCTGCAAAGTCCTCCCTCTAGCTGCCCACCTCCTTGGAGTCCTTGGAGAGCAGCAGGCCCGACCTAAAACTGGCAAATCTCCAAGTGAAGAACCAAGCTGAGATCACCAGCCAACAAGGTACATGGGCCCGAACATGCCTAAAGGGGTGCTAGGACCCTGCAGTGGTGACTCAGGAACACCAAAGTGTAAAAGGATTCAGTGAGTCCTCAGGGGGCATGTTGACCTCTCCATAGTAGATGTAGCGCAGCATGGACTCAAAGGCCTGCCTGCTGGGCACCATCTCCCCGATGGAAATATTCACCTGCCCATCCTCTGGCATGAAGGACCGGAACATGGCCTCAAAGTAGCTGCAAACACGGAGGTAAACCCCAGCTCTCAGGGAAAGAAAGCCAGCATCCAGGCCCCGTCCCGCTCTCCCTCACAGACTCAACCCACCTAGAGCGGGCAGCCAGGATGGCTTTGTGGGCAGGCCGGGGGTGGCCATCCAGCAGTAGCGTGATATCACAGAACTCTGAGCCTGCTCCCTCCAGGTATGCCTTCATATCCTGGATCAGAGATGTGCCTGGGGGGTGTAGAAAGACCCTGAGAAGACTTCCTCCTCAACTCTCAGTGAAAAGGCAGGTTTGTGTTTTAGCCTAAGCATCCAACAGCTACTGCCTCTCCATACTGGCCATACTTTGAGCCCTGCTCAAAGCCTCTCCAAGCCAAAAGTGGGTGCCATCAGCCCCTATTCTCTCCTCCCCTCAGCCCTTGGGTCACCTGGAAACTGCAGCCCCTAGCCTGTCCCTCAGGCCTGCTGCCCAAAACCTGACTTTTCAGAATGCCCATCTCCCAGCTCGTCCTAGACTCCCCTTCAAGCCCATCTTTTAGCCTCAGGTGCCTCTGGGTGTCACCAAGGGCCAGTGGCTGGGTCAGCACAACCCACAGAGGGCTTCTCCAGTGTGTAAGACAAGCAGCACTGGCACAAGCTGCCTTAATCTCACTCTGCTTGGGAACTCGGCAAGGGCCTGGCAGGCAGGCAGGTACTCCCTGTGGCTCCCAAGTGTCCTATCATCATCTCCCTACACCCCAGGATGTGAGGAGGGCTCTCTACCGATGTCCACAGGCTGATCTGAGGGTGTGCGAGGGGGTGGCTGCTGCTTCCGCCGCACGATCTCCACAATCAACAGGGAGGAGAGGCGCTCGAACTCCTTCATCATGATCACCTGATTGAAGTGGGACTCCTTCACCACGAAGTTCAGGCAGTGCTCCTGGACAGACCGGCCAAGCAGAGTCAGGCAAAGCCCAAGTCTGGGCAGCATAGCTTGCAGTAGGCAGCAAAGGGACATGCCCCACCCATCCAAGCCCAAGAGGGCCCAGGCTAGCCCAGCTGCACCTTGAGCTGGCCTAGCTGCAGTCTGGCAGCGCTCTCACACACAACCAGCACATTCTGCAGATCCACGGAGGCTTCGATGTACTGCCGACACAGCTGCTCAAGGCGGCACAGCTGGAAGCTCAGTGCCAGCTTGTACACGTCCATGATGAGCAGAACGTCCTCCACGTGGCCTGTATCCAAAAGCCCCTGAGCCTTGGGGACCATGGGAAGAAGGGCCTAGAATGGGCCCAGGGCTTCACGGAGGTCAGGGCACTAGGTGGGGCCGGACCACTGCCAACTGCTGTCATCAGGGACGACTATGGCCTTGGCTCTGCTGCCCACTCCCCACCCTGGTCCATACCACCTGCACCCAGCGGACCTTTCCGTGGGTACTTGATCTTGTCTGTGTACAGGAACTGCATGAGCACCTCGAAGGGCCGGGCCTCGGCCTCACGGATGGCTACACGAAACAGAGGTAGCCGTGGCCTGCACGCAGCTGTACCAGAGGCCTCCCTGGGAGTCAGGGCTCCCTCCTCCTCCAGCTTCTGTGGGGAGAAGGGAGCTCAGAGCACCCTAACGGACAGTGGACACAGCTGCCCAGTTAAGGGGGCTAAGGGAGACTTTACCTGAGCCAACCGCTCCCGAGCCTGCATGATTTTCCTACGGAGCCAGCGGCTCCGAGCAGTAACAATGGCCACATGGCCCTGCACACACTCTTCCTTCTGCATGAAGAATGATTGATGTGTGAGTGCAAAGTACAGGACCCTTGGCCCAGGGGACAAAGGGAAAGCACCCTCTCTGGTCAGCTATGCTTGTAAGAGTTGAGCACGTCCGGCAGTCACAGCAGGGAGATGCCGGCCAGGCACCCACCTCACCCAGCACGAACTCCACGTCGCAGAACTGGCGGCTCTCCCATAGGCGTCCATAGTCCTCATGCAGCGTGCACTTAGGGTAACAAGAGAACTGCCGAGGGAAAAGAAAGGCCGTCAGAAGGCCAGCCACCCATGAGGCCCACACGCCAGGGGGCGAGAAGAAAGCCTGTCTGAGGGCTGTCCTGACTTGGCCCTCACCAGCACTCCACTCTCATCTTTGACAGGCCCCCAGGCTTTAGCTAGGCTGTGCTGTTTCCAATAAACTTGGACCCAGGTACCCAAGGAGGCCCCATCCCCTCCCCCCCCAAACAGAATTGTCCGTGATGCCACTGTCCCAGAGGCCCCTGTCCTGACCACCTGTTCCTCCAGGCCTGGGAAGGGGCTGTCAAGAAAAGCTCCTGCCAGCCTGCCTTCTGCCATTCTCCAGGCTCTGGGTTCTCTGGAACCAGGCCACATGCAGAGCCCAGCTTGGCCCACCCCCTCACCGATTCTACCGTGTGTTCTTTGGCCACTCTGCTCTTCTGACGCTCTGCCTGCCCTACTCTGCATTGAGGCTCCCTCATTCCTAGTGTCAGCTCAGCCTACATGAACCTATAACTCCCAACCCTCTGCCAGACTATTCAGATACCACCATCCCACAGGTTTGGCCTAGCAACAGGTACCCGTACACAGCCCTACCCTGACTCACTGGGCCCTTATCTCACGGGGACCTGTCCCCAGCAGGCCTCGTAGATCCACAAGGTACACACACCTGGAACCTGTACATTTCTCCACTGCGGATATTGTTGTCCACAGTGCCCCCGAAGATGTACATGGCATCAGAGATGACAGCGGCTGCATGGAAGAGCCTCCCACTGGGCAGCTGGAGAGGACAAGTAGATAGGGAGATGGGATGGGACAGTCTCCAGCACTGCATCTAGGTGTGACCAAGTTGTGGACAGGACACAGCTTATGTGGCCATGAAAAAGGAAAGGCTCGGGCTGGAGAGATGGCCTAGCGGTTAAGAGCGCCGACCGCTCTTACAGAGGACCCGGGTTCGATCCCCAGCACCCACATGGCGGCCGAGAACCGTCTGAAACTCCAATTCCAGGAGAACTCCAGTTCCAGGGGAATCCGACACCCTCTTCTGACCTCCGCGGCATTGCACGACACGGGTGTACAAACTTGCATGCAAACAGTACATTCATACACATACAGAAATAAATAAAATTAATAAAAAAAAAAAAGAAAAGGAAAGGCTCAAGATTTCAATTCTCCAGGCAGGTTTCCTGGGTACCACTGCAGGCACGGGGGGAAGCTGTGTCCTGTGGGAGGGTAGGGGGCAGGGTTGGCTTAGAGAACCAGGGGTGAACAGAATAGTCAGTCCAGAGCACTATGACTCCAGAAAGCAAAGCCTGGGGTTCTCAAGGCATGTGCTGTGGTGTGACCCAAGCAGCTTTTCTAGGAACCTGCTCCCCAACTCAGAGAGAGAGGTCCTGCTTCAAGGAGGAATGGAATCTTGACAAGGGTCTCTGGCCCTCACCTCTGAGGCCAGCTGAGCAGGCTGCTTGGCTGAGGCGGTGCCAAAGTCTAGGCCAAACACGTCTCGGGACTTCTTACAGCTGCCCCGCTCCTCTGAGGTTAGGGTAGGAGCCTCCTCAGAAGCAGAAGCTCGCTCAGGCACCTCAGCTCCACCGACCTGGAAGGAAAGACATGCACACAGGTCAGCACCCTGGCAGGACTTGTTATAAGTTCCAGATGAGGGACGACCCACAGGATAGGGCTGTGAAGGTGCCCAGCTATGGCACTCCACAGGAGGCCTCAGGACAGCAGCACAGTGCAGACAGGACACCGTGCAGGCATGAAAACCTATGGGATATAGGCTGAAGGGATTAGACGGCCAGAAGGAAGCATCCAGGACTGAGGGCCTTCAGTGGCCTCAAGTAGCTCTTGGCTGAATGGAGCCTAGGGTGCTTAGGGGCACAGGTTGGGAGCCACTGGCACCCAACTAATGGTCAGAACAGCCCTAGGTCCCCACGGCAGCACTCACCTCGCTGTCAGAGCTGGGCTGCACAACCTCCCAGGTCTGGAAATCCACATCATAGCAGTGTAGTTCATTGGGCAGTGTGTTGTCTGCTGCACCCCCAAACACATAGAGATGACGGTCAAAGGCTACCATGGTGTGCCCGTAGCGCCGCTGCGGAGGGGGTGGGGAGCCCCGGAGCAGGTGTTCAGTAGGGATGCGTGTCCACCTGGGGGCATGACCATAAACCAGTCCTGGGATGGGGGTTCTGCCCTCTCACACACTGCCCACAAAAGGCCCTCCCATTGCCGGGCGTGGTGGCACACGCCTTTAATCCTAGCACTTGGGAGGCAGAGGCAGGCGGATCTCTGTGAGTTCAAGGCCAGCCTGGTCTACAGAGTGAGTTCCAGCTGGGGCTACAGGGAGACCCTGTCTCGAAAAGACCAAAAAAAAAAAAAAGGTCCTCCCATGATGTCCCCCAGAAGTCCCTATAGTGCCACCCCTGAGTCTAAATGGGGGAGGGGCACAGATCTGTGTGTCCAGCATCCCTTTTCTTTTTTCTTTTTTGGTCTTTTCGAGACAGGGTCTCCCTGTAGCCTCAGCTGTCCTGGAACTCACTCTGTAGACCAGGCTGGCCTTGAACTCACAGAGATCCTCCTGCCATGAGGCTGTCCCACCACCATGGAGCAGAGAGCAGTGACAGGGACCTCTGCCCATCTGCTGGGGAATGGAGCTATGCAGATACGTGTGCTCACTGCCCAGACAGCAGAATCCCCACCCTGGGAGGTACTGGTCCCCACATTCTGCGCCTCCAAGGGATGCACAGGACCTTCCAACAATCCCTCCTGTGGCTCAGCTGAAGAACCAGGGCAGATGCCGGCCACTCCATCTGGCTCCAGGCCTGCCTTGGCGCTCAACAGATTCCCTTCACCCAGGATGCCAGGCCCTTCTATCCATCCCCAGGCTGTGTGGAAGGTTCTGAATCCCTCCCAAACCCTGCTCCCTTTCCTCTCTCATTTCCAGTTCCAGAGGCTATCTCCATTACATGTGGGATCCGGAGACAGCTTGCAGCCGAGAGAGGGTTAGGCCCTGCTGCACTGTGCCTGTCTTCTGCCCTCATGAAGTCAGCGCTGGCCACCGTTGTCAGTGGTGGCAACAACCTCGCCATTCACAGCTCACACTCAGGCCGGATGGGACCGTGACTCAGGTCCTACTCCAAGGGCCTGTGAGAGTGGCACATATCCATGTTCTAGGCTACATGGTCATGCTCTAGGTAGGAGCTAGGAGGAGACAGTGACAGTCACCAGACTTAGGCACAAGTATTAGGTGTGCCCTTCACCACCCTGGGAACTCACGTCTTGTCCTTGAATTCAAATTGGAAGAGGTTGTTGGTTATCTTGGCTCCACTCTGTCCTGAGAACACAAACATCTTGTCCCGACACACGGCCACAGGGAAGTTGCAGCAGGACGGTGGGATCTCGCCACTCTGAGCAACCTGGGGTGAGGGCACAACTCAGGCAGAGCCTCATGGGCCCCAGTTCACACTTCCCCACACTTTGAAATGGGTTTTTTATTTTAGGAATTTATTTTATGAATGAAGATAAACAGCTTACAGCCCCATCTTATCCACCGACATGGGCCTAGTTTTAACCAGCGGGGCTAAAATCATGAGTTCATTTAGATCTAAAAATATAATTTCTATAAGAGAAATCAGACTCCAGGGAAACTCCAGGGAATAGCCTGCTGCCCTTGCTATGACAAACTGTGGGTGGGTTGGACCAATATCACATCTGTCACATGTGTCACTCTGCCCATTCAGGGCTCAGAGCTATTTTCTTCCCATATCCCAAGGGCTGAGACTACAGATGTGCACTCCCACGCCCAGTCTGTGTGTCTGGACACTGAACCCAGGGCTTCAGGCATACTGTTTTAAGCACACTACAAATTATATCCCCAGCCTAACTGGGATCTCTGGATAATGCTGGAACTGGCCATGGGGAAGAGGTCTATGAGGGGTGGAGGCTAGGCTTGGGGAGGGAAAAGGGTGGCCTCTGCCAAACCTTACCCTAGCACCTCTCACCTGCATCCCAGCCCCAGAACCCCCACACTTATACACCAGGTCCCGTACCCCCTCACTCTCTCTGCCGCAACCTGATCACAGCCCCCCTTGCCTCCTACCAGGATCGTGCTCCCCGAACTCCTCACCTCCTCCCAGCATGTGAGCTCTCGGTCTTGGAGGCCAACAGTCCACATGTCGTTCAGCCTGCGTCAGGACAGAGAGGTCAGGGTCCTTTGGTCCTGAGCCTGGCTGGGAGGGATGGCTCCAGGGAAGAATCACTTGCGATGTGGGTCAGGGGACAATTTCAGGGAGAGAGGGGACCACATTAAGACCCTGTACTCTGGCTCTCAGTGCTTCTAAGTTATACATGCCATGTGGGACAGGAGGCAGGACCAGCCAGTTCCTCAGTTGTGCCCCTGGGGCAGAGAAAAGATGATATGTCCATAAAACCCATCACAGCACTGTGCCAGTATTAATTTCTACAAAGATGAAGTTTGGAATGAGCATGCTGTCCTTTGGTTATCAGACAAATACAACACAACCAATCTTCTACTGCCACAGATAGGAACACAGGGCTAGATTTGTACCAGGACGCTTCCTGCCTCTAGGCCTCTCTTCCTTGTAGTTCCAAGAATCTTCCTCTGAGAAAAATCAAGGAACTACAAGAATGGCTGGGGGCTGCTCCATTCAGTGGCCTCACCTCCATTTTCTCCACGCTTCTTCCCAAGAAACCCCCAGATTGGTACTCAAAACCCACCAGGGTAACCCACCCCAGCCTGAGCCCTCAGGTCACCAGAAACCTTACTGTGCACCTGAGCACACAGACAGGCAGGGTGCATGGCCACTCACCACCTACCTGGCATTGCCATCATAGCCAGCAAAGATCCATAGCTTGTCACTGTACACAGTGGCCCCATGGGCTGACCTGGCAACTGGCAAGCTGGAACACAAAGGAAGCATGAGGAAGGAGGTCACTGGAGCAGGCTGAAGCACGCGGCCACAGCTTCCTGATGCCAGCGCTCTGAGGGCAGTGCTAGAGCACTGGGAACAAGTAACAGCACAAGAGGCTGTGTGAGAAATTCAGATGTGAGCCGGGCATGGTGGTGTACACCTTTGACCCCCAGCACTTGGGAGGCAGAGCCTGGCAAATCTCTATGAGTTCAAGGCCAGCCTGTTCTAACTAAGGAGTCTCAGGCCAGTTGAGGGTACAGAGAGACCCTATCTCAAAAAGACCAAAAAAAAAAAAAAAAAATCAGATCTTAAACCTATGAATCATGTTTATGCCTGTGTAGTCAGGCACCATGAGACTGCCCATAGCTATGCCATACTAAGAGACCCACCTAAGCCCAGAAATTAAAATTTAACTCAAAGTATGGGAATAAAAATAAGTTTTAATTCGCCAGGCATGGTGGCACAGGCCTTTAATTCCAGCACTCAGGAGGCAGGCGGATCTCTGTGAGTTCAAGGCCACCCTGGTCTACACAGTGAGTTTGAGAACAAGTCAGCAGGTACCTGGTTGCTTAGAAACTTATTCTGCATGGCTTCTGGACTTTGTACTTAGCTTGCTTTTAGAGAATAGGAATTGTTAGGGGCTTACCACCTCTAAGCTTGGGAACTTAAACTTTTTACCCCTGGATATGGTTTTATCTATGTAAAAGGCCTCCCAACTGAAACTCTTTGCTATACACCCTCGACTGAATGTCTGGTGTGTAGTCATCAACTGACTAAAGCTTTTCTATTGGCTTCATTTTGTGTCTGAGTGATCTCTGGTGAAATTACCACATTCCCCTGTATATCCTGGCACTAGGAAGACGGAAACAGGAAGATCAGAAATTCAAGACCCGTCTCAGCCATGTAGCAAGTTCCAGGCCAGCAGGACTGTGTGAGACCCCGACTCAAAACAGCAACAGCAAAACAACAACAACAGGACTGGGGACATAGCTCAGTGTGTAGAGCGCTGTCCTAGCATGCACAAAGGCCCCATGCCCACAACCCCAGCACTCAGGAAGTGGAAGTAGGAGGACCCGCTACACAAGCAGGTTTGAATTCAGCCTGGTTTTTACAAGATCCTGCCTTTAAAAAAAGACAAAAACAAACAAACAAACAAAAAACCCCACTCAAATGTATGCCTGGGAGTATTGCTCAGGGACATAGCATTTGCTTAGAATGCATAAGGCCCCGAGTTCATGGCCAGCACTGAGCATGCGCAAAGGCACAATACCCTCAGCTGCCGCCAAAACGGTGTGCGGCATAGAGTTGCACATCTGGGTCTCTCTTCTTTTTTTGGTCTTTTTGAGACAGGGTCTCCTTATAGCCCCAGCGGTCCTGGAACTCACTCTGTAGACCAGGCTGGCCTTGAACTCACAAAGATCCACCTGCCATCTGCCTCCCAAGTGCTAGGATTAAAGGCGTGCGCCACCACGCCCGGCACATCTGGGTCTCTTATGAGAAGGAATTAAACCTGGGAGCAGGCGTGGGTAGTTGGCGTCAGTGCCAAGTCGTGGTTTCTTGCCTGCTGCATGTCCTCAGGACCCAGCCAGGGTCCCCATCTGAAATGTGGCAGGAGGTCCAGCCCAGGCCCATGGCCAACCAAGCCTCTCTTACTCTGAAGACATTCAGCAAACCTCCTTACCGTCCTTCTATCTTCCACTCTGTCCACTGGCCAGTTGCAAACTTGTATTCAAAAAGGTCATTCTTATTTTTCAAGTTAGAATTGGAATAAATATCTCCAGTATAGCCTCCTGGGAAGAGAGAGTAAATGCAATGTTCCACCTGGGGTTCTGTAGCCCTTAAACAAGGGAGCTGGGTAGACTCTCGTCCTAGTTAACACGTATAAACCCCTAGGCACCAACTTGCCCACCGACTTGCCTCTGTGCTGGGCTCTGGGGACCCAGAGATGAGCAGACCTTTGTTTCCTGCCCCAGCTATCAAAGAGTAGACAACCCAACCCCATGAACTCTATGAAAAGGCATTCTCCTCAAACCAGGGATTCAGAGTGCTCCAGTGGACAGAGCTGTTGGGAGCAGAGCACACCTGAGCAGCACAACACATGACTGATGCTGGGTAGACGGGGCAGGAGGCAGGGGGTCTGTGGGTCCAGGAGAGCAAGAGGCAACTTACCAAATACAAACATGCTGCTTCCATACACGACAGCTGAGTGGTGGTAACGGGGCGCTGGTGGGGTGCCAGTGGTAAAGGCTCTGAAAAGGCATGGGGTGTTCAGGAGGGTCAGCCAGGCAGCCCGCACCCCCACAGAATGGCTCCTGGTACTCTGTGCATCCTTATTTTCTTTCTCCCTCCCCTCTTCCCTTCCATCCCTTCACTTTCCTCGTTCCCTCTCTCCCACCTATCCTCCCAGCCTTTTCAAGGTGTCACTAAGTAGCCAGGCTGGCATGTAACTCACTATGCTATGTAGTGCAGGTTAGCCTTGAATTTATAATCCTCCCCATCTCAGCCTCCTGAATATAGGCACGGGCCACTGTGACTAGTTATTTGTTAATTCTCACAGGATCTCACTATGGGTTCAAGCAGTCCCCTACCTCAGCTTCCGAAACAGCTGGGGTAAGAGGTGTGTGCCATGGAACCTGCTTCCTTTTACTTCAGTAGCTCAAAGGGGACATTTGTCCCATTATAGAAACTTTTTTTTTATTTTGTTTTTGAGACAGGGTCTCCCTGTAGCCCCAGCTGGCCTGGAACTTGCTCTGTAGACCAGGCTGGCCTTGAACTCACAGAGATCCGCCTGCCTCTGCCTCCTGAGTGTTGAGTGTTGGAACTAAAGGCATGCACCACCACACCCAACTTCAATAGATATCTTTATTCTTTGAAAATTTCAAATATGTAGGCAATGTATCTTTAAAAAAATATTATTTTTATTTTATATGTATGAATGTATCGCCTGCATGCATATAAGTGCACCCTTGTTATGCAGTGCCCGTGGAGGTCAAAGGAGGAAGCTGGGTCCCCTGGAACCTGAGTTCTGGATGTTAGCCACCATGTGGGTATTGATAATCGAACCTGGGTCCTTCCCAAGAGCAGTCAGTGCTCTTAACCACTGAGCCATCTCTCCAGACCCGTTTTGTTTGTTTTTTGAGAGAAGAGTCTTGCTTTGTAGCCCAGGCTGGCCTCTCAAGCACAGGAGTGTGAGGTGAGAGCCACCAGCACATTTGGGTAACATAACCTAAAAAATGTTTGCAGTGCTGGGTACTGAATCCAGAGCCCTATGCATGTTAAGCAAGCACTGTGTCACTGAACTGTATTCCTAGACTTTGTTTTTGATATGTAACTCAGGCTATCCTTGAACTAAGGATCTTCACAATTCAGCCTCCTGAGTGCCAGAATTCCAGGTGTGCACATGCAGGTGCGCAGAGCCTAAGTCAGATGCTCAGCACTGTGTAAACTAGACATGGGCAAATGTGTACAATCCCAGCACTTGGGTGGGAGAGCCAAGAGGGTAAGAAGCTGGGGTTCAGCCTTATCTACACAGCAAGTTCAAGGTCAGCCTGGGATACGGGAGACCCTGTCTCAAAAGAAAAAAAAATGAGGGCTTACGGATATAGTTTGGAGGTTCAGTGCTTGCTTAGCACACATAAAGCACTGGGCTTCAAACTCAGCTCTGAAAAGAAATGAATTGGTACCAGTTGTACATGTTTAACTTTTTTTTTTTTTTTTTTTGTCTTTTCGAGACAGGGTCTCCCTGTAGCCCCAGCTGTCCTGGAACTCACTCTGTAGACCAGGCTGGCCTTGAACTTACAAAGATCCGCCTGCCTCTGTCTCCCAAGTGCTAAGATTAAAGGCGTGCGCCACCACGCCCGGCTATGCTTAACTTTAAAAAAAAAATTTTTTTTTTTGGTCTTTTTTGAGACAGAGTCTCCCTTTTAGTCCTAGCTGGCCTGGAACTCACAGAGATCTGCCTGGCTCTGCCTCCTGAGTGTTAAGATTTAAAGGCATGTGCCACCACGTCCAGCTTAAAGACAGTTCTTAGCCACCATGTGGGTGCTGGGAATTGAACCTGGGTCCTCTGCAAGAGCAGTGGGTGCTCTTAACCACTGAGCCATCTCTCCAGACCCAAATTCTTATTTATTATGTACATGAGTATTGTTTGCATGTAGGTAGGTATACCTTTGTTGAACAATGCCCTCAGAGGTTCAGAAGAGGGCACTGGATCCCCTGGACTAGAGTTACAGATGGTTATTAGCTACCAAGTGGGTGCTCGGAATCAAACCTGGGTCCTCTGTAAGAACAGTCGTGCTCTTAACCACTAAGCCATCTCTCCAGCCCCAGCAGTTGTATTATAAGATCAGTGTGAAGATCTGGAGAGATTAGTTAACAGTTAAGAGCAGTGGCTACTCTTGCAGAGAACCTAGGATTCTCTACCCAGCACCCACATGGCGGCATGGCAGCTCACAGCCTTTTGTAACTCCAGTTCCAAGGGATTTGATACCCTCTCTGGCCTCTAAGGGCACTGCACACACATGGTATATATATATATATATATATATATATATGCGCAGGCAAAACACTCATACACATAAAATATAAACAAATAAGTAAATATATAGATCAATTGTGATAAAATGACATATCTACTTCTGCTGCCAACCCAGTGCCACCAGAAATACTAGGCAGAGGGTGGGTGATGCCAAGTGGAGCTGCCCTGCCTGGCTGAATGTCCTGGGCAGTCACATGAGCCTTACATCTTCCTCTGTCAAAGGGTACAATAAGACCCCATCCTCAGAAGGCTGCTGGGAATCAGTGGATGTCCCCAAAACCACAAAGCATAGCAGGTGGCTCTGTGGTTCTGTGTTCCTGGATGAGCAGATCATGAAGCTCAGGAAGTCCAGTGTGTCTTGATCTGATCCAGACAGGGCCTGCTGCAGCGAACATGAGTGTGTGGTACCTAGAGAAGGCAGGGTGGTCCTGTCCAAGGCAACAAAGCTAAGGAGGGCATCTGTGGGGGTGGTCCAAGGATCCCCATGCTGATCCATGGCTAGGGCAACAACGGGGCAGACGCTAGCCTTGAGGCAGCGATCTACACCAGCAGCGGGTCCTAAGAAAACTCACTGGCAGCCGGGCGTGGTGGCCACGCCTTTAATCCTAGCACTCGGGAGGCAGAGGCAGGTGGATCTTTGTGAGTTCAAGGCCAGCCTGGTCTACAATGTGAGTTCCAGGACAGCTGGGGCTACAGGGAGACCCTGTCTCGAAAAGACCAAAAAAAAAAAAAAAAAAAAAAAACTCACTGGCTAAACCCTTCCCCTACCCCATCTGAGACCCCCAGCAGCCCCTGGCCTAGGGAAAGTTCTGGTGATGGAAGGGCTGCCCCAGATCAGAATGTGGGTGCCAGCAACTAGACAGAACTAGACCCACTTAGTGCAAAGGATTCAGAATAATCATTCTCCCTGGCAGCTGGCACAGAGGCCCAGGGGAGGAGGGAAGCCTCCTGAGGCTCTCATCTGTAACACTTCTCCCCGGTCCACGTGATGAGCTGACTCTAGCAGCCAGTGGGCCCAGCCCAGAGCTGCTGCACTCCAGGAGGAAAGGCAGGGTCTTGGAGCTCAGGGGCCACCCACCTGCACCAGGAACAGTCCTTCACGTCGAACCGCAGGAGGTCGTTGAGCATTGTCTTTCTGAAAAGAAGTCAGAGAGAGGGCAGCATTGGCCAGGTCACTTTGCAAGGTGTTGTCTCTCTAGAACCTCACAAAGAGGCAGGGCATGTACTCAGAGTTGGGAGCAGCAGGAAGGGCCATTTGGAGCTGGCTCACTAATCTCTAGATCTGGCCAGCGTCAGACAACCCGTCAATGAACAAAGAACAAAATCAGTGACTATATGATGTGACAACTGGGGTTGCCACAGAAGCAGAGCCAGCCTGATCCCCGGCCGTCAGGAGCCACTCAGGGCTGATGTGAGGACATGAAACGGCCCAAGGACCAGAGTCATACATGTCACCTGAGCTCCAAAATTCCCACTCCTACACACACATCCTTCTAAGGCTACAGCACTGCAATGAGATACTGGCTTGCGTCAGTGGAGAACCGTCTGCTCCTTTTCCATCTTTCTACCACCTCTTCAGTGACTGCAAAACTGACATTCCAACTGCACTAAAAACAGAAAAACTGGAAACAAACCCACTGTCCATTGGGTCCCTTATAGAACTCATCTGTCTGAAGAAGAAAAGTGAGCCAACAGGAGCCAGCACCCCATGAGGCCAGGTCCCTGCAGGGCGACCCATCATAACCAACACTCATTTGTTTTGGGGACAGAAGAAAGCAGCAGCAGGTAAAGGAGGGTGGAAAGGCCTTATCCACAAGGAACATTAGAAGGGAGGTGGGAAGGAGGGAGCCAGCACAGAGGCCTGGGCAGGAGGGTGCTTGGAACAATCCCAACACAAGACAGCCACAAGGCTGGCTAAGAGAGTGAGGCACCGGCATGGAGACAGGCTCACCGGCTCCTGTGGGAACTAGGTTTTACACAGAGAGGTGTAATAGGCAGACACCACAAGGTTATGAGCTGAGGAGGAATATACTCTGACTCAAATTTATAAATGGATCCAGGGGGCTGGAGAGATAGCCTAGCGGTTAAGAGCACCGACTGCTCTTGCAGAGGACTAGGGTTCGATCCCCAGCACCCACATGGCGGCTGAGAACCGTCTATAACTCCAATTCCAGGACAACTCCAGTTCCAGGGGAATCCGAGACCCTCTTCTGACCTCCGAGGCATTGCACGACACGGGTGCACAAACCTACATGCAGATAGTACATTCATACACATACAAAAATAAATAAAATTTAAAAAATAAATAAACTAAAAAAAAAAATGGATCCCTGACTGCTCTTAGAGAAAGAGACTGTGGGATGAGTTGGATGCCAGAGGATTATAGCCAAATATAGTCCTGAAAATCTCACCTGGCCCAAACCAGCAACCTGAGGTAGTGTACAGAACCAAGGCTGCAGTGACCTTCCTGGGCTTCAGACCAGGTTCCAGACTTGTGATGAGGGACTAGGAATCATGAGCAGGAGCAGTCATGTGTGAACATGCAACCTCAGCACAGGAAGATCAGCCACAACTTAACTGGTGGCAGTCTAGTACATGGAGGAACAGCAGGCTACCTCCAGGAAGATTATTTAGCAGATTACAACACAGGAAAAGCCTCACAAGAAGACATGCACAGAACAAATATGGGCTGGAGAGATGGCTCAGTGGTTAAAGAGTACTGGCTGCTCTTGCAGCAGATTGGGTTCCCAGCAACCACATGCCAGATAACAGGGGTCCTTAACTCCAGTTCCATGCGAGTACATCACCCTCTTCTGGCCGCCATGAGCATTGCATGCACAGGTATAAATACATGCAGGCAAAACAAATAAAACTAACGAAATTTAAAAAAATTGACGGGGGGGTGGTGGCACATGCCTCTAGTCCCAGTGCTTGGGAGGCAGAGGCAGACGGATCTCTGAGTTCAAGGCCAGCCTGGTCTACACAGTGAGTTCCAGGGCAGCTGAGGGTACAGGGAGACCTTGTCTCAAAAAAGACAAAAAAAATTTTTTTTAACTGAAAACACAGAAAAAGTAAAACTGTGTTCTTAGATGACTCAGCAGGTGAAGGCACTTTCCACCAAGCCCCACGAACACACACACACACACGCACACACACACACAAATTTTATAAAAAAGTTCAATTAACTATGTTCTCCATATCCTTTGGCTACAAAGTAAGCCTATGGACAAAGCCCAGAATGAAGTGAAGGAAAAGAAGAAAAATGCCAGGCACGGCTGGCAGCAAAGGTACACATGCTTCTTCCCAAACTGTGTCTCCTCATTCAAAACACGGGTATTGCCACATAGGTGTGGGAGGACCTTGAGGGCAGGATCCTTTCTCACCATGACCTGGGAACTAAGTGCATGGAACCTCACAGATGGGGAAACTGGCTCACGGGGCAGGGCTAATGACTACCTTTCATTCTTAGACCACAGTGCAAACTCACCCATTGTCTCCACCAAATACGTAGATGGCATCCTTATATGCCACCACTGTGTGCTTGCTGCGCCTAGAAAGTAAGAAGGGGTGGATGGTGATGAGACTATGGGACCTCCCACAGTGGCAGCACAGAAGTGTGGGTAACACCTCTCAACTGCCACGATTCAGAGACAGACCTCGGAGGATGCCAACACAGCCAGGGCTCTTCCGACTCCCAGCACACGGAGACCCAACCACACACTCAGAAACGCGACAGCTCTGGTTCCCCGTCTAGGGTCACGACGTGCGACTCCCAGAGCACTCCCACCAACCTGCCCACGGCCGGATTCTCCCCTAGGGCCTCACGCGGGGTCTCGCCCTAGCAGCAACCCCCAGGCCCTCCCCGGCGCTCAGCCCCGCCCGGCTGCACCCCGATCCCCTGCACCCGTCCTACCGGGCACCCACGAACTCGTCGCAGGGCGGGAGACGCCGCCAGCGGTGCACAGTCTCGAAGGGCCCGAAGTTGAGCGTCAGGTACTCGACACTGTCTGAGCAGCTGTGGTCGAAGTCCACGCTCGGAGCCACCTTGGAGCGCACCGCTCCGGCCAGAGCCCCGGCCCCGATCGCGGCCCCCGAGCCGCCCGGCCCCGCCATCCCGGGTCCAGGCCCGATGGGCCACCGGGGATGCCGGACTCGCGGCCACCGCCCGGGCCGCGCGAAGGGACCACATTTCCCGAGGAGCCCTGCGCCAACGGCGTGGCACTTCCGGCTAGCACCCACTCACGGCCGCACGCACGTCCCGACAGGCCTCGCGCGCTCGGAGACCGGCGGGCGGCCAGGCAGATCGGCGCTCTGCCTAACGGCCTGCACCGTGACGCTCTGGAAGGCCTTCCTGGCCTGCGTCGTTCAGTAACGCGGCCTGCGGACACCGGACGGTGGCTCCGGTCTCTCGTGCGCCTGGTACCGGGGCTCTGGCTCAGCCTGAACCGCCCGTTTCCGGCTCGTAGGCGGCCGCCCTCCCTCTCCGCTTCCCGGGGACCCCGCCCCGCTCGGTTTTCTTCTGCCTGGGCGTCTCCGTCCTACTTAAAAGCAGGGTCTTCCTTCCTCTCTTTCTGTTTATATTATATGTCGGTTTGAGCACCCGTGTCGTGCAATGCCGCGGAGGTCAGAAGAGGGTGTCGGATTCCCCTGTAACTGGAGTTCTCCTGGAATTGGAGTTACAGACGGTTCTCAGCCGCCATGTGGGTGCTGGGGATCGAACCCAGGTCCTCTGCAAGAGCAGTCGGCGCTCTTAACCGCTAGGTCATCTCTCCAGCTGCTGTTTATTTTCGTATGTGTATGAACGTACTGTCTGCATGCAGGCTTGTGCACCGGTGTCGTGCAATGCCGCGGAGGTCAGAAGAGGGTGTCGGATTCCCTTGGAACTGGTCTTAAAGACAGTTCTCAGCTGCAACTGCCATGTGGGTGCTGGGGATCGAACCAGGGTCCTCTGCAAGAGCAGGCGGCGCTCTTAACCGCTAGGCCACCTCTCCAGCCCCTCTTTCCGTTTATTTATTTATTTTGGTTTTTTCGAGACAGGGTCTTCCTGTAGCCCCAGCTGTCCTGGAACTCACTCTGTAGACCAGGCTGGCCTTGAACTCAAAGATTAACTTGCCTCTGCCTCCCAAGTGCTAGGATTAAAGACGTGCTCCACCACGCCCGGTTCTCTCCGTTTTTTAATGGGACTTGAACCCAGGCCGCTGCACGTGCTAGGCCAGCTCTCTACCACTGAGCTGCGCCACAACCGTTACTTATTTCGCTTTTTTTTTTGAGACATGGCCTCCCGCAGCCGGCCCAGAGCTCACTTTGTAGACTAGGCTGGCCTCCATCTCCGTGGACTACCTTGCCCAGCCGTATAACCCTCGTTTGTAAGTCGTAGTTTGACACAGGCTAATGTCTGTGAAATGAGGATTCAGAAAACTCAGTCGTGAAGGAGGGTACGAGGGGCTGGAGAGATGGCTCAGCGTTTGAGAGCACTGACTGCTCTTGCAGAGGACCCAGGTTCGAATCCCAGTACCTACGTGGCCGGGTGTGGTGGCGCATGCCTTTAATCCCAACACTTGGGAGACAGAGGCAGGCGGATCTCTGTGAGCTCCAGGCCAGCTGGGACTAAAGAGACCCTGTCTCAAAAAATAAAAAAAAATAAAATAAATGGCTTAAAAAATATATTTTCTTTGGTGGGGGGAGTGGGCAAGAGAGGTGGCTCAGTGGATAAGATCACTGGCTGTTCTTGTAGAGAAACCTGAGTCCAATTCCCAACATCCACATGGCATCTAACAACTTTCCATAACTCCAGCTCCAGAGGAATCTGATACCTTCTGGCTCTGGGGGCATTGCACTATGTGGGTGCCCTTACATGTCTTCAGGCAGTACACTAATACAAAAAAATAAAAAAGAGGGTATGGAGCTAATTGTTTAGTTTTTGCTTTCTTTTTGTGGTGGTGGATAAGAGCATAATTGATAGTGTAAAACCCTAGGGGCTGGTTAACGTCCCAGCACCCTCACAGCTGCTATCTGTAATTCCAGTTCCAGGGGATCTGACACTCTCTTCTGGCCTCCGTGAGAACTGCATACACTTGGTGTACTTACATATATGCAGGCAAAACACTCATATTCACACAATAAAAATAAAATTTAAGGGCTGGAGAGATAGCTCAACGGTTAAGAGTGCCAATTGCTCTTGCAGTGGATCAGGGTTCAGTTCCCAGCACCGACATGGCAGATAAAAACGCCTTTAATCCTAGCACTCGAGAGACAAAGGCAGGTTGATCTCTGAGTTCAAGGCCAGCCTGGTCTACAGAGTGAGTTCCAGGCCAGCTGGGGCTATAGGGACACCCTGTCTCAAAAAAATAAAATTTAAGCAGGGCGTGGTGGCACCCACCTTTAATCCCAGCATTCAGGAGGCAGAGGCAGGAGGATCTCTGTGAGTTAAGGCCAGCCTGGTCTACATAGTAAGTTCCAGGACAATTGGGTCTACAGGGAGACTTGAAAAAGAAAAAGAGAAAGCATGTGCTCACTTACCTTGCTGTGGGAAGAATGGAGTCTTCAGGACTGGTTCCTATATGTGGATAGCTACCCACATATCCACAAAATGTCAGCCATGTGCTGCCCTTGTCCCTGACTTGCGAAGAAGCTTTTTTTTTAGACAAGGTCTCATGAAGCCCAAACTGGGCTTGAATTCCTGACCCTCCTGCCTCCGATTCCCAAGTGCTGTTAGGACAGGCATGCACCGCCATGTCTAGCTCTCTCCACTCCCAAGTGCTGTTAGGACAGGCATGCACCACCATGTCTAGCTCTCTCCACTCCCAAGTGCTGTTAGGACAGGCATGCACCACCATGTCTAGCTCTCTCCACTCCCAAGTGCTGTTAGGACAGGCATGCACCACCATGTCTAGCTCTCTCCACTCCCAAGTGCTGTTAGGACAGGCATGCACCGCCATGTCTAGCTCTCTTGAATGCTGGCCCAAGTACAGTGGGACACAGATCTGCAAATATGTGCATTTTAATCTTAAGGTTTTGGGGTCCTACAAGGAAGACAGTCCTGAGAGAGGGAAAAGAGGCGGAGCCTGTCGCGCCTCTGTGGAGGCCCAGCTTGGGGAGGATCTTCTGGAGGCAGCAGTAGCCTTTCTGGAGGGGAGCCAGGCAGTTGAAAGCAAGCCTTGGGAGGGCTCGGATTGCACCCTGGGGGATCCTGGGAAATTGGAGATTGGCACCTGCCCCCAGGGCTTGATTTCTGGCCCTGGTGTCCCAGAGGCCTGCCCACTTCCAACACATGAGAGCTCAGGATCCTTTCCCTGTGAGCCAAGACATGTCGCCGGTTCTGCAGGAATAAGGGGAGGATGGGTCAGGGAAGAAGGAAGGAAGTTCCCACTCCTGGCGCCATGAACAGCTGACTGGAAGCCAGCAGCGGGGATGGCTCTGTGGCAGAGCCTGGTGCCCGCAGGGAAACGGAGTTGGGAGGGTTAGCTCAGTGGGCCGGGGAAGAAAGGCTTGTGACAGTCAAGGAAGGGCAAAAGACACACGTACTTGCCGTGGAGCGTAAACAACCTTTGCGAAGGCAAGAGGGAAAGAAGGCCAAGGAAGTCATGTCACTCACAGGTCACTCCTGGTCTGCACTGTCCCCACCTTACGATCTACCCTGTCTCATGATCGTAGGACCCCCAGTGGTCTCAGCCTTTCCCCAGTCCCTCGAATTTTGTACAAAGGTACAAAAGCCACAGGGGACTCATCAGCACCATACAGAGATGAGGTGACGGTCAGGATCCAACGCCTCCCAGGCAGGGCAGATCTGGGGCCTCCCTAGCTGTGCTTTCCCATCAAGCTCAGCACAAATCACATTGGTCAGGGGTCCCAGGATGGAGTCTTTGCCTCCACCCCACAGCTCTGACCTGGCTCTGGGACATACCCCTCTTTCCCTTCTACCCCTGTAATCACATCAGCCTGTTTCCAAACCACAACACCTTCCCCATACTCCCTGGTAGCCAGGACCCTGGAGGACTGTGGGAGCAACTGGCTGCCATGGGAGTCCAGCCTACAGGAGACTTCCTCTCCCATAGCCCAAGGATCCCCACCCCCACACTCACTCCACCTCCCGCTTTCGGATGGTCCGGCCTGAGGCCAGCACCTCAGCCACCTTGGACACGATGGGATCATAGTTCATGCTGGCCACTGCAATCACCTCGTCGCCCCTAGAGAGAAAGGAGCCTGAAGACCGCTGGCAGCAGCCATCTTGAAAATCCCAATACCATTCTGTCCACCTGGAGTCCCGGCAGGGCTCTTGCCCAGGGCGACAGGAATGTCCTGAGCATCCAGCCTTCCACTGGTCCCAATACCCATGTCCGAATGCCCTAGAGAAGCCCCAGTCCTTGGCACCACTCGGGGCTGGGCTCAGCTTTGCAGTCACCTTTCCTCTGTCAGTATAACTTTCCTCATTATCAAGTGGGGTATCAATACTCACCTCAAAGAACTATCCAGAAGACACAGTGCTGGCTGACACATGGAAGAGCTACTACTACCTCATCTTCACCTTTCCTTTCTGATGCCTCCTGCCCAGCTGCCTCCCATCACTTGCCACTCACTTGCCTGGGTTGAGCGTCCCTTCCCAACAGAACTCCCACTGTGTTGTGCCCCCCCGCACCCCATTGCTCTCACTTGGTGTAAAAAGCCACAAACTTCAGCTCCTCCAGATCCCCCTGAATGATGACGTCATCAAAGCCTTCTCCATAGCCTGTTGGGGGGGTGCCCAAGTGAAATGGAGAAGAGGGTGGGGTCTTACTATAGGCCCCCCCACCCTGTGCTCTACTCTCTGGACATCCCTGCTCCCTGTAGTCCTGGCCAGCCTGGAGCTTGCACTGTCCACCAGGCTGGCTTTGAACTCGAAGCCTGCCTCTCATGCTGGGGTAAAGGCATGCACCACTATGCCCGGCTCACTACTCTTTTACATTTTTTTAAATTACATTTTATAAAAAAATAAAATAAAATTACATTTTGTGTGTGCGAACATGCAAGTAGGTGAAAGAACAACTTGCCTGAGTCCAGTCTCTCCTTCCACTATATGGTCCCAGAAATCAAACTCAGACCATCAGGCTTGGCAACAAGTACTTTCACACAGTTTGTCATCTCTCTAGCTTTCTACTTCTCCTAAGTAGTTCCTAGGCCCATTACCAAATGTCAACGTTTAGCCTAGATTGGCCTCCAACTCATCTTCCCACCTTAGCTTCCAGAGTACAGAGATTTGCAGTGCACCCCGACATTTGCACCAGGCCAGACAATTCCTACTGCATACTGGCCCAAGTCCCCAAGATAACCCCTACATGCCTTTAGGACTACCCCTAACTTCTGCTGTAGGCTTCAACCCCACCCACCATGACAGGCTTCTAGTTACCCGCATAGCGCAGGCTCTTGCCGAACATGGCAGTCCACAGATAGGGCACCGTGTTGATCTCCGCCTCCTGTGCCAGCATGTTCTGGGCTGCCACCCGCCCTGTAAGACCCAGGGTGGTTGAGACCCCAACACTTGTCTGCCCTCATCACTCCCACACTGCCTGTCCTCAGCCCACTCCAGGGACCTCAGACAGGTGTGGGTAGTGTCCAGGACTCTCAGAAGAGGCATTGTGTTCAGCCCATGGTTCGCTTGCAGATGAAGCCAAGGTACAAAGCCGGACACCTGGGGCCCAAGCAAGCTGCTTAGATTGTTCTTCTATTTGAAAGACCAGTTCTGTATCTGAAAGGTTAGGGTTGTGGGCTGCTTCACATTTTGGCTGTGCACACAGACAACTAATCAAACACATCAGGTCAGAAGGAGGACATGGGTGCAAAAACATTAGACAAATAGAAATGATAGCCATGTGCTGGGCCTGTGGAGAGGAGCATGAAGCGGCCTGTGGGTCCTTAGACTCTAGCAGCAGCTTTGGATCTTGAATTGGAACAGATGTTGGTGTCAGGAGCGGGGTTTCAGAATGCAGAGGAGAGGGAAGGTAGACACACCACACGGGGAGATGGCAGACCTTCAGACATGGTGAACGCAGAGGAGGGGGAGGGCAGACACACGGGGAGAGTGCAGACCTTCAGACATGGTGAACGCAGAGGAGGGGGAGGGCAGACACACGGGGAGAGTGCAGACCTTCAGACACGGTGAACGCAGAGGAGGGGGAGGGCAGACACACGGGGAGAGTGCAGACCTTCAGACATGGTGAACGCAGAGGAGGGGGAGGGCAGACACACGGGGAGAGTGCAGACCTTCAGACATGGTGAACGCAGAGGAGGGGGAGGGCAGACACACGGGGAGAGTGCAGACCTTCAGACATGGTGAACGCAGAGGAGGGGGAGGGCAGACACACGGGGAGAGTGCAGACCTTCAGACATGGTGAACGCAGAGGAGGGGGAGGGCAGACACACGGGGAGAGTGCAGACCTTCAGACATGGTGAACGCAGAGGAGGGGGAGGGCAGACACACGGGGAGAGTGCAGACCTTCAGACATGGTGAACGCAGAGGAGGGGGAGGGCAGACACACGGGGAGAGTGCAGACCTTCAGACATGGTGAACGCAGAGGAGGGGGAGGGCAGACACACGGGGAGAGTGCAGACCTTCAGACATGGTGAACGCAGAGGAGGGGGAGGGCAGACACACGGGGAGAGTGCAGACCTTCAGACATGGTGAACGCAGAGGAGGGGGAGGGCAGACACACGGGGAGAGTGCAGACCTTCAGACATGGTGAACGCAGAGGAGGGGGAGGGCAGACACACGGGGAGAGTGCAGACCTTCAGACATGGTGAACGCAGAGGAGGGGGAGGGCAGACACACGGGGAGAGTGCAGACCTTCAGACATGGTGAACGCAGAGGAGGGGGAGGGCAGACACACGGGGAGAGTGCAGACCTTCAGACATGGTGAACGCAGAGGAGGGGGAGGGCAGACACACGGGGAGAGTGCAGACCTTCAGACATGGTGAACGCAGAGGAGGGGGAGGGCAGACACACGGGGAGAGTGCAGACCTTCAGACATGGTGAACGCAGAGGAGGGGGAGGGCAGACACACGGGGAGAGTGCAGACCTTCAGACATGGTGAACGCAGAGGAGGGGGAGGGCAGACACACGGGGAGAGTGCAGACCTTCAGACATGGTGAACGCAGAGGAGGGGGAGGGCAGACACACGGGGAGAGTGCAGACCTTCAGACATGGTGAACGCAGAGGAGGGGGAGGGCAGACACACGGGGAGAGTGCAGACCTTCAGACATGGTGAACGCAGAGGAGGGGGAGGGTAGACACACGGGGAGAGTCCCAGACTGTGCATGTGAGTTCCTCTTCAAGGCCCTGGAGTGATGTTAACAAATTCTCTCCTCCGTCTGTCTCCCTCTCCCTCTCCCTCCCCTTCCCCCCTCCCTCTTCCTTCCCTTTTCCCTCTCCCCCTCCATGGTAACTGTGCAGGTCAGAAAGGAATTCTGCCAAATA
Source organism: Rhizomys pruinosus (assembly GCA_009823505.1). Taxonomy (NCBI): domain Eukaryota; kingdom Metazoa; phylum Chordata; class Mammalia; order Rodentia; family Spalacidae; genus Rhizomys; species Rhizomys pruinosus. Next base: position 1,846,925 of record VZQC01009573.1, on the reverse strand, counting down.
TACGAGCTTGAGCTTGAGAACTAAAAAGGGGAGGCTGGAAAAAGGGAGCTGGGCTTGTGAGTGTTTTGCCTGGCTACATGGACCATCCAGAGGGCCTAGAGATGGACTTCAGGGCTTGAAATTACTGCACCATCACTTGGATGATGCTGCCAAACACCACCATCAACCCTTGAGTGCCCAACACAGAACTTAAGACCCCCAGACTGGCAACTGAGGCACGGGCCTGAAGAAGGTAAGTCCCTGGGATGACCTCCCACCCCTCAACTTGCCTCAGGCTGGGCCATACCCTGGGCATGAGCCATCTGCCAATGTGGGATGTTCACTTTCCGGTTGTTCCTCCAGGCCAGGGGAAAGGTGACAGCATCACCCGCAGCAAACACGCCTGGGATGTTGGTCTGCATCATCTACGGTGGGAGACGGCCCAGCTCCGTGGATGGGACAGGGGACTGACTTGGACGTGCAGCCACACCCCTCGCCCAGCACCCTGCCCGTCGCATCCAGCCCCACCTTGTTGACAGGGATGAAACCTCGGGAATCCAGACCAATGCCACTCTGCCGAAGGAAGGCTGTGGCAGGCACCGCACCTACCAGGACAGAAGCCACGCGTCCACACCCTGCTCCCACCTGTCTGCTTCCTCTCTCCACTGCTATATCCACCCCAGATTAATCACCCACACTGCCCACCAGGAGGCCTCCATGCATCCCATGCTCCTGTCTCCCCCCTGCCTCCCACCCACAGGCTCTGCGCCTTCCTCCTGGCCTCAAGAGTTGCTTGCTCCGGAAAGTGCAGAGCTGTCCCACGGGGTCTGCAGGCCGCGCTTCTCCAACCCTGCTCTGCCACCTCCCAGCTTTGCCCTTCCCAAATTGCCGTGTCAGCTGCTGTAGGGCCCCACGGAGGCCTGTCTGTGCCCTACGTAGCAGTTGGCAGCAGTCACTGGGGCCTATGAAGTGGGTACCACTGGGGGGTCCCACTCTACAGATATGGAAACGAAGGCTCAGGTCAAGGTCCAAAGTCATTTAAGAACATGTGTGGGTAGTTCTAGTGCTGTCCGTCTGTGCCCACCTGCCCGCCCACTCACCGATGCCTACCACGCAGACATCTGCCCGCAGGACCTTGCTGCTCTTCAGCACCACCTCCTGAAGCTGGAGGGGATGGGTGAGTAAGCAGCTGTGCCCAGCTCCTGAGTACGGGAAAGCACAGAGAGACAGAGAAGCCCACCTTTCCCTCCTGAGCCCGCAGCTCTGACACCTCCGTTTGCATGTAGAACTTCACGCGGTTATTCTCAAACATCTGTCCAGGCAGGCAGGCCGATGGGCAGTGAGTAAGACCTGGGTGGGGACTAGACTGGTGACCCAGGGTACTGAGAGGACAGGCACTGGGGTGGCTCACCTTCATAAGGGCACGACCAACGCGCTCTCCGAGGAACTTCCGGAAGGGCATCTCTTCCAGCTCCACCACAGACACTGAGTGGGCCTTCTCGGTCAAATAGGCAGCCACCTCCATTCCTGCAGTGGTGGGCAGGGGGTAGCTGGGCTGGCACTCTGACTTCCAGGGCTAGCACGCCCCAGGACTGGCCATGGTGCCTGAGCGCCCTTGTTCCCTGCAGCTACTCACCCAGGAAGCCGGCTCCGACAATGACGGCATTTCGGCCCCGGGCCAGCCGCACCACACGATTGGCGTCCTCGGGTGTACGGATGGTGAACACGTTCTCCACATCTTTGCCTTTGCAGCTCAGGGTCTTAGGGCTGAGAGGCAGTGGTATCAGCAAGGGCCTTCCATCCTGGCCAACGTCCTGCTACCCAGTGTCTGGTGAGGGCAGCAAACACCCTCCTACCTGCTCCCTGGTGCCAGCAACAGCTTACTGTACTCCAGCTTGAAGCCATCCTTGAACACAACCTTCTTGTTTCTCACATCCACTGTGACCACCTGCAACCCCCACTGGGCAGAGTGAAGCCTGGGCACAGTCTTGGGCTTTATTGTCCACTTTTGAGTCCCAAAAGATCCCCAGAACCCAGTTAGGCTGAGCAGCAGCCACAGAGTGCTCCCACAACCTGGGATCCTAACTTTAAACTTTAGGTACCTTCCTCCCCCCTCAAAGCCATCTTTACTCTTTTGAGTCCCACCACGTTCTCCTGCACCAGGCCAGATTGGACCATCTCACCTGAAGTCCTGGACCTGCCTACAACCCTACCAGGAAGGAGGCTCAGTGCAGGGTCCCAGGCCTGGACAGTGGGGCCAGAGGGGCTGAGCACCCATTGCATCTCCAGGGCTAACATGGCACCATGCCATGGTTCCCACCAACATTTCCCACCCTGTTTACCACCCTTCCCTTCATACCTGGGCCTCAGTGAGCACCTCAATGCCATAAGCCCGAAAGAATTCCTTAGGCCTCAGGGCCAGCTGCTCAGGTTGTGCATCCAGGGACTGAAGGACATGGCCAATTTGAGACAGGGCCAAATGTTCCAGTTCCATTTTACTTTATTTGTTTATTTATTTATTTATTTATTTATTCATTCATTCATTCATTCATTCATTCATTCATTCATTCATTTCAGCCCCCAGTAGCCTGGAATTCACTATGTCAACCAGACTGGCCCTGAACTCATAAAGATATACCTGCTTTTGCCTCCCAGGTACTGGAATTACAGGCATGTTCCACCATGCCCAACCCTTGGCATTCCATTTTATAGCAGATGATATGGAGCCCAGCTCTAGGTCACATGCAGCTATAGAATAAAACTCAGGGCTGGAGAGATGGCCTAGCAGTTGGGAGTGCCGACCGCTCTTGCAGAGGACCCGGGTTCGATCCCCAGCACTCACATGGCGGCCAAGAACTATCTGAAACTCCAATTCCAGGAGAACTCCAGTTCCAGGGGAATCTGACACCCTCTTCTGACCTCCGCGGCATTACACGACACAGGTGCACAAACTTGCATGCAGACAGTACATTCATACACATACGGAAATAAATAAAATTAATTTAAAAAAATTAAAAAAAAAAAGAATAAAACTCAGCTAGGTGTGGTGCTGCACACCTTTGATCACAGCACTTGGGAGGCAGAGGCAGGTGGATCTCTGTGAGTTCAAGGCCAGCCTGGTCTACATAGTAAGTTCTAGGCCATCTAGGGCTACAGGGAGACCCTGTCAACAAATTCAGACCTCTTGGGACACCATGCAGAGGACAATCAGCCAGACCCCCAAGGGGCGGAGGCAAGGCTCTGGACAGCAGACACCAGAGGACAAGAATCGAGGCCCTGCCCCTTACCTTGCTGAGCTTGGCCCGGTCATAGGGCAGATGCCGATCCAGCGTGCACAGGACGATTCGGTCTGAGAAGCCCTCCTGTCGCAGCGTCTCTGCACACAGCAGGCCAGCAGCACCTGAGGGAAAGGACTGTGGGCCAAGGCCCAGGTGTCTCACACCTTCCAACCGCCAGCCTGCCCCTCACGCCCAGCACGAACCAGCACCCACGATGAGCACATTGGTGCTGCTGCTGTGGCCAGCACTGGGAGAGATGCACTTGGTCATCACTTTTGTCCTTCGCTGCAGCTGCAGGGCCTGGGGTGATGGGAGAGTGAAGGGCAGCTGGGAGCTTGGGTCTGAGGCTCCAGCCCAGCCTCATCAACCCTGTATCTCTCATCTCCTCTCCCCTCCCCTGCCAGGCTTCCTCCCACCCTTCCCCTTGGATCTGACCCGAGTCACCCTGTTACCTGCTTGCTGGCCCGGACATACACCTTCTCCTTCTCAATCTTCACCTGCAAGGGCAGCCTTGCTCAGCACCAGACTTTGAGGTACTTTATTCCCTGACTCCACACCCCAGGCTCTCACCATACCACTCTCCCAACCCTACCTGGAACTTATGCAGACTGTCCAGGCCTGGGAAGTCCTCTAAGTCCCCAGTACTGATGTTGAAGCAGGCACCATGCCAGGGGCAGCGTACCCGGCCCCGGGACAGCACACCTGGAGAAGGCAGTGCCAGGCTGGAGCCATGCCCAGAAGCTGCTCTTCAGGGAACCTTTAATCCTGGCTCTTGCTGGATCACTCCGCAGCCCAAGGGACCCCATTAATAGACAAGGACCCTGAGGCCATGCAGTATGGTGTGGATGGTCTCGCACGGCCTCCATGTGTATCCCACCCTTTCTCACCTTTTACCAGGGGTGCTCCATAGTGAGGACACTTGTGGCCCAGAGCGTGGAATTCTCCGTTGTCCTTTACCAGCAACACCTTCCCCCAGCCTAGCTCTACTTCCCGCATCCTGGGGAAGGACTGTGGTCAGAGGGCAGGCCAGAAGCCAGCCATGTCCTCCTGTGGGAAACCCCCCCTCAGGGTCTAGCCTTTGAGAGCAACCAAAACACAAAAGCTGCACCCAGGGGAGCGGGGGGGACAGCCAGGAGCCACAGCTCCTCCCAGACCACTACCCCAACTCAATCCTTCATGTGTGGCCTCTTCCCTGCCCTCCCCCCTCAGACTCTGCTGTCACAGTACCAGCCCAGCACCCACTGGCCATTCTCGAGGTCCTTGACATGGCAGACAGTCGCCTCCACACAGTCCTGAGGGCTGGGGTAGGGTTGTGGGGCAGGCAGGTGCTCTTCGGCATGGAAGTGGCGGGCTGTGCCATTGCCCTGGTAAGCCCGGGGACTGCCCTTCCCGCTGGCTGACAGCTCCTCCTTGCCCCGTTCCTTTTCTGGCAGCACCACCTCAATCTTGAGTTCCACTGTGGGCAGAGCAGCCATGAGCCCGTGGCCTCCACTCCCAGGCAAAGGCCAACGAGAAGCAGCTGACTTCAGTTCTGCATGCTTCCTTCTTGAAGAACCCATGCTCTCCCTGTGTTAAAGCAGCACTCCACCGCTGAGCTATCACCCCAGCCCAGCACCTTTCCTTTTCCAATGACAAAATTAGAGAGGAAGTCACAGAGGCGAAATCCTTCTGCCCTGAGCCTCCACTTTCTCCAGGAATCTCTGGAGGAAAAACCCCCATGACTGAGTCCTGCATCTTCTGATGGACAGAGGTGACATCCCTGCTTAGGAACCCCCATGACTGAGTCCCGCATCTTCTGATGGACACAGGTGACGTCCCTGCTTAGGAACCCCCATGACTGAGTCCCGCATCTCTGATGGACAGAGGCGACGTCCCTGCTTAGGAACCCCCATGACTGAGTCCCGCATCTTCTGATGGACACAGGTGACGTCCCTGCTTAGGAACCCTCATGACTGAGTCCCGCATCTTCTGATGGACAGAGGTGACGTCCCTGCTTAGGAACCCCCATGACTGAGTCCCGCATCTTCTGATGGACACAGGTGACGTCCCTGCTTAGGAACCCCCGTGACTGAGTCCCGCATCTTCTGATGGACACAGGTGACGTCCCTGCTTAGGAACCCCCGTGACTGAGTCCCGCATCTTCTGATGGACACAGGTGACGTCCCTGCTTAGGAACCCCCATGACTGAGTCCTGCATCTTCTGATGGACAGAGGTGACGTCCCTGCTTAGGAACCCCCATGACTGAGTCCCGCATCTTCTGATGGACACAGGTGACGTCCCTGCTTAGGAACCCCCATGACTGAGTCCCGCATCTTCTGATGGACACAGGTGACGTCCCTGCTTAGGAACCCCCGTGACTGAGCCCCGCATCTTCTGATGGACACAGGTGACATCCCTGCTTAGGAACCCCCATGACTGAGTCCTGCATCTTCTGATGGACAGAGGTGACGTCCCTGCTTAGGACACAGTTGCAGCTTAATCTGTAACAAGTGAGTCTGGGTGATGGGAAATGAAGAGTTCACTCTTCTAAGAATCGTATGATGGCTCATGCCTGCAATCATATCACTCCAAAGTGAGGAAGGAGGACTGGGAACAATTTCAGGCTAGCCTGGGCTACATAGTGAGACCCGGTATCAAAAAAGAAGGAAGAGGAGGAGGGGGAGGAGGAAGAGAAGAGAAGAGAAAAGGAGAAGAGAAGAGAAGAGAAGAGAAGAGAAGAGAAGAGAAGAGAAGAGAAGAGAAGAGAAGAGAAGAGAAGAGAAGAGAAGAGTTCTGCTTTTGGATGGTTCCCATTAGATTTGAATACTTTTGTTGTTACTTTTGGGTTTTTTGTTTGTTTGTTTTGGTTTTTTGGTCTTTTCGAGACAGGGTCTCCCTGTAGTCCCAGCTGTCCTGGAACTCACTCTGTAGACAAGGCTGGACTCGAACTCACAAAGATCCGCCTGCCTCTGCCTCCCAAGTGCTAGGATTAAAGGCGTGTGCCACCACGCCTGGCATTACTCTTTTTTTTAATATTTATTTATTTATTTATTTATTTATTTATTTATTTATTTATTTATGTTTATGTGTATGAATGTACTATCTGCATGTAGGTTTGTGCACCTGTGTCGTGCAATGCCGCAGAGGTCAGAAGAGGGCGTCAGATTCTCCTGGAACTGGAATTAAAGACGGTTCTCAGCTGCCATGTGGGTGCTGGGAATCGAACCCCCGTCCTCTGCAAGAGCAGCTGGCGCTCCAACCGCTAGGCCATCTCTCCAGCCCCTACTTTTGGTTTTTTGAGAGAAACATGTAGCCTGGGCTGGCCTCAAACTCAGTTATGTAGCTGAATCTATCTTTGAACTCCTGATCTCTGCTCGGCCTCCCAAACGGTGTGGTCCTAGGTGAACACTGCCAAACCCAGCTTGAATATTTTTTTCCAAAATTAAAAATTAAAAAATGGGGGCTGGAGAGATGGCTCAGTGGTTAAGAGTACTCACTGTTCTTGTGGAAGACACGGGTTCAATTCCCAGCACCCACATGATGGTTGGCAACCATCCATAACTCCAGTTCCAGGGGATCTGACACCTTCTTCTGGCATCCGTGGGTACCGCATGATACAGGTGCACTTACATACATGCAGGCAGTACACTCATATACATAAAATAATAAATAAATAATAAAATATTTTTAAAAATTTAAAAAATGTAGCTCGGGGCAGAGTGCTTATGTAACATGCACAAAGCTCTAGATTCCATCCTTAGCTCTGCAATAATAATAATAAATTAATTTTTCAAAGCCAGAACCAGACACTGTGACACATGCTTGTGAACCCAACACCTTAAGAGGTGAATACAGGAGGGTCAGGAGTTTACGGTTCTCCTCAGATACATAATGAGTTGAGGCCAGCTTGGAGGAAAAAAGTGGACAGCCTGGCGTAAGGCTCAGTGGTGGAATGTTGGTCTTGCGTATGTGAGGCTTAGGGACCAATCCCCCAGCACCACAAAAAGAGAAGGAAAATCTACAGACCATAATTTCAACATTTTAACATAGCTGTGTTTACCAGTCTGAGATTAATTCAGGATGTACCAAGCCCTGGGCATCTTTGGGTACAGGGTCTGGAGTCCAGGCAGTAAAGCCACTGGGGTGAATGTGGGAGGAGCCGGCCCATGCCACAACACAGAGGCAACACGGTGCCCAAGGGGCCCATGTCAGGATGGAGGTAGCTGGAGGCTGACATTTTGTTCTTTGAACTTTTCTGCATTTTCCAAATTCCCTGTGACATGCCTGGGGTATTTTTATAATTAGAAAGGAACAATAAACAGAATTCTGAGCAGCAGTAATCCGGTCTCCTGGGCTGCTGCGGCAGGGAGGAGGACAAGGAGGAGGAGGCTAAGCTCCTAGCTCAGCATGGGCCCAAGTAGGAGCAGGTGGCTCCTCGCCCAGCCCCAGACACCAGAACCTCCGGTCTCTCCTGCTTGCACATCTGAACCCCTCCATCTCAGACTGGAGAACCAGCCTGGCTTCTGGGTCACAGCTCCTGGTCTTTGTCGCACAGGCTGCTGGGCCTGGGCCTCCATCCCCTCAACTGCGGCTATCTTACACACATCTGCCTAGATACAGCTGTAGTTGTCTGAATGGGTCCTCAATCCCTGCAAGCCAGGGTAAGTTCCCTGCACATCCAGATATCCCAGCCTCCTGCAGAGGCACAGGCATTTCAGGGGCAGAGGCTAAGACCAGTTCCCTTGACTGGGCTCAGACACACAGGCATGCAGCCGCGAGGTGGAAGCACTCATGTGGGGGTGGGGAATCCATCTTGCACACTTTATGTAATGGTGTTAGAATGTTTTTGGAAGAATTGGAAGGAAAAATACGTCAGACTCAGCTGATGGCGGTGACGAGAACTGTGGGAGTCCACAGAAACAGCCAGCAGGGAGCTGGAGAGTCTCCGGGTCAGGCCAGTATTCTCTGCCTTCTTCTGTTGACCTCAGCTCTGGGGATGGTGTTTGTCAATTAGCTCTGAACTTCCTGCCAGTCATGGTAAAGAACAAAAGCCTAATAAAAGGGGGGTAGGTGGCTAGATCAAGAAAGCTAAGTGTGCGTGTGTGCGTGTTTTAGGGTATGTAGGAGGGGGTGCACATGCACATGTTTGTAAGTCCACATGGAGGCCTCAGGTTGATGTCAGTGTGTCTTTTTCCTGTTTTTGAGTCAGGGTAACTCACTGAACCTGGAACTCACTGAATTGGCTACACTGCCTCTCTCTGGCCACCTGCAACAGGCAGGTTACAGACGCACACCAGCACTGCTAGCTCTCACATGGGGTCAGGGGATCTGATCCCAAATCTTCATGTTTATTAACTGAACCATCCCCTTAAGCCACTTCCTACTAGTTCTGAGCCCCAAAAGCAACTGGCTTAAAGTCTTAACAAAATCACCAGGACAAGACCAAGGAAGCAAAGATGGGACTCAGGGGGCGGGCGCTGACATAAGTGAGCCACAGAGGCCGGAAAGAGGCAGAACTTACGCGTAGGTTTCTGCTTGCTCTGGCTTCCTCACGGCCCTACTGACCACACCCCAAACACTCTCATGCCCACTCCTCGCGGCCCTACTGTCCACGCCCCAAACACTCATGCCCACTCCTCACGGCCCTACTGACTATGTCCCAAACACTCATGCCCACTCCTCACGGCCCTACTGACCATGCCCCAAACACTCTCGTGCCCATTCCTCATGGCCCTACTGACCATGCCCCAAACACTCTCATGCCCACATCCCCAAACTTCCCGAGCCTCACCTCTGGCCTAACTAAGCACTGGCGCCTGAACCTGTGGCTGCAGCCCAGAGTCCAGTTCAGAGAGGAAGGACAATATGGTATCTGTGAGTGCTTCCTGCATGCCAGGGTCAGAGCCAGGCACAGCACCCCATTTTATATACAAGGACATGGAGGACCAGACGGGCAATAGCCAGGAGGGGCCAGAGTGTATTGAGGATCAAGACCCCAGGTTTTAGCATTGCCTCTGGGTGGGAAGAATAGCCAGACAGGGGGTTACAAGCATTGGCTGCTCTTGCAAGGACAGAGGTTCAGTTCCCAGCACCCACATGGTGGTGAACAGCCAACTGAAATTCCAGTGCCAGGGGATCCAATACTCTCTTCCAGCTTCTGCAGGCATTGCATGCATATGGTACGCTTACAGACATGGGGGCAAAACACTCATACATATAAAATGAAAATAATTAAAAAAAAAAAAGCTCAGCATGGCAGCACACACCTTTAATCTCAGCACTCAGGAGGCAGAGGCAGGTGGGTCTCTGTGAGTTCAAGGTTACCCTGGCCTACATAGTGAGTTCCAGGCCAACTGTGGCTACAAGGAGACCCTGTCTCAAAAAGACCAAAAAAAAAAAAAAAGAATCCTAGCCGGGCGTGGTGGCGCACGCGTTTAATCCTAGCACTTGGGAGGCAGAGGCAGGCGGATCTTTGTGAGTGAGTTCCAGGACAGCTGAGGCTACAGGGAGACCCGTTCTCAAAAAAAAAAAAAAAAAAAAAAAAAAAAAGAATCCTTAAAATCCTATAATCCTAGCACTGGAAGGCAGAGGCAGGAAGATCACAGCCAGTTCAAGACCAGCCTGGACTATACTGAGTGCTATGTCATTCAGGGCTACATAGGTCTAGCTTACTTGATAGAGTGCTCGCCTGTCATTCACGGTGTCCTGGGTTCTCTTCCCACATAAAACACTGTACATGCCTATAATCCCAGCACTAGACAGGTGGGGACAGGACAAGCAGAAGTTCAAGGTCATCTTTGCCTCCACAGTGTGTTCAAGGTGACCCTGAGCTACAAGAGATCCTGTCTCAAAAGAAAATTACAAAGCAAAACAAAAAAATTAGGGAGACAGAGGGGGGAGAGGCAGAGAGACAGAGACAAAAAGAGAATAACAGAATAGAACCAGGCGTCCCTGGTAGACCAGCTCTTTGGGGGAAAGAACCTGCAGGTGGCATCTTTTCCCACAGTCTTCTGCCAGCCCAACAGTCCCATAGATTGTGAGACCCACATGGGACCTGGGGCACATCCCTGTCTACTCTGAGGAGGGAGACTTAGACCAAGACAATGGGCATCATTACCCCACGCAGAGGCCATAGGCCCTGGCACAGGTACAGGCAGATGTGGGTAGCCCCCTGCCCCCCATCAGTGGGCTACAGCTCTGTTCCCTCCACCAAGTTCTGCCTTAGACCCAACAAAGGGAGAGAAAAAGTCTCATGAGTCTTAAGGTAACTGAGCTGATGAGTATCAGGTAAGGAAAGCTGAGCAAGCTGGTAGGGGTGAGCAGGCCAGGACAGGTTGGCACGGCAAGTTGGGTGGGGGTGTAGGGAACCCTGGCTGGGCTCTGCAGGCCTCAATTTCTCCATCCCTAGCATTACTGCTTCCCTGGATGGTATGAGTAGGATTAGAAGGAAAGTAGGTCAGGGAGAGACCACCAAATGAGTGTCCAATGGCAAGGCAGATTCTAAGCTCTCTAGTACCTTGGAATGACCCTACCCATGAGCTTCTTGGGCTAGGGAGGGCCAGGAATTCCTATACAAACAGAGAAGAGCCCTGGAGAGGCTAACATAACAGCTGATATCACATGGCAATCAGAAAAAGTAAAGAAAGCAGGGACTGCGCCCCACCCAGCCAGTCACTCCGAGAGGTCAGAGTGCACAGGCCTCTTCTGTAGCAAGAAACTGGGACTCAAAGAGGTCACAGGTGGCTAAGGACATCCCTGGAGCCCCCCTTACCCAGCTGTGGAGGACGTAGCCTTTTCCCCCAACCTGATATAAGAGGAACTCTCTTGATTCCATTTTCCAAGATGAATCAGCTGCGGTTCCCACCACCAGTACCCAAAGCTCCAAATAAAGAGGGGCTGCCATGGGAGAGGGGTACAGGAGAGTCTTCCCAGGCCCCCACTCCTCCTGCCTACAGCGCATTAACATTCTGGGCTCCTGCCTAGCCTGACCTACTTTGGAGGCTGGTGGAGTGCAGAGAGGGAGGGTAAGGCTGTCAGAGAGGAGGAGGTACCTGGCTTGGGCTTGGAGAAGCAGCCACCCATGGCGAGTGTTCTGAAACCTGGTCTGGCGGGGGGAGCACAGATGGCAGGTTGTTCAGCTGTCCCAGGGTCTATGGTGTTCCCTGCAGGGCTGGATCCCCTGTGGCCCTCAGAGATTCTGGGGCTGCTGGAGTTGCCATGCCAGCTGGAGCTGCCTCAGGACCTGCAGGGGAGATGGGGGATTAGAGCCTGGCATTGATGCAGGTGTGGCTAGAGCCAGACGTGGCCTCGTAGGTTCTACGTTGAAGCCGAGAACTTGTATGTAGAGAATTGGATGGCATCTGTCTCCCTTTGAGGCCTCACATTCCCCTCATCTCTGCCCTAGTGTCTGCCACAGCTGACCCCTAGGGACCCCGGACCTCAACTTCCCTTTTCTCAATCCCACAAGTCTAGGGCTTCTGAGACTGTTTTCCTACTGAAGTCTACCACGCCTGGGTCAAACGCTGGGCAAGCAGAGCCTTCCTTCCTGCAGTGGAGTGACAAGGGCCTTGTTCCCGCCTTGCCCTCCACCCTGACTGGCAGCCCCGGTCACCTACCTCCCTTCACTGCAGCCCCTGCTCCCTGTTCCCAGCCCAGCAGGGGACAGAAGTTGCTGGGCCTTGGACAGCAGGGCAGAGAAGGTCCAGAAGGTCCAGTCTTCCTAACATGAGGTGTGGCAAGGGGGGGGGGTGAGGGGCTGGGGCTAGGCCAGGCCACTGGTCCCCAGGGAAACCCAGCTCTGTGGGGAATAAGAGCGGGCAGCTAGCCCAGGACTGATGGGGTTGGGGAGCAGAAAACTAGGCCCAGAGCTCTGCCACAGCCCTGGCCCAGCAGCCATAAGTTCCCCCAACCTCCACCCTGGCTCTGCAGTGCCCAGGTCATGCCCCACAGCAGATGGAAAGACTAGGGGCCAAGGTCTCCTCAAGGTCAAGCACAGATGGGGTATATATGTGGCCTCCCCCATTCTAATAAGTTCTAAGATGAACAGGGCCCAGTGGTCCCCATATCCCTCTAGGGCCCTGTGAGGCACCCAGCTGAAGGACACAGCCCTGCTAAACAGATCACTGTAGCTACATGTCCTGAAGGCCCTAGGTGGGCCTTCTGGAAGATGTGGACTTTGGAAGGCCCAGGACAAAGTGTAGCTGTCCTGTTTACAACGGACTGCCCCACATTCCATCACACAGTCTCCATTCCCCATGAAAGTTCTTTCCGAAATCTAAATTGAGGAGGGGCTGAGATCCCAAGAAAGGGCTGCCACTCCTGACCGCTGATCGTACCTGCCCATTACAGGTGAGGAGGAACCCAAAGCCAAATATTTAGATGTGCCTCAGCTCTCTTCCCCACTGTCACCAAGGCCATCCTGGTCTACAGTGTGAGTTCCAGGACAGCTGGAGCTACAGTGAGACCCTGTCTCAAAAAAAAAAAAAAAAAAAAATTTGGCTACCATCTGCCCCATCACCCCCATCTCTGGGCACCAGAGAGCGCTTCCAAATCCTGGCTTTACTTGTAGCTCAGCTTTAACTAGCTCCTGCCTGTCTGCTCTCAGGCTTCACCTGTTAGGCCTGAGCTCCCACAAACAGACTGGCTTTGGGGCTTTTTGACCCTGGAGGTCTAGCCGAGCTGTTCCTTCCCTTCCCAGGTGCCCAAGAGCCCACTCTTGAGGCTTCAGGGCTAGCAGGAGATTTGGCGGGCCCATGCCTTCCACCTGTGGTGTGCTGGGCCAGCTTGGAGCCCAGTTATCCCAACTCAAAGTTACTTGGGCCTTCAGGGAGGGCCTCCTGCATTTTGTGACTCAGAAGCTGAGGGTTGTGAAAAGTTCTAACTGCTCAATACACACTCCCCTCCAGGAGCCTCCCAGGTAGGGTCTGGAAACTACACCTCACAGGGGTTCCCTAGGACCAGCATGGCTCCCAGGGCCCGGCTGCAGGTCAGAAGAAGCCTGCTTGGTTCCCGGTCCGGGGGTCCCATTCTTCACCCCTAGTGTGCGTTTGATGGGGAAGTTCGCGCTTGGCCTAGGCGGTCAGTGGCTTTAGGAGACTGCGTTGGAGCCCTTCAGCTTGGGGGCCAGCCGCCAACCTCCGGTCTACTCCTCCGTCTTTGCACTTGCAGTTCCCTGGGTCCGAGCCTTTTCCAGAGCCTTACCCGCTTCGTTGACGGTTCCCCTTCCAGACAGAACGGCTAGAGGTCCTGCAGTAGGGCTTTGTGGGGGTCGAGCAGGGTCCTGAGGAGCAACGGCAAGAACCAGGGTCGGTAGCTCCAGCGCCCCCAGTCCCGGAATGCATCCGCCGGGGTCCGAAATCCGCGAGCGCGCGGTAAAGGTTCGGGGTGTGGGAAGGACCGGGCCGGGTAGGACCGGGGCAAGCAGGACCCGGCGGGCAGGACCGGGGCGAGCAGGACCAGGCGGGCAGGAGCGGAGCGCGCAGAACCCCGCCGGTAGGAGCGGGGCGCGCAGGACCCCGCGGGCAGGAGCGGGGCGAGCAGGACCCCGCGGGCAGGAGCGGGGCGAGCAGGACCCGGCGGGCAGGAGAGGGGCGCGCAGGACCCCGCGGGCAGGAGCGGGGTGAGCAGGACCCCGCGGGCAGGAGCGGGGTGAGCAGGACCCCGCGGGCAGGACCGGGGCGAGCAGGACCCCGCGGGCAGGAGAAGGGCGAGCAGGACCCCGCGGGCAGGAGAGGGGCGAGCAGGACCCCGCGGGCAGGAGAGGGGCGAGCAGGACCCCGCGGGCAAGACCAGGGCGAGCAGGACCCCGCGGGCAGGAGCGGGGCGCGCAGGACCCCGCGGGCAGGAGCGGGGCGCGCAGGACCCCGCGGGCAGGAGCGGGGCGAGCAGGACCCCGCGGGCAGGACCGGGGCGAGCAGGACCCCGCGGGCAGGAGAGGGGCGAGCAGGACCCCGCGGGCAGGAGAGGGGCGAGCAGGACCCCGCGGGCAGGAGAGGGGCGAGCAGGACCCCGCGGGCAGGAGAGGGGCGAGCAGGACCCCGCGGGCAGGAGAGGGGCGAGCAGGACCCCGCGGGCAGGAGAGGGGCGAGCAGGACCCCGCGGGCAGGAGAGGGGCGAGCAGGACCCCGCGGGCAGGAGAGGGGCGAGCAGGACCCCGCGGGCAGGAGAGGGGCGAGCAGGACCCCGCGGGCAGGAGAGGGGCGAGCAGGACCCCGCGGGCAGGAGCGGGGCGAGCAGGACCCCGCGGGCAAGACCAGGGCGAGCAGGGCAGGACCAGGGCGAGCAGGACCCCGCGGGCAGGAGCGGGGCGCGCAGGACCCCGCGGGCAGGATCAGGGCGAGCAGGACCCCGCGGGCAGGACCGGGGCGAGCAGGACCCGGCAGGCAGGAGCGGGGCCCGTAGGACCCCGCGGGCGCTCACCTGGCTCGGCGCCCCGGGCGCTGGGGATCTGCGGGGCTGCGGCCAGCGCACAGGGCGGAGCGGGCGGGGGCGGGGCCCGCGCTGCGGAGACACTGCGGCCGGAGAGCCCGCGGCGCCCGCCCCGCCCCGCCGCGCAAGTGGGGCGGCCAGGCGTCCGGGTCAGCGGTCGTGAGGAGGCTGCGGAGCCGCATACGAGTCACCGGAGACTGTTGGGACCCGCGAGGCACTGCGCACTGGGTCTGGGTCGCTAAATCTTCAAAGCACCGCAGGAGTCAGGTTGGGGGCTGGCTCTCTGGGTGAAACCTCGGGGAGAAACAAAACCCTCCCGGGCCTCCTGGCTCCAGGGCACCCCTCTCCCCACGTCACATCTTATCACATTCTTTTTCCCACCTATCATTATTCCAGAACAACTTTCCTGGTCTGTTCATGACGCACCCCCTCCAGAACGTCCTCTGTGGCCAGCCTGCCCAGGCCAGACACCTTTCTTCTGGGTGTCTCTCTGTTCTGGGCAGCCCATTTTGTTCTATCTCTTTGCCACTCTGGTCAGCTAGAGCCTGTCCAGCCAGCACTGGAAACAATGATGTATTCCAAAGAGGCGATTATATTATCCCAAACACGAGGCCCACAATTCTTTGGGGGAGTGAGCAGTTTTCTGCTCTGCCGCAACCCATTTTACAGATGGGCAAATGGCCCCGGAAACAGGAGCAGGGCGGGGCCAGCACTGGGCACCTTCAAGGTAGTGATGTGGGGCCCTTTTTTTCTTTTTTTGGTATTTTTGAGACAGGGTCTCCCTTTTAGTCCCAGCTGGCCTGGAGCTCACTCTGTAGACCAGGCTGGCCTTGAACTCACAGAGATCCGCCTGCCTCTGCCTCCTGAGTGGCTGGGATTAAAGGCGTGGGCCACCACGCCCGGCAGGGCCCTTTCTTAAAAGGCAGATGTGGCCACTCAGGACAGTCTTCCCTGGCAGGGAGTATGGTTTCTAGGGTGGGGTGCTGCCTGGCCCAGGCCCTTGACCTCAAACCACCTGACTCTCCCACACTGATATCTGTGCCCTCAACCCCACTATAACCAGAAAACATCCAGCCACCATTTCTTCATATGCACTTAAAAAATATAATTATGTGTATGTATCTTTGTGTAGGTATATGGAGATGAGTGTAGGTGCCCATGGAGGTCGGAGGTGTTTAATCACCCAGGAGCTGGAGTTCCATGCAATTGTGAGCTGCCTGGGATGGTTTCTGGGAATTAGGCTCTGGTCCTCTGGAGCAGTAGGAACTTTTTTGAGACAGGGTCTCCGTGTAGCCAGCCCCAGCTAGCCTGGAACTTGATCTGTAGACCAGGCTGGCCTTGAACTCATAGAGATCTGCCTGCCTCTGCCTCCCGGTGAACAGGATCTCTTAACTACTGACCCTGCTCTCTAGCCCCATATGCACTCATATCACAATGGCAGGTTCTTGCCATTGTGCCTGGCTGTCCACCACCACCCGATGAGTCCCGAAGATGCAACACGTTTCCATTGCGGGACACAGAGAAACCAAGCTGGAGCTGACCTGAAAGCTTACTCCTTGCTGGCTGGGTGCTATGCAGGCTGCTGGGGGAGGTCATCAAAGGAACCCAGTACTGGACTCTGCATGTGACAACACCAACCCACTGGTGAAATAATGGCACAAAGGTTAGAGGGGTAAACAAACACTTCTGGATTTGAGTTGAGGCCTTTCCATATTGCAAAGCCTCAGTGAGAATTGAAGAGGGAATGGAAAAATATGAAGCAGAGGATGGGGAGGTGTGCTGTGAGATTCGGTCTTCAGGACATGACATGCGGTTGCACTCAGGACTCAGAGCAGCTATGGTTTACCTGCATGAGACTGGCACAAGGTCTGGCCAACAAGACCAGTCAACATTCTAACAGAATGGACTCAGTGGGTTAAAAAACGAGCAAATAAGAGGAGAGTATTGTGGTTCTCTAGGGGACTAGGAAGGGAGAGTTGGGGGTAGATATGATTAAGACACATTACTTGCAGGCTGGAGAAAAAGCTCAACGGTTTTTGTAAAGCACTGGCTGCCCTTGCAGGGGACCTGAGTTTGATTCCCAGCACCCACATGGGGGCTACCTACTGTCTGTAACTCCAGTTCCAGGGTATCCAACATCCCCCATGACCACTGAAGGCATTACACACATGGGTGCACTTACATGCATGCAGGCAATACTCATACCCATAAAATAATTTTTTTAAAACACTGTTTACATATTTGAAAAGTTTAAAGAATAAAAGATAACTATTGAAAATAAAAATTTTCTGATTGGAATTTAATATATTTTTTAATTTTATGTGTATTGCCTGTATTTATTTATTATTTATAGACAGGTTCTCCCTATAGCCCCAGCTGGCCTGGAACTCACTCTGTAAACCAGGCTGGCCTTGAACTCACAGATATCCACCTGCCTCTGCCTCCTGAGCACTAAGATTAAAGGCGTGAGCCACCACGCCCAGCTTAAAAACGGTTCTTAGTCATCATGTGGGTGCTGGGAATCAACGTCCTCTGCAAGACCAGTTGGTGCTCTTAACCACTGAGCCATCTCTCCAGCCCCAGAATTTAAGAAATATTTTAAGCCAGGCTTGGTGGTGCACCCCTTTAATCCTAGCACTTGGGAGGCAGAGGCAGGCGGATCTCTGTCAGATCAAGGCCAGCCTGGTCTACAGAGTGAGCTCCAGGCCAGCTGGGGCTATAGGGAGACCCTGTCTCAAAAATCATTTTTAATTTATGTGTATGAGTGTATTGCCTGCATGAATTCAAGTGAACCCATGTCATGCAATGCCTACAGAGTCAGAAGGCATCAGATCCCCCTGGGACTGGAGTTATGGACACTTGTTACCACTATGTGGATTTGGGGAACTGAACCTGGGTCCTCTCCAAGAGCAGCTAGTGCTCTTAACTGAACCTGGGTCCTCTCCAAGAGCAGCTAGTGCTCTTAACTGCTGAGTCGTCTCTACAACCCCCCCCCTGATTTTTTTTTTTTTTAGTCTGAGACAAGGTCTCCCTGTAGTCCTAGCTGTCCTGGAACTCACTACTATGTAGACCAGACTGACCTTGAACTTACAGAGATCCACCTGCCTCTTCCTCCTGAGCGCTGGGATTAAAAGCATGCCCAGCAGATTTTTCTTTTCCTTGAGACCTCAAACTCCCTATGTAGTTTAGGATGACCTTGAATTTCTGATCTCCTTGGCTCAACCTCTCTAGTGCTATTAGCCACCATCCCAGATTCAGGGGGCTGGACCCAGGGCCTTGTATATTCTAGGCTACCACCTCAGTACTATTTTGTTGCAGTTTATTTTATTATTTTTGGTCTTTCTGAGACAGGGTCTCCCTGTAGCTCTGGCTGTCCTGGAACTCACTCTGTAGACCAGGCTGGCCTTGAACTGACAGAGATCTGCCTGCCTCTGCCTCCTGAGTGCTAGGATTAAAGGCTTGCACCACCATGCCTGGCTACAATTTTTTTTTTTTTAATAAATAAAGCTGGGCGTGGTGGCACATGTCTCCTGAGTAGCTGAGATTATAGTCCTATACCAGTAGGCAGGCCTAGCTAGCATTTTTTGCCTGAGACAGGGTTTCCCTATAGCCCCTGCTAGCCTAGAACTAGCTATGTAGACCAGGATCTGAGATCTGCCTACCTCTGCCTCCCAAGTGCTGAGATTAAAGGTATGTGCCAGCTCCCGACAGACAATGGACACCCCAGGAAGGTTTGGGTTGCTGAGTGTGGCCAGCTCATGGTCTGGGAGAATGGAGGACCTAGGCTGCCCCCAGCCCTGGAGCACCCCATCATGCAGCAAGCTTCTTCCTCCCTAAGGGTTCCCTGATTCTCACTCCTTTACCCTAAATCTCCAAGCAGGAGTGTGCAGGATGGGATTTTTCCAGGCAAGAAAGTGAGCCAAGGGCTAGGCACGTGGCTCACTTGATAAGACTGGTTGCCTAACACGTAAAAAGGCCGGAGTTCAATTCCCAGCAATGAACTGGGCTTGGCCTAAACCGGAATTCTAGCACTTGAGAGGTGGAGACAGAACCAGAACACTGAAGTTTGAGGCCAATCTGGGCTATGAGATGGGGGGGGGGGGACGGGACACTGATGCCCACATCTGTCTACACAGGCTTGGTCGCAGTGTCTGCAGCACCCACTAGATTCTCCTGGGCTTTCTCCCTCTATTCCAGGCCAGTTCCAGGGATGCCTGCCTGCTCACCTCAGTACTAGGCCTTCCCTGTTGACAAGCTCTGGGATACCTGCTCCTAGCTGCAAATCTCACGGACACAGAAGCAAGAACTGAGGGACACAGGCTGCAGTTCCCAGGGAGCTCAGCTGTGCCTCTCTAGTTAGCCTGGGCACTGGGTTCTGAGCAGAGGCCTGGGCTGGAAGAGGATCAGGGTGAAGAGAAGAGCTGGGCAAGGGGTTTTCAGTACTTACATTTTTTTGTTTTGACAGTCTAAGCAGGCTGGCCTGGAACTCAGTATGTAGACTAGCTGGCTTCTTAAATTGTGGGTGATCCTCCTGCCTCTACCTCCCAAGTGCTGGGATTCTAAGGGTGTGCCTCTACACCTACCATCACTTAAGTCTCTAAAGAAATTATTTTTGGTGCCGGGCATGGTGGCACATGCCTTTAATCCTACCACTTGGGAGGCAGAGGCAGGAGGATCTCTGTGAGTTCAAGGTCAGCCTGGTCTACAGAGTGAGTTCCAGGCCAGCTGGGGCTACAGGGAGACCCTGTCTCAAAAAGACAAAACAAAAACACAAACAAAAACTTCGCCAAGTGTGTGCCACACACCCACAGCCAGCACCAGGGCACAGGCTGAAAAATCAAGAGTTCAGGATGATCCTCAGTTATATATCAAGTTCAAGGCCAGCCCAGGCTACATAAGAGCCTGTCTCAATTTTGTATGTGTTGCTAGTAACTGAGCCTCTGTCCTTGTACATGCTAAGCATGTGTTCTACCACTGATAGTAACTGAGCCTCTGTCATTGTACATGCTAAGCATGTGTTCTACCACTGATAGTAACTGAGCCTCTGTCCTTGTACATGCTAAGCATGTGTTCTACTACTGATAGTAACTGAACCTCTGTCCTTGTACATGCTAAGCATGTGTTCTACCACTGATAGTAACTGAACCTCTGTCCTTGTACATGCTAAGCATATGTTCTACCACTGACATTCATCTCACCTTCACGTGTCTTCGGTCTGCAGAGAAGAAACTACCAGCTCCAGGTTGAGAGACCATGCAGCAGTAAGTAAAGTGGAGTGTGAAGGAGCTGCCAGTCGCCACCCTTCCCTCCAAATTAACGTACATACCTATCAATGCACCTGCACACATATGTGAACATGCATATACACCAGCACACTCATTACACATACATGCAAAAGGAAAAGAAAAACTACCAATAACTGGGATTAATACTGGACTGGAACAAGTCTGATGAGGGCCAAGGCAGAGCTGGGCACTGGGCTGGACAGTGAACTTGCAGCCTTTGCTCACAGCTGAGGATCTTCTAGTCATACAACATTGGCAATGGGGCTCCTGGAGGGAGGGCTTAGTGGTCAAGAGCTCACAACTGCTTCTAACTGCAGTTCTTCGGGATCCGTGCCCTCTTCCAGCCTCCATAGGCACCTGCACTCACACAGACACCCAGATACACCGGGTGGGGGGGGGGCACACGGGGACACGACGACACACATCAGACCAGGTGTGGTGCTATAGGCTTTTAATCCCAGCACTCAGGAGGTAGAGGCAGAGGACTTCTGTGAGTTCAAGGCCAGCCTGGTCTACAGAGTGAGTTCCAGGCCAGTTGGAACCATAGGGAGACCCTGTCTCAAAACCCAAACCCAAACCCAAAAATCTTAACAAAGATTGGCAGATGATCTAGCTCCTACCCTATGGTATAGTACCTTTTAGTCTTTTTTTTTTTTTTTTTTTTTAATGTGTATGAGTGTACTGACTACATGTAGGTTGGTGCACCCATGTTGTACAATGCCACGGAGGTCAGAAGAGGGTGTTGGATTCCCCTGGAACTGGAGTTAAAGATGGTTCTTAGCTGCCACAAGGGTGCTGGGAGTCAAACCCGGGTCCTCTGCAAGAGCAGTTGGTGCTTTTAACTGCTGAGCCATCTCTCCAGCCCCACCTTTTAGTCTTAGACGCCCACAGAGCTGGGCATGGTAGTGCAAACCAGTCATCCCAGAACTCAGGAGACCAAGGCAAGAGGATCAAGCATTCAAGCCAATCCTGTTGGTTTTTTAATTTTTAAAAATTATTTTTGTCTTTTTGAGACAGGGTCTCCCTGTAGCCCCAGCTGTCCTGGAACTCGCTCTGTAGACCAGGCTGGCCTTGAACTCTCAAATACTTGCCTGGCTCTGCCTCCCGAGTGCTAGGATTGAAGGCGTGCGCCACCATGCCTGGCTATTTTTTAATTATTTAAAAAATATTTTGTGTATGTGTATTGTCTGCATGTGTGCAAGTACACCTGTGTCATGCAGTGCCTGCATAGGTAAGAGGGTGTAACCCCAGGGACTGGAGTTACAGACTGTTCTTAACCATTATGTGGGTGCTGAGAATGAACCTGGGTCCTCGGCAAGAGCAGTCAATGCTTTTAACTGCTGAGCCATCTCCAGCTGAAGTTATTTTTATTTTATGTCTGCATGTAGATAATTGCACCCATCATGCATTGGCCTGCACTAGCATGAAGAGAGCATTGCATCCCCTGGAACTGGGTTACAGATGGTTGCTAGCCAACATATGGGTTTTTAGAATTGAACCTGGATCCTCTGCAAAGGCAGCCAGTGCTCTTAACCACTAAGCCACTCTCCAGCCCCATCCTGGGTTACAGAGCATGTTTCAGGCCAACTTGGGCTCCATGTTGGAGAGGCAGGGGGAGAACAGTGTTGGCTGTTCTTGGAGAGGATTCTGGTTCCATTCTCAGGACCCACGTGGTGACTCACAACCATCTGTAACCACAGTTCCACAGGATAAGACGCCCTCTTTTGGCCTCTGTCTATGTAAAATATGTGCACACTCATGCACATAAGATTAAAAAATTTGAAAGAGGAATAGGATTTGTCTAAAGAGTTTGTGATACTGCTAACACTTTGGGTTGGGAGTCTGTGAGATAATAGGGTCTCATGTACCCCAGGTTGACCTCAAATTTGTTATAGCCAAAGATGGCTTTGAACTCTTGATCGATCCTCCTACCTCTACCCCTCAAGTACTGGGATTATGAATGTGTGCCCCATGGCCAGCTATAACTGTGCCTCTCTGGGCTCATGCAATAGCACTTGGGTCACAGGGATCAAACTCAGGCCCTCAGGCTTGGTGGTGGTGCTTGTTCCTGCTGAGCATCTCCCCAGCCTGTAAATACTTCCTTATCCATTGCTGGTGAAAGTAAAACTGCAGGCAATCTCCGTAGAGGGCAATCTGATAGAAGTTTTCAAAATCCCAAAGGCCCAAATCCTTTGACTCAGCAACTACATTCAAGGAGCTTAAAGCATCCGAACATCTGTGCTTTTCTGAAAAGGAGAAAAATGTCCATCCCTAGGGGATCAAATGAGTGACAGTCATCCATGTAGTGGAATTCTATACAGCAACGCAATGGACAACAGGACTTAATAAGCTGATCTACAACTGTCTCCAAAATAATTTGCTGTAACCAACGATGATAGTACACACCCATAATTCCAATATTTGGGAAATAGAGGAAGAAAGACCAGGAGTTCAAGGCCATTAGTTACAAATGGAGTTCAAAGCCAACCTGGGCCACATGAGATTTGATCTCAAAAAACCAAAATTACAAAAAAATAGACCAGGGAACAAAGCAAAGTTCAGAACAAGTAATCTATGCTCTGTGTGCAGAGAAAATATGTATAGTGAGTTCCAGGTCAAAAAGCAACAAATCAAACCAAACCACAACACAACAAAATAGCAAAAGCAAAATCCCCACAGGGCATATCTGCTTTTTAAGTTACAAAATAACTCTAGAAAAGCTTCAACAGAAACAAGGCAACTCTGGGAAACCTTTCATCAGATGCTCATTTGAATGCCAAGCAGATTTCCCCAAATTCTTTGGAAGCTGTCCTTGAGTTCAGGCAGGCGAGAGGCAATACAGTCCCGACAAATCCCGACAGACTGACTTCGGGGCCTGGGTCCCCCTTGGTGTAGCCTGGTCGTCTCCTCCTCCATGCTGGGGGCAGTTCGTGGATAAAGCATCCACTGTCCTTCCTGGACTTGGCTGCTGGACAGCTCAGCACCCAGCAGAGGGCTTTCTTCTTGTCTTCAGGTCCATGGATCTGAGGCGCTTAGCCTGCAGCAGCTGCCCAGGGCTCTTGGTGGCAGGAGTCCGGAATGTTCCCATTCTGGTGCTAGGCCTCCTGTGCCTTTCCTCAGAGCTGCAGGCACAGGTTTCTCAGGAACCACAGTGCAGGAAGCTCTGAGAGCACAGATGTGGCCTCTGATGATGGCTGGGTCCTTGGATTACCCAAAGGTACAGCAAGTACAGAGCCAGGACACAGCCACTTTGGCCCCATCTCGGTATTTCTGCAGGGCCAGTCCAACAACCGGCTCCTCTTCCAATTCAAGCAGCAGCAGACGGTCCACAGCTCCTGGGCCGAAGATTTCCTGGAGCTGGGGCCGCAGCAAAGGAATTCTCACACCTGGCTGCGTGCTAAGCTCCAGCAACCAGGCCCCCGGAGGAGCCAGCCAGTGGGACCCAGTCCCCAGCTGCACTGCTGGCTGGAGGGGGCTCACTTCAATTGCCTGCTTTTCAGCAGTCAGAAGCCTTCCTGAACCTGTTCCACAGCAACCTAACTGCTAGAGCTCTGGGGACCTCATCTGCATGCTGCTCTCCACCCTCTAGGGTGCTGTATGGTACACAGAAGGCTGCAAGAGTTCCTGCACATGCCTGTAATCCCAGTACTTGGGAGGTAGTCAGGAAGATCAGGAGTTCAAGGTCTACCAGACTGAACTCACTGATACATAAATGTTTATGAGAATAAAGGTAAAAGATGAAAAGCACTTAGTAGGGGCTCACTGCAGGGGACAGGGCCCTGGGCAAAGGAGTTTGAGGCTTTTTAAGGGAGGTCAGCAGTTCCACCAATACCTGCTGTTCTCTTGACAGTCCTAAAAAGCTCATCAGTGGTCCACATACAGACAGAAACAAAAAAGAACGCAAGGCAGGCAGCAGACATCAGACCCTGCTTAGGACAGGACCTCTTGCTTTTCCTGACCACTTGGCTTCTACGGTTAGCTCATGCTGGGTGGAACCTTCAAACCCAGGTGTCTTGGGGAAAAAGGTTTCTCTGTAGTGGTGCAGTATGTACAGACCATGGCCTCCTGCTCAAAAGGCTGAATCTGGGTGCTAGGTTCTCCCACAGTACCCATCACATGGAGAGTGGAGACCCCAAGACAGGAGTTATGATAGGGCAGGCAGCAGGAGCAGCATGGGTGCCCGTGTGGAACACAAGGGGTTTCAGTGCAGTTTTCCTGCTGGGAGGCTGGTAGGGGCTGACTGAGGAGACACTGAAACACCAAGGCTGCTGCCACCACCGACTGATGCAAGTTTTATTGAGACATTGTACAAACAGGCCAGGGAAACAAGGGTTTTGATGCTGGGACCAATAACGTAAAATGGAATACAAAAATAAAAAGGCACTAATCTGTTAAGAAAAAGACACTCGATGTATTCTAAGAATATAAGTCATTTAATACTGTTAATTTTATAGCACAAAATAAAACAAGCTATGATCCCCAAAAATAATTTTAAAAGCTTACACAGAAAATATTATTGCCTGAAGTTTATGATCTTTAAGTTATACATGTCAAAAGAGTTTTATGTTGTTGTTTTAAAACACACAGTGAAGACCGTCTAGAAGCAAGGCCACTGTTCCTCCTGCAGGGACAAAGATCCTGTCTCAGAACTGTCCTTTCGCTCCTCTAGAATACACAAGCAGCTCAGTGTCCACACTGACAGTTACCAGGGACATGGTTCTCTGGTCCTAGTGTGGAGTTTGAGGCAGAGTTCAGTGGTGTCCACAGAAAGAATTAGTCTTAGGTACTATGTTAAAACAATCAAGAATCCACTCATTTTAAGAGGTTAATGAAGATAATATTAAGAGATTAAATTATAAACACCTGGAACAAAAACACATCATCCCTATTCAAAAAATACAATGATCACTATTCTGAGCAAACACTACAAAAGCAGAGGCCAACCGACACGGCCGGCCTTGTCTGTGAACAGCTGTGGAGGAAGGCCAGCACGGTGCCAGGGTGCAGGACTCCACGGAGGGAGGGCACAGCAGTCTCTTCCAATGAGTGCACAGGGCTCTGAATCTGGGTGAGCAAAGCCAATGCTCTCTGTTAACCACGTGTCAGGCAGCACCAAAGCAATGCAGAGGAGGAGGACACCTTCCACACTGGAGGTCCTGCCTAGGAAGACAGGTCAATGCCCTCGAATGGATTTAACTGTTTCCTTCACAAGTGAAAAGTCATAGTGAGTTGATTTTATTATCCCAGTATTTTCTACAACACAGCAGAGCAGACCATGTAACAAAGATCACAGAAGGAAAGCCACCTTGGGTCAGATTCCCACCACTCTGAGGCACAAGTGTCCTCCCAGGTGAGTGGGACCCAGGCGAGAAGCTAAGGAGGGGTGCATGCTACTTTCCATTACTTAGTGTGAGAAGAAAAATTCCCCTACCTGATTCAAAAATTGATGAGGTTCTAAGTCAGAAAGCTACTATTTTTGGCACATATCCTAGGAGTTCAGAACTTGTCTTTCCTTATTTTGAGCTCTGAATCTCTTGGGAAACTGTAGAGGAATTTACATTGGTCAAATTACTTCATTACATAAACCAAACTTGAAGTTTATGGGGCGTTTTGATTCCAAAGTCCTCCACATGGGATGGTTCTTGCTACTAGTCAATAGACTCCAGGAAAGGGAAACTCTGTTCTTGGAAATGGATATTTGCTGCTGTGCTGAGCCAGCTGCTATAATCAAAAGGCACCCAACTCTTCAGTTAAATGTAGTTTCAAAAGGTCTTAGGAGCCGAATGTGCTGACTCACATTTGTAATCCCAGCTGAGGCAGGAGGATCTAAAGTTTGAACACAAAATGGGCAACTCATCAAGACCCCCATTTCCAAATTTAAAAAGAGCTGGGTTAGAATGCTTGCTGTCATATGTAAGGCCTGGGGCTCAATACCAGTTAACAGGGTGGAGGGATTCCTTAGGGCTTGTGCCCTCTGTGAACAAAGCATGTACATATTCCACTTCTACCAGATACTCCACTCCAGTGCAGGTATCAAAAGAGACAAGGGTTGAACTGCTCATTGGCCAGAAGGCAACTACTGTTTTCAAGGTAAAATTTGGGAGTAAGCCCCCCTTGACAGACCTGGCTAATGATGACAACTGCAAAGGACAGCCTTAAGAGCCAGAGCAGCTTGCTTCTCTGGTTAAGGAAAAGCTGACCTCTAAGCCTTTTCCTGGGAAGCCACAGATAGGCAGACAAGATTTTTTTCTTGAATTAACCATTATTTTGTCACAGGAACACTCTCAATATTCTTTAATATAACACTTACCAGTCTGATGGAATACTGATTTAAAGAGAAACTGATGAAGTGTCAAGGGTTGTTCCACTAGATGTCACCAGAATATAATCCTCTAGACCTTGAAGCTCAACAACCTCCAGAGCCAGTGCCATAGTTACAGCAGGTACTCTGCAAATGCTGGAGCTGGTCAGCCCACCACTGCTGCATTTCTAGATCTGCTGTATCCATTCTGAGTGGAGGTTTGTCCTCACCAGGGTCCAACAGACAGAGCAGAATGAACTATAGAAAGGCTCTAGAACTCAAGTCTGCCATGTGCAGATGAGGGATCAGAGTCACGTTTGTACCAGCTGGCTTGTACACAGTTTTTAAGCTAACAGGGCAATGCTTCAACATCAAAAAACTGTTAATAGCATATTGGTTAAGGGTTCTCCCTAGTCACTACTAAATTCCAGAGCTTACATTTTCTTTTTTTATTATTTAATTTTAATTTTTTTGGTCTTTTTGAGACAGGGTCTCCCTGTAGCACCAGCTGGCCTGGAACTGGCTATGTAGATCAGGCTGGCCTTGAACTCACAGAGATCCACTTGCCTCTGCTTCCCAAGTGCTGGGATTAAAGGTGTGCGCCACCATGCTCAGCCCTAGCTTGCATTTTCTTTGCTTAGGAACATTGTAGATGCTCAGACTGGAACTAGCAACAGGCAACAGTATCAGTTCCTGGCTGCCTGGAGAGGCTGGGTCTCAACAGGTAGGCTGAGTGGACTTCAGTTAAGTGAGAGAAATCTAACCTAATTAGTGAGTCCAATAACTCTACAGACATTATTTTTAAACACAAATAGAATTTTTAAAGGGGTGCATTCACTGAAAAGCTGGTCAGAACACTGGTTATATGCTCCATCCCCCTCTGCTCCTGTCATTGGCAAACAATGAAAGCAATGGATGCCACGAATCATAACCTCTGGTGCTTCTGGGGAAAACGTAACCCAAGGGCACATACACAGCACTACTGATGTGTGTGTGTGCTGTCTGTCCAGTAAACGAGGTGCTGTGGGTAACCAAAACAGTAAAGCCTCCACTCCAGGGCCTCCTTGTACTCATTTAGTTACAGCAGCTTCAGTCTGGAAGCTCAGGGATACGTGTAGTTCCTTGGACTATCACAAAAATCCAACCTATTTAAAATTCTGTTCAGAACACACAACTTTAGACTTCAAAAAATAAAACAAGACAAAAGAAAGGGAAAGAAAAGGCAGATTTCAGGAGTCTGGGATGGAACTGTCTTGAGGTTAACTTCCTCTGTTGTCTGAAGAAAAACAAGCTGGTGGCAAAACCACTCCGTGGAACAGCAACAGGCAGGACCTTGTCAAGGCTCAAGCTTTCCACTATGAACATGACAGAATCAGCCTCAAGCCCAAACAGGGCAGTGATGAGGAGGAGGAGGACCCTTTCTCTGTGAAATTCTCTCTACTTGTGTGCTTCCAACAGTGTTTCCAGTTCATAATCCAGAAGAACTCTAAAACCAGCTACTCTCTGACAACATGACTATGATACAAAGGCCAAGTGGCAGCTGCTGTAGGCATTCCAAATGCGTATGAGACCGCCAGTCTACAGAAGGCTGGACAGCAGCACAGTGTAACTTGCTTATGAGAGAATGCTTTCCACGTCAAAGGAGACTACGACAGGCAGAACAATGAAGCAGCAGGAAATGGCAACAGCAATCACTCATTTTCATCTGGGTTCTGAGGGTCAAAGATTTTGACATGTGTAAAGGGGAAAAGCCCTTTGCGCCCATTCACCTCGCCTTCCCACTGGCCATTTATATTCATCCTTGTAACTTTCACAATGTCACCAACCTGTAGGGATAAAGAAGACAAAATTAGTACTGTTTGGCAATCCCCCCCCCACACACAGAAAGCTCACGAAAGCAAACAGAATAAAAAGGGAAGCGTGAAAAACAGAGCGTCTAATAAATGATTTTGATGGACACAGCAGGTGAGAAAAGCAGCAGGGAGAGAGATAAAGTGTGCCAGGCATCCAGCTGCCAGCGACGCCACCTCAACTAACTTGAGATTTGTGTGTGTGTTTAGAGAATCTAGTGTTTTTTTATAGGATACTTTCCACATGATTCTACCCAATCAGTTTTATAAGATTTATTGAAAAATGAACAGGTCAGTTCCTATATTTAAGGAAATTCCATCTTTGCTACAGGTCAGAAAATAAAACATTCCACAGTCTAGACATGGCGGATGCTTGTTGAAAATGTTAGGTAACTAATCCTAGCACTTGGGAGGCAGAGGCAGGCGGATCTTTGTGAGTTCAAGGCCAGCCTGGTCTACAGAGTGAGTTCCAGGACAGCTGGGGCTACAGGGAGACCCTGTCTCGAAAAGACAAAAAAGAAAATGTTAGGTAACAACAAAGCTATAAATCTATATCTATATCTATATGTATCTTCAACACTACAGAGCACACGAGTAAGGAGCTACTGCTTCCACTGAAGGAACTTGGACTTACAGAGATAGGACAAAAAGCAAACTAGGAAGAATGGTGTGAGCACATGCCCCCTCTTCGTTCTTCACTGTTATAGGGAATAAGGCCTTCTGCAAGATTAAGCAAGAGCTCACGACTGAGCTACAGCCTCATTCCCCTTTTCACTTTTACTATTATTTGGGGTTTCTTAAAGATTTATTTTTATTATTTTAATTAAGTCTGTGTGTGGGTATGTGCACATGAGTACAGGTGCCCTTGCAGGTCAGGTGTCAGATCTCCCTGGAGCTGGAGTTACAAGCTATTGTGAACTGCTTGATGTGGATTCTGGGAACCAATCTTGAGTCTTCTCTACAAGAGCACTTGGAAGGTTGAAAAAGAATTGCTGTGAATTTGAGGCCAATCTGGGCTACATAGTGAGTACCAGGCAAGCCTATTCTACAAAGTGAGGCTTGGTCACAAACAAACAAACAAACAAACAAACAAATGTAAATACTGACTTTATGTTTGACTGTACTTAGTATTTGGAAACTACACATATTAACTCTATTCATAAAGATCTCAAGCTTGGAGCTAACCTGGGAAAACAAACAAAACCCACAAAGGGTCTTGATATGGTGGCATAGACCTATAATCAGCACTTAAAGAGGTAGAGGTAAAAGGATGGCCTTGGGTTACATAGTACATTGAAGCCCAACCTGGATGCATGAAACATGATCCCCAAACAAAATAAAAAACAAAGGACAGAGTACAGCTCCGTAGCAGATAGCTCATTTAGCATATATGAGGCCTTGAGTTCAACTCTTCTTGGTCTTTTCGAGACAGGGTCTCCCTGTAGCCCCAGCTGTCCTGGAACTCACTCTGTAGACCAGGCTGGCTTTGAACTCAAAGATCCACATGTCTCTGCCTCCCAAGTGCTAGGATTAAAGTCCTGTGCCACCTCGCCCAGCGAGTTCAACTCTTCTGCATTATCCCCCTTCCCCCATTGATTTAGAGCCTTCCCTTCCTTAGACAGACAGAAGGCACCTTTACTGATGGGAATTTTCTTAAGCTTGGCATGGTAGTTACTTGGGAAAAGATAGGAAGGTCGCCTTCTCCCTAGGAATTTGAGGGCAACCTGAGTATCAGACAGAGACTCTGTCTCAAAAACTGGAGGGAAAAGAGGCTGGGAAGGTAATATGTTACTCAGTAATAGCAGATCACATGCCTCATATGTACACAGCCCTGGATTCAATCTCTAGCACATACGCAACCTAAATAAAACCAAGCATATATACTAATACATAATATATAATATAAAATATATAATATATATAATAATAATAGTTGGTCCCTTTCTTTTTGTCTAGTGAAGACAGTGGCAGACAGAAGGCAAGCAGGCAGGCACTTACGGCTGCCTGCAGTGGTTTCCTATGACCCTACTTCTCTGTCCAGAGTGTATCCTGGGGATAATCCTACAGTTTAACTTTTATCAGTTATAAAGAGCAATAAAGGCCTATGAGGGCCTGGTTGTCAGAGCACTGTTTTGCTGCCGCAGTCAGCCTCTACTCCTCACATGGGTGGAGGCTCGGAGAGTGCACACTCTTTGATTCAATAAAAACTGACCAGGGGCGCAATGGTTACCAATGGAATCAGAGGTTCTACCTAGGTGGTGTGAAGGGGTCTCTTATCAAACAACATCCTGGAAGTATGTGCAGAATTATATGTAAATGTATATGTTGTGGGGTTGGGGGGGAGTCTTAACTTTCACTGACTATAGCTTTCCCAGAGGGGTCTATAATCTAAGGAATATCTCTAAAACAAAGCAAGGACCCACTAATTATTCATAATCACAAGCCGTTTGTGGCTTCCATTCACTTAGTTGTTCAACAAATACTGAATGCCTTGCCTTTGTGTCAAGCCTTGGAAAGAGAACCAAAAACCAAAAACCCAAAACAAACAAACAAACAAACAAACAAACAAACAAACAAGCAAAACAAAACAAAACAAAAACCAAAAAACCCCCAACAGCCTCCTTGGATCCTATCCATTTTATCCTCTGTGTGCCAGTATCTGAAGCAAAGCTGCTAGAGCCAGAGATTCTTAGGGGGCCAGGCGCCTGGGTAGCAAGCAGTCAAATGGTCTCATGGACTCTATATGGTGATGGAAGAAACACAGAGACGCAGAAGTAGTTTCTCTTGATTCTTTCTGGAGGGCCTAGCCAGGCAATGTGGTATACACCTGTAATCCCAGAAGTTATGAGGTTGAGGCAGGAGGATAACTAAGAGTTCAAGGGTGTCTGGCGTAGTGGCACATGCCTTTAATCCTAGCACTTGGGAGGCAGAGGCAGGCGGATCTCTGTGAGTTCAAGGCCAGCCTGGTCTACAGAGTGAGTTCTAGGCTAGCTGGGGCTACAGGGAGACCCTGACTCGAAAAGACAAAAAAATA
>VZQC01009573.1:1752754-1791073 GCA_009823505.1 Rhizomys pruinosus | reverse complement strand
TCTGGACTGAGATATGTTAAATAAAATACAGCTGTAGCCCCAGCTGTCCTGGAACTCACTCTGCGGACCAGGCTGGACTTGAACTCACAGAGATCCGCCTGCCACTGCCTCCCAAGTGCTAGGATTAAAGGTGTGCACCACCACACCCATCCTGTAAACAGTTTCTTTAGAACACATTGCAGCCCATTCATTTATATTTTTTTATTATTATTATTTTTATTTTTTTACTACACAGACATGGTAGTAGATGAATAGAGACTTCATGATTCACAAAGCCTAAAACAAACATTATTACCTGACCCTTTACTGTAGTTTGCTGAACCTGACTGATAGGAGGCAGAGGGTATGTACAAACTCTGTAAAGATGGAAGATGGCTCATACTTTGTTTTTTGGGTTTTTTTGGTCAGGTCAGGGTCTCCCTTTAGTCCCAGGTGTCCTGGAGCTCGCTCTGTAGACCAGGCTGGCCTTGAACTCCCAGAGATCTGCCTGCCTCTGCCTCCTGAGTGCTGGGATTAAAGGCGTGCGCCACCACGCCCAGCACTCACACTTTCCTTACTACTACACTGCCTGTCCTAGTGACCCTGGTGCTCTTTTCTCAGTACCAGCACAGATATTACAGCTAAAACCAAGTCAATTTTACCAGCTACAACCCTGATGAATTCAAATCCCTCCACTCTGAATTCTAACTCATTTATTCATCACAATCCCCTAAGAATTACTCATTAATTCTACTTCAGAGCTGAACATATAATGCTACTAAGGTCATCTATCTTGCTGTCTGGCTTGAGACAGGGTTTCCCTGCAGCCTCTAGCTCCCCGGTGCTGGAACTAAAGGTGTGCACCACCACACCTGGCTCTATCTTTTTTCTCTATTCTTTATATTCTTTTTCTGAAACAATGTCTCTCACTCTGTAGCTCAGGCTGGCTATCTTGCTCTTTATTTTTTATTATTTGTGTGTGTGTGCACATGTGTAAGGTGGCCAGAACTCAATGTTGGGTGTCCCTCTTCAACCCTTCTCCATTTAATTATGTTGTTGAGACAGGGTCTCTCACTGAGCCTGGTGCTCACTGACTGACCAGTCTGGCTAGCAACTTCAGAGATCCACTTCTCTCAGCCTGCCTCAGTGCTAGAGTTACAGAGGCAAGATGCCATGCCCAACTTTTCACACAGGCACTTAAGATCTAAACTCAGGTCCTCAGGCTTGTGTGACAAGTCCTTATGCACTAAGCCATCTCCCCAGCTCATATCTTGCCCTTTGTATTGGACCCCAATGCCTAAAGAAATATGTTGCATGGGGCTGGGGCTGGATGTAGCTCCATTGGGAGAGTGCTTGCCCAGCATGCATGAAGTTCTGGGTTTGATCTGGCACACCTCACAAATCATGAGTAATAGTGTGGGACTGTAATCTTAGCACTCGGGAAATAGAAGCAACAGGATCAGAAATTCAAAGCCAGCCTAGGTCACGTGAGACCCTATGTCAAAAAATTAATAAGGATGATGACGATGACCAGTGTGTAGCACACACCCTTAATCCCAGCACTTGGGAGGAAGAGGCAGGCAGGTCTCTGTGAACTTGAAGCTAGCCTGGTCTATATAGTGAGTTCCAGGTCAGCTGGAGAGATTATCTCAAAAAAAAAAAAAGAGGCCAGCCTGATCTACGTAATGAGCTCCAGGACAGCTGGGGCTTCTGGGAGACCCTGTCTCAAAAAGACCAAAAAGGGAAGGAAGGAAGGAAGGAAGGAAGGAAGGAAGGAAGGAAGGAAGGAAGGAAGGAAGGAAGGAAGGGGGGGAGGGAGGGGAGCAACTACATATGCAAAAAAAAAAAAAAAAAAAAAACAGCTTCAGGGGAAAAGAATCTCCAAAGGCATGTTCTTTTTTTGTGTTTTTTTTTCTTTTTTTGTATTTTTGAGACAGGGTCTCCCTTTAGTCCCAGCTGGCCTAGAGCTCACTATGTAGACTAGGCTGGCCTTGAACTGACAGAAATCCGCCTGCCTCTGCTTCCCGTAAAGGCGTGTGCCATCACA
Source organism: Rhizomys pruinosus (assembly GCA_009823505.1). Lineage (NCBI taxonomy): Eukaryota > Metazoa > Chordata > Mammalia > Rodentia > Spalacidae > Rhizomys > Rhizomys pruinosus. Next base: position 1,789,047 of record VZQC01009573.1, on the reverse strand, counting down.
TCTGGCACTAAAGACAGTTCTTAGCCGCCATGTGGGTGCTGGGGAATCGAACCCAGGTCCTCTGCAAGAGTAGTCAGTGCTTAACCACTGAGCCATCTCTCCAGCCCAGTAATGTTCTATTTTTAAAAAAGGATACATGGGCTGAGAGTGGTGGTGCACACCTTTAATCCCGACACTTGGGTGGTAGCAGGTGGATCTCTGAGTTCAAGGCCAACCTGGTCTACCGGTCAGCTAGGACTAACAGGAAGATCCTGTCTCAAAAAGACAAAAAAAAAAGGGGGGGGGACATAGATATTGAAATTTTATTACACATGTAAAACACACACACACACACACACACACACACACACAAATCATGTTCATAGTGAGATAAAAGCAAATGCTGGTCAAAAATAATTAAGCCAGAGATGGTGGCTCATGTCTGTAAGTTCAGAACCTGGGACTCCACATTCCAGGCAAGCTTAGGCTACAAAATAAGGCTGTCTCAGGAGAGATGGCTCAGCGGTTAAAAGCGCTCACTGGCTGCTCTTGCAGAGAGCTGGAATTTGATTCCCATCACCTATATGGTGCCAGAAAACTGTCTATAACTCCGTGGGCATTGCATGAGATGGTTGCACTTACACACATGTAGGTAATACACTCATACATATCAACTCTTTTTTATTTATTATTTTTATTTTATGCATATGAATATATTGCCTGCATTCTAAGTGCATCTGTGTCATACAATGTTTGAGGAGGACAGAAGAGGGCATCAGATACCCCTAGAACTGGAGTTTGGATGGTTGTTAGCTATCATGTGAGTGCTGAGAATGGAACCTTGGGTCTTCTTCAAGAGCAGCTAATGTAACTGATGAACCATTTCTCCCACCTGCCAAAATAGAATTCTTTTTTTGGGGGGGGGGGGCTTTTCGAGACACAGGGTCTCCGTGTAGCCCCAGCTGCCCTGGAAGTCAGTCTGTAGACCAGGCTGACCTTGAACTCACAAAAATCCGCCTGCCTCTGCCTCCCGAGTACTGGGATTAAAGGGGTGAGCCACAACACCTGGTAATAAAATTCTTAATATAACTTGTTGTAAGCAATCAATCCCCTTTCTATACTCTGAAAGCCACCACTCAATGCTCTGCCCTTACCTTCTATGTGCAACATCCAAGAAAGGCTGTTAGTTCCCACACTTTCCTGTTCCCAACATATCTGATCTTAGTTCAGTTTCTCATGGTTGCTTCTACAGTTACAGCTTTATTTTTTTATTTAGTTATTAGTATTTTTTATCTGTATGAGTGTACTGTCTGCATGTAGGTTGGTGCACCCTTTTATATGCAATGCCATGGAGGTCAGAAGAGGGCGTCAGATTCCCCTGGAACTGGAGTTAAAGACAGTTCTTAGCTGCCATGTAGGTGCTGGGAATTGAACCCAGGTCCTCTGCAAGAGCAGCTGGTGCTCTTAACCGCTGAGTGTGCATCACCATGCCAGGCTCTTCTTTTTTAAAAAATATTATTTTTATGTGTAGGAGTGTATTGCTTATATGTGTGTGATCGCACTCCTGTTGAGCAATGCCTGCAGAATCAGAACAGGGGGTTGGATTCCCCTGGAACTGGAGTTAATGCACAGGTGCTAACAGCCATGTGGGTGCTGGGAATCCAATCCAGGTCCTCTGTAGGAACAGCCAGTGTTCTTAATTGCTGACCCATTTCTCCAGCCCCAAAAGATCAATTTATTTATTTTTTTTTTAAATTTTTTTTTTATTTATTTATTTATTTTTATTAATTTTATTTATTTTTGTATGTGTATGAATGTACTGTCTGCATGCAAGTCTGTGCACCCGTGTCGTGCAATGCCGCGGAGTTCAGAAGAGGGTCTCAGATTCCCCTGGAACTGGAGTTCTCCTGGAATTGGAGCTTCAGACGGTTCTCAGCCGCCATGTGGGTGCTGGGGATCGAACCCGGGTCCTCTGTAAGAGCGGTCGGCGCTCTTAACCGCTAGGCCATCTCTCCAGCCCCCAAAAGATCAATTTATAAAAAGTAAAACTGACACTTGGTCCTGCAAAAACCAAACAGTAAAATCATGACGATTTTCACAAGTCGTCTTCATCCTTCCTGCCTAGCTTCCTGCCATTACACACATTAACTACAACTTTACACCTTCCTCATCAGGCAGTGCCACAGTTTCTGCTACTTCACATACTTATTCTCATCTTTCTAGGATCAGCTGAAGGGCTAGAGAGATGGCCCTGTAGGTAAGAGCCCCTTCTAGACAAGCATGAAGACCAGAGTTTAGATCCCAGCAACCATGTGAAAAAAAAAAGGTTCAACATGGCCACACATGCTTATCCCCCAGTGCTGTGGGGGCAGAAATGGGAAGATGCTCAGGGTTTGCTAGCTCCCTGCCTAGTTCCAGGTTCAGTGACAGATTGTGCCTCAAAGAAAACTCTTAGCTAGATGTGGTGGTGCACGCCTTTAGTCCCAGCACTTGGGAGGCAGAGGCAGGCCCATATCTGTGAGTTCAAGGCCAGCCTGATCTACATAGTGAGTTCCAGGACAGCTGGAGAGGCTGTCTAAAACAAAACAAACAAAACAAAGCAAACAAACAACAACAAAAACTTAGCCAGGCATGGTGCCACAAGCCTTTAATCTCAGCACTCAGGAGGCAGAGGCAGGTGGATCTCTGTGAGTTCAAGGCCAGCCTGGTCTACAGAGAGAGTGCCAGGCCAGCTGGGACTAAAGGGAGACCCTGCTCAAAAAAAATAAAAATAAAATAAAATAAAAAAAATAATAAAAAAATCTTGAGCTGGGCATGGTGGTGCATGCTTGTAATTCTAGCACTTGGAAGGCATGGATCAGGAATTCAAGGCCAGCCTAGGCTAAATGAGACCTTGTCTCAAAATCCACAAAAATATCACATACGAAGTACAAAGCAATTCCATGCCAACTCAATTACCTAAGGGAAGGAGAGAAATGGATGGCAGGCCAGCCCCAGACTAAGCAATACTGAAAACTGATGTTACTGGGCATGGGAGAGTTTACCTTACAGTCTCTAGACGGGCTTGACTGCACTGCAGTGGATGAATTTTCACTTAAGGACATCCGAGTGCAAATGCTTGACTAGATAGGCCTTAACATATATTTTTACTGCTTAGTGTGTCTCCTCCATGAAAATGTAGGTATGGCTGTGACCCATCTTTCTCAGTACCTACAGAGGTCTCTAATTCTCTGATATTTAAACAAGCCATTCCAAAGGCTAGGTTCCATTCCCAGCAACAAACCATTCAGGGGCTTAGGGAAATGCAGTTCAGTGCTAGCCCCGAGTTTTATCCCAGCCTCAAAAGAAATGAAGGGCAGGAGAAAGGAGAAAGATTCCAATGAAAAGAATCCTGAAAGGGGGCTGGAGAGATGGCTCAGTGGTTAAGAGCACCAACTGTTCTTGCAGAGGACCCGGGTTTGATTCCCAGCACCTACATGGCAGCTAAGAACTGTCTTTAACTCCAGTTCCAGGGAAATTTGACACCTCTTCTGACCTCCTAGGCATTGTACGACAGGGATGCACAAACCTACAAGCAGACAGTACATTCATACATATAAAAAAATAAATAAAATCAAAATAAATAAAAATAAAATAAAACTGTAATTAAAGAAAGTTGTTCAAACAAAGGTACCTACATGAGTGGAAAATGCTGCTCTTAGATGACATGGGTTATTAAATTAAAATCTAGGGGCTGGAGAAATGGCTCAGCGGTTCTCTTGCAGAGGACCCAGGTTTGATTCCCAGCACCCGCATGGTGGCTAAGGACCATCTTTAACTCCAGTTCCAGGGGAATCCAACACCCTCTTCTGACCTCCGCGGCATTCCACGACACGGGTAAACAAACCTACATGCAGACAGTACACTCATATACCATAATAATACCAGGCATGGGATGCCCTCCTGGTGAGGGAGATTTCAGAGGCCCCCAAAACAACTTAGGATATTGCCATTGTTCTAGACTATCCACCACAACTGGATGGTAAGACCCCATTGCTGAAGACACAACATGAATAGACAAATCAAGCTGGAACTAACCTGAAAACTAGCCCCCCCCCATGGCTAGGTGCAATACAGACCACTAAAGGAGAAAATCCATTAATAATATTACCTAGTAGCATCAAACCTGCAGGCTACAATACATGCTAGATAAGAAAGGGAATCAGTGACATAAAAGTTAAAGGTTATGAGAATAAGCAAAGCTTCTGGATTGGATTTGAGATCTGTTCCAGAGGAGGAATTCATGTGTGGTACTGTAAGTCTGGTCAAAAGTCCAAGGCACAGGGCGTGGTGGCACACGCCTTTAATCCTAGCACTCGGGAGGCAGAGGCAGGCGGATCCTTGTGAGTTCAAGGCCAGCCTGGTCTACAGAATGAGTTCCAGGACAGCTGGGGCTACAGGCAGACCCTGTCTCAAAAAAAAAAAAAAAAAAAAAAAAAAAAAAGTCGAAGGCTAGGAAGGTCACAGGTCCTGGGGCATGACCTACTGTTGACTTGCTAAATGTACATGTTGTCAAACTGCCTTCTAAACAAGTATGCTTATACACATAGATTAGTGCTGCCCTCAATCTTAGCCAGAGAGGCTTCTCTACAGTGGTAGGCAGTTAAAGCAAAGACTCATAACTGGTCAAGGTACTGAGGATAAGCCATAAGTAGGACATCTACACCAATTCTTGTGCCCCTAAGACTCAGGGAGCATCATGGAAGCAGGAAGCAAACAAATCAACTTTCCAACAGGCAGAACTAAGTAGACTCCATTACAAACAAAAAATGATGACATAAATAAGGGAGGGGAACCTGTTGGGGGTGCTTTAGAGGAATGGGGGAGGGGAGTTGGAGTTCATATGATCAAAAAGATACATTGTTTAAGGGACTGGAGAGATTGCTCAGTGGTTAAGAGCACTGGCTGCTCTTGCAGAGGACCCAAGTTCAATTCCCAGCATCCACATGGTGACTAACAACTACCCTTAATTCCAATTCCAGGGGCTCCAACACCCTTTTCTAACCTCTATGGGCATTGCACAACACAGGTGTCCCTCCATACATGCAGGCAATACATACATACACATAAAATAAAAATAAATTATTTTTAAAAGATGCATTGTTTACATGAATGAAACTGTCCAAGACTAAGATATTCTATTTAAAAAATCTTGCTGGTGTGGTGGCACACGCCTTTAATCCTAGCACTCGGGAGGCAGAGGCAGGAGGATCTTTGTGAGTTCAAGGCCAGCCTGGTCTACAAAGTGAGTTCCAGGCCAGCTGGGGCTACAGGGAGACCCTGTCTTGAAAGGACCAAAATAATAATAAATCTTAAAAAATAAGGCAGAGAAGCCAGGCGTGGTGGCACACGCCTTTAATCCTAGCACTTGGGAGGCAGAGGCAGGAGGATCTTTGTGAGTTCAAGGCCAGCCTGGTCTACACAGTGAGTTCCAGGACAGCTGGAGCTACAGGGAGACCTTGTCTTTAAAAAAAGGTGGAGAATGACTAAGGAAGATAAGGAAGACACCTAATGCCAACCTTGGGCCTCTACACCACACTCACTCATATCCCATACAAAAGGTCTCAAACTTCAGCTAAGCAAAATTTAAAAACAAAAACATACTAGCCAAAGAGCATGCATACAGCTTCTAAAAGCTCAGTTTTGAGGTTGGGTGTCATAGCACACATTGCACTGAGAAGCTTGAGGTAGGAGGATCAGGAGTTTAAGGTCAGTTGGAGGCCAGCCTGGGCTACATGAAACCCCGCCTCAAATAAAAGGGGGGGGAGTAGGCTCACTGGGTAAAAGGCACTTGCTATGTAAGCCAGGTGTCTGAGATCAATCTCCAGAACCCATGTAAAAGGTGGAAGGAAAGAAGTGACTCCAGGAAATTGTTTTTGATCTCCCCATGCAGGCTGTAGCACTGGGTCCACATATGCACACTGCACATGTATGCATACACATATAACTAATTAAAAAAAAAAAGACTCAGTGTCTTTATCTTTTTTTTTTTTTTTTTTTTTTTTGGTAGATGTTGAGACAGGGTCTCTTGTACCACAGCTGGACTGGACCTCACTCAGTAGACCAGGTTGGCCTTGAACTCAGAGATTCACCTGCCTCTGCCTCCCAAGTGCTAGGATTAAAGACGTGTGCCATCATGCCCGGCCTATTTTCCTTGTTTAAGTTGAACCCCTGGGCTCAAGTGATCCTTTCACCTAATTCTCCCAAGTGTGAAGAGTAGAGGCAAACAACAATCTTAACCACTAGCCTTAAAAATATATATGTGTGTGTGTGTATATAATCTTTAAATGTGTGTATGGGGGGAGGCTGGAGAGATGGCCTAGCGGTTAAGAGTGCCGACTGCTCTTACAGAGGACCCAGGTTCGATCCCCAGCACCCACATGGCGGCCGAGAACGTCTGAAACTCCAATTCCAGGAGAACTCCAGTTCCAGGGGAATCCGACACCCTCTTCTGACCTCCGCGGCATTGCATGACACGGGTGCACAAACTTGCATGCAGACAGTACATTCATACACATACAGAAATAAATAAATGCCCGGCGTGGTGGTGCACGCCTTTAATCCTAGCACTTGGGAGGCAGAGGCACGTGGATCTCTGTGAGTTCAAGGCCAGCCTGGTCTACAGAGTGAGTTCCAGGACAGCCAGAGCTACAGAGAGACCCTGTCTCAAAAAGACCAATAAATAAATAAATAAATAAATAAATAAATAAATAAATAAATAAATAAATAAATGTGTGTATGGGGAGTGGTGTGAACCCAGATGCAGGTGCCTGTGGAGACCAAGTTGGATCCTTTGGAGCTGAAGTAACATGGAAATGGTAAAATGCCCAGCATGTGTGCTAGGAACTGAACCCCAGGACCTCTGGAACAGGAGTAAGCTCTTAACCAAAAATTAAGTCATCTCTCCAGCTCCCATCCACTACCTTTTCATAAAGTTAATCATTCATCATATCTAACCCATGAATTTCAGGCTTAGGAGTGATGTGTAAGATTCATCAAAACAAAGTACATCCAGTCAAAATCCAATTTAACCAGCATTGTGATTACACAAACAGCAACCTGTCTGGTGCAAAGACCAAAAACAATAAGTTGACAATGAGGTAAAGTAAAACAAACCAAGCAAAGGTACAAAAGTGTAGGAGAGGGCCTGAAGAGATGGTTCAGTGGTTAAGAGCACTGACTGCTTTTGCAGAGGATCCAGGTTGGATTCCCAGCACCTCCATGGCAGCTAAGAACCATCTTAGGCTGGACATGGTAGAGCACGCCTTTAATCCCAGCACTCGGGAGCCAGAGGCAGGCGGATCTCTGTGAGTTCAAGGCCAGCCTGGTCTACATAGCCAGCTCAGGGCCAGCTGGGACTAAAGGGAGACCCTGTCTCCCAAAAAAAAAAAAAAAAGTAGTTGAAATGGCTACCAAGGAGTAAGTGAGCAGCCTACCAGAGCTAGGGATAAAGTCAGAAAATTAATCTATCTGAAAAGACACATGTAAACAGGATTTAGATTTTATGGGTACCAGGAAGCCACTGAAGTATACTTTTCTTCCCTTAAGAGGAGGATCAAATCGATAACTTAGACTTTTCCAAATAGTGTAATCACATTTAGAAAGCAAGCTTTAATAAAGGTCTGAAATTAATTACATAATCCAGTCTCAAAAATTAAAGAGTATTTTACTTCAACGCATTACTAATCTCATTATAGTGATTGAGTTCTGGGAGTTTCCCCAGTACCTTACATTGGAATTGTGATTAAAAAAGCACCTGCTAGCATCTACCAGGACCTTCAAATTTCACCAAATTTTAGTGTCCTGATCTTTGTTACACATTATTTAAAAATCGCTTTCAGTTTTAAAAATTATTTTATTATTATAAGTGTGTACAGTGTGTATGTAGGACAAAGCAAGTGCCATGGTGCCTGGGAGTGGGGAGGACCTGAGGACAACCTGTGCAGTCAGTTCTCTCCTTCCACCTCTGCATGGATCCAGGAGCTCAAACTCCCGTTTTCAGTGTTTTGTGGAAAACACTTTCACACGCTGAGGCATCTACTCAGAGCCCTACTCTGAGTTTTTAAAATCCATTAGGTTTGGCAGTTAACCTTACACTCTGAAACTGTCACTGCTTTGCATCTGCTTTCAGTAGGTATCTTTAATTTAGTAGTTTTTAATCTTCAAAGTTTAGAGCAAATACCTCACTGGTAAATCAATTCTTTTCAGAGAATTGTTTAGAAATAAACTGAGCAGTGAAATAGTTAATGTTCCAACTCAAATTTTGCATTACTTCAATAAACCAATAAAACTCATTATGACAAATTAAAGCAAATAAACTGAATTTTCTTGTGAATGAGACGAGATTAAATATTATTTATTTATTTATTTATTTGGTCTTTTTGAGACAGGGTCTCCCTGTAGCCCCAGCTGTCATGGAACTCACTGTGTAGACCAGGCTGGCCTTGAACACACAAAGATCCGCCAGCCTCTGCCTCCTGAGTGCTAGGATTAAAGGTGTGCGCCACCACGCCCCGCTCTTTTATTGTTTTTAAAGAAGGTTTGTAAACCAGTTTGGCCTAGAACATAAGGTCCCAGTTCCTCAGATTACAATTGTGCATCTCCCCAGCCCAGCTCCACTTACAGTAAATTAAGCCAGTAGATTTAATTACAAGAAAAATCTGAAACTGATTGCAGGGGCTGATGGCACTCGGGAGACAGAAGCAGCTTCTGTGAGGTCAAGGCCAGCTGGGGGTGCAAGGAGACCTTGTTTCAAAACAAAACAAAAACCTAAAACTGAACTAATTAAGTATTACTCCACCTTGATTGAAACTGATTTCTAGCGGGGATGGGAGGTTATAATACAAATTTCCCCCAAATATGTCCTTGCTTGAAGCCAATGGACCTTCTCTTTCCTTTATAATTACAGTAAAAGTGTACCTCAAACTTGGCATCAGATTATCAATGTATATTTCTGAGATCTCAGCTGCATATTTCCAGTTCATTTTGACCAACATTCTAAAGGCTGCAGAGCAGTTCTTAACCTGCAATTGAAAGACCTGCAGAAGTTCCAAAAACCTTAAATGGTGTGCAAACTTGTTACGTGAATTTTCGAGGGAGGAGGAAAGGAACCACGGCTACTACTTCAACCTCAAAGAAGTCTATAGTAGCTAAAGTGACAAAAGGGAAAGGGGTGTACTGAACTATACAACCACCATTACATGTCTTAATAAAAACGTATCCTTTCATCCAATGACCCAGATCCTGAAACTAGCCTTCCAATCCGCAGGCCTCCTGGTGAAGAACGAAGGAAAGGACTCCAAGTCCCGCTATTTCCCAAATACCAAGGCACGCGGCCCATCCCCTTCTAAAGCCGCCCGGGAAGGGCAGTGGCTGGCGTACCTGGGCGCTGGCTCGATCAGGGTGGTGGTGTCCAGGTAGTGGATCTTGTAGAACTCCAGCAAGGCTGGCAAGTGGTCGAACTCCTGGTCCCCGATCTTGAAGCGGCGGTTGGGCAGCGAGTTGATGATGTAGTGGGACACACGGGAGTTCTCGGACACCGACAGCACATAGTCCCCGGGGCAGGTCGACGAGTCCCGGACTAGGAACATGCCGTGGCGCTGGCCCTGCAGCCGGGTCTGCGCCTCCTGGCGAGACACCGGCCCCATGTACCAGGCGGAGCGGTCTGAGGAATCAAACCTGGCGGAGGACATGGTGTCGGCCCGGGCTGGGCGGCGGAGGCGGCGGCTCTCGCCTCTCGGGAAAGCTTTACCACGGACGGCTTTGGGGCCAGCGAACGGCCTCTGGGCGCAGCTCGGGGAGCGCTCACAAGGCTGAGCCGGGACCTTCCTCTCGGCTCCGGGCCCGCAGCATCCTCCACCGCCGTGCGCCTGCACCGGGGCCCGGGGAGTTCGGAGCAAAGCGCGGGGGTCGCGGCGAGCAAAGCAAGGCAGCAGAGGAGGCCGCCGCCGGGCTGTCGGCCGCCCGGCGAACCGGGGGTGGCTCCCGGCCTGGAACCCACCGGCTACGCAGCCCCACGGGCCTGTACCCGCCCTCGCCGTCCCACGAAGCACCCTACAGCAACGAGCGTCGCGCCTCCACGGCGTTCGGACCCAGCCCGTTCCCAGTAGCCACAGCGACAAAATGGCGGCCGCGGGAGAAGTGGCCCGGCACCTCCCCCTTGGTCCAGCGCACCGCGTTTGCGCACGCGCGGGGCCCGGGGGTGACGCCACCGCCAGGGCCCTCCGCTGACGTCTCTCGGTGCAGCCAATCAGGACCGCGTTCGCGAGGGTCGGGGCGTGAGCTACCCGCCGCTGCTCCCGCGTTCCGGGAGGACACGGAGGAGCTGTGGTGGCGGGCACTCCCTTCTCGGGCCGCTAAGCGCCAGCGGGGGCGCTGCGGCTGCTGGATCTTTCCGACCTGGCAGGAAAACAGCTGGAACTGAGAGGGAGCAGCTTTTGGAAGACCTGCTTCTTGAAACAAAGCGTAAGGTGCCAGCTGATTCTCTAGCCGAGGAGGCGTGGCCCTCAGGGGACCCAGAGCTGGAGACAGACCCCGGGACCCAGCGGCTCGGCCTCGTGGAATGTGCCGGAAGGGGGTGGAGGTGAGGCGACCCACCCCAGGGGGTACTGCATGACGTCTGCCCTAGGTGAGCTGGCTGAAGTGTAAGCGGTCTAGGAAGGCTGCAGCTGGTGAGGACCTGGCCATCTCGGGCTCTGAATTCTCGCAAGTGTAGCGTAGAGGTTTCGCCTGCTGCACACTCTGCCGCCTTCTCCGACTTCATTTCCTGCCATTCTCCGTTGCTTATTCTGCTCCAGCCTAGGTGCCCTCCTAACATATTTACTCTCTCCACTCCCGTTAGAATGTAAATTTTAATGCAATATACTAGTCTTCCAGCCTGGTCTATCTCGCGAGTTCCAGGACAGCGGGGGCTGCCTCGAAACCTGGACCTTCCCTCGAAAAAGAATAAATAATAAATAAATAAATAAACAGAGAGAGAGAGAAAGAAAAGAAAAGAAAAAAGAAAGGAAAGAAAGTCCTGTTTGCCTTGAACAATATTTAGTCCCGAATGGATGAATGCTCAACTATTTGTTGGATGAAGGATTGTTGTAAAGAATTACGGGGGGGGGGGGCATGGAGAGACATGACCCCTATGGTAAGAGCGCCAGATACCGCTCTTAACAGAAGACCCGGGTTCGATCCCCAGCACCCCACATGGCGGCCCAAGAACCTCTGAAAACTCAACTTCCAGGGAAACTCCAAGTTCCTCAGGGGAATCTAAGTGAGGACACCGTCCTTCGGACCCTCCGCGCATTGCACGACACGGAGTGCACACACACCTTGCCATGCGACTAGTACATTCATACCACATTAAGAATAAATAGACATACAAAAAAAAAAAAAAAAGAACTTACCAGGGGGTTGAGGAGGTGGCCACGGGTTAAAGCCGCCGATTGCTCTTGCAGAGGGACCCGGTTCGATCCCCCAGCACCACATGGCATCTGAGACATTGTCTTAAACCCTAGTTCCAGGGGAATCTGAATCCTCCTCGCGGCAGGGGGCATGCACGACGTAGGGCGCCTTCACAAACCTACATGCAGACAGTACATTCATACACATACAAGAATAAATTAAAAAAAATAAAAAAGAATTACCAGGACACTGATGCCTGATTATTGGCCATAGCATCTACTCATTGTATGAACAGGAAAGCATGTCCCAAATTAAGGGTGGTGTCATACACCTGTTGTAATCCCAGGTGGAGACAGGAGGATCAGGAATTCAAGACTGGCCATGGGTACAAAAAAAAAGTCCCCAAAGTGAAAAGACACAAGACTGGCCATGAGTACAAAAAAGTCCCCAAAGTGAAAAAGTGACTGATAGAAACAAGCTACTTGTATCTCCTTTACCAGTGAAGAATATTCATTTTGGCCATTTGCATTCCCCCTTGATCTAGCAAACTATTAGATTGTAGAGTATTCGACCGGCAAAAGGCGAAATGTCAAAATCAACGTCGCCTTTTTGTGGATCAAACATATTTTCACCCTTCCCCAAGATATTTTCATGGAACCGGAAGACTAGCTTGGGAGCCAGTGCTTGCCAGCCAAGCCACATACGTAGGATGGTACATAACATATGCCTGCACTTCAGGACAGCATTCAAAACCAACAACAGGATGAAAAATAATTAAAAAAAAACAAAAAAAGGACATTTCCAGTTTCAGTCTCAGGTGTGAAATTGCATAGCTCAGAGTTTGAAATTCAGTTCAAGTAATGGCTTAGTTGACTAGATGAAGCATTACACGGGCTCATCTATGAGCTAACAGCTCTTAATTCCTAGGTAGAGTAAATGTTATTAGCCAGCTCTGCAGATGGAAGACAGGTAGGATCTCCTATTGAATTTCCAGGACAGCAAAAAAGCAATGTGGCCGTACCGGTTAAAGTAGGTGGCCTATGGAGCACGGTGATAAATGTGAGTTTTGGCTGAAGTCCAACTCACGGTGGCGCCAGTGGGTCCCAGAACTCATCCTGTGTTATTTCTCCTAGTCCCAGAATGTACATTAGGTTTGATATAGAAAATTAGAGACATTGGAGGAATCCCCACATTGGTTCCTGACCTGTGAATGTGAGGGCTATATAGTTTGGAAAGGAAATGAAAGCCAAATGGAAACCATTGGTGTTGCCTCTACCAGGAAAAATAAACCAAAAAAGTATGGTACTCCCTGAGGGTTGAGACCAGAAATATAGTGCCACCATCAAGGATTTGAAAATTGCAGGTGTGGTGATTCCTACACATCCCATTTAACTCTCCAATTTGGCCTGTGCAAAAAAAAGATGGATCATGGAGAATGACAGTTGTTACATGAAAACTCAACCAAAGTAGTTGACACCAATTGCAGCCGCTGTACCAGATTGGTGTCCTTAAAACTTGAGCAGCATTTAATATGTCTCCTGTATCTGGTATGTCAGCTATGATCTTGAGAATGTCTTTCTTCTCAATATTCCGTTCATAAGGACCACCAGAAGAAATTGCTTTCAGCTGGCAAGGCTAACAGTACAACTTTACTGTCTTACCTCAGGGTGTGTTAACTCTCCAGCCTTGTGCCCTAACTTAGTTAGAAGGGATCTTGATCGCCTGACCTTTCCACAACAATATCAACTTCTTTTTTAGTCCTCTATATTGATGATGTTCATCTATTGGACCCATTGAACAGGACCCGTAGCAGCTAGTCTATACTTTCTGGTAAAGCATATGCTGCATGAAAGATGGGAAATAAATCCACTAAAATTCAAGGGCCATCTACTTTCGGTGAAGTTTCTAGGAGTTCGAGTGGTGTGGAGCATGCAGAGACATTCCTTCTAAGGTAACGAATAAGTTGTTGCACATGGCCCTCTCCCTCCACCGAAGAAGAAAGAAGCACAACATTTGTGGGCCTTTTTGGATTCTGGAGGCAGCACATTCCTCATCTTGTGGGTGTGTTACTACAACCCATGTATCAGGTGACTAGTTAAGCCGCAGCAAACTTTGAGTGGAGGCCTTGGAACAGGAAAAGGCCTCTTCAACAAGGTCCAGGCTCCAGTGCAGGCTGCTCCATAAGGCCATATGACCCAGCAAACCAATGCGTGCTAGAGGTATCAAGTGGCAGATAAGAGATTGCTGTATGGGTCTGTGGCAGTCTCCACAGGGGAATCACATGTGGAGCCCTTGGGATTTTGGAGCAAGCTCTACCTTCATCTGCAAAAAACTATTCACTTTTGAAAGACAGCTCTTAGCGCTGCTATTGGGCCTAGTGATAACTGAACGTTTGACAATAGGCCACCAAGTCACCATGCGACCTGAGCTGCTCCATCAAGAGACTGGGTGTTATGCTGAACCACCATACCATAAAGTAGGATGATGCACAGCAACAGTCTATTGTCAAATGGAAGTGATACATACGGACAGGGCCCGGGCAGCCCTGAGGGCACAAACAAATAATGAAGAAGTTGCCCAAATGCTATTGTTTCCCACTCACTGCTTACAAATGCCTCCTGTGCTTAAGCATGGACTTATGGCTTCATGGAGGTTTTGCTCTATGATCAGTATGACTGAGGAAGAGACAGACTAGGCCCTGGTTTACTGATCGGTTCTGAACGCTATGCAGCACCACCCAGAAATGGACAAGTGCCAGCATTACAAGGCCTATCTCTGAAACAACCCTAAATGGCACGGTGAAGGAAAGCTCTCTTAACAGTGGGCAGAACATTCGGACAGTAGCACATGGTTGTGACATTTTTGCCTGGAAGGAGAAATGGCAGAGAGTTCGATTATATACTAATTCATGTGGCTATGTAAGCCAATGTGATTGGCGAACTGATGCGTTCAGGGGACTTGGAAGGAGTATGACTGGAATTGGTTAGAAAGAAAGACATTTGGGGAGGAAGTATGTGGATAGACCTCTCCAAATGGTCAAAGGATATGAAGATACTTGTGTACTCATGTAAATCTATTCAAAAGGTGATCTCAGCAGAGGATGAGTTTTAATAATCAAGTAGATCGTATGACTCGTTCTGTGGATAGTACATCCTCTTTCTTCAGCTATCCCATGTTGTTGCTCAATAGCCCATGAACAAAGTGGTCAAGGTGGCAGAGATGGGATTATGCATACATGCGGACTCTGACAGCATTGACTTCACTCACAAGGCTTATCTGGCTACGGCTGCTGCCGAGTTCCAGATGTGCCAACAGCAGAGACCAACATTTGAGCCCCCGATATGGTGCTATTCCCTGGGGTTACCAGCCAGCAACCTGTTGGCATGTTGACTACATTGGACCACTGTCATCATGGAGGCGGACAGCGTTTTGTGCCTTACAGGAATAGTATACTTATTTGGGTTTTATGGATTTGCCTTTCCTGCCCATAATATTGCTGCCAAATGCACATGAGATACTTATAACATGTTAGGTGGAATTATGACCTTGCCATTGTTTGCAATTGACATTTAAGCATAACATAAGGAGAGACTATTTATTGTGTGTCAAGTTGACAAGGGGTGGATTTGTGATGGTTAATCCTGGGTGTCAACTTGACTGGACTAAGGAACAAATAAGAGAAAAGGGATATTTGGATTGGACCACCTCAACCCAGATGGCCCACCCCAAATGTGGGTGTTACCTTCTGCCGGCAGACAGTATTTTAGGGCCACAGCAGAGGGAGCTGGTCCCTTTTTTTCTCCTGTGGCTTGTCTCTCTCATCTGGTGAGTTTGTCTTGCTGCTGTGATCAACCCTTTGGATGCCAGCGTGTACTGAGACCAGTAGATCTCCTGGAATCCATCCGGCCTTCAGCACCAGATTGGGACTACTGAGACATCCAGCCTTGCAGACTGAGCAGTTTCCTGGATTCTCAGCCTCTCCAGTGTGGTGCAGCTACTGTTGGACTCCTTGAACTCTGTCATGTGAGCAAATCAATAAATTGTATATAGCTATATATTCATCCTGTTGCTTCTGTTTCTTTAGAGAACCCTGACTAATACACTGGCCATGGGTACAAAAAAAAGTCCCCAAAATGAAAAGACAGAAGAAACAAAGCTACTTGTATCTCTTTACCAGTGAAATTTCATTTTGGCCATTTGCATTCCCCATGATCAGCAAATATTAGATTGTAGAGTATTCGACGCAAAAGGAGAAATGTCAAAATCAAGTGCCTTTTTGTGACTCAAACATATTTTCACCTTCCCCAAAGATATTTTCATGGGACCAGGAAGATAGCTTGGGAGCAGTGCTTGCCAGCCAAGCTACATACGTAGGATGGTACATAACACATGCCTGCACTCTCAGACAGCATACAAACACCAACACAGGATGAATTAAAAAAAAGGATATTTCCATGTTGTTTCAGTCTCAGGTGAAATTGCATAGCTCAGAATTTGAAATTCAGTTCAAGTAATGGCTTAGTTGACTAGATGAAGCATTACAGGGCTCATCCTAGAGCTAACAGCTCTTAATTCCTAGGTAGAAGTAAATGTATTAGCCGGCTCTTGAGGAGAGACAGGGTGGATCTCCTAGTGAATTCCAGGACAGCTAGGGATAGAGGGAGACTCTCAAAACAACAAAAAGTACTCGCCAGGTGTGGGTGGTGCATGCCTATAATCCTAGTACTCAAGAGGCAGAGGCAGGGCTGGAGAGATGGCCTAGCGGTTAAGAGTGCCGACCGCTCTTACAGAGGACCCGGGTTCGATCCCCAGCACCCACATGGCGGCTGAGAACCATCTGAAACTCCAATTCTAGGAGAACTCCAGTTCCAGGGGAATCCGAGACCGTCTTCTGACCTCCGCGGCATTGCACGACACGGGTGCACAAACCTACATGCAGACAGTACATTCATACACATACAGAAATAAATAAAATAAAAAAAAAAAAAGAATTACCAGGGGGTTGGAGAGGTGGCCAAGTGGTTAAGAGCGCCGATTGCTCTTGCAGAGGACCCGGGTTCGATCCCCAGCACCCACATGGCGGCTGAGAACCATCTGAAACTCCAATTCTAGGAGAACTCCAGTTCCAGGGGAATCCGACACCCTCTTCTGACCTCCGCGGCATTGCACACACGGCTGCAGTACATTCATACACATACAGAAATAAATAAAAAAAATTTTAAAAAAAGAGGCAGGAGGATTGTCACAAGTTCAAGTTTGAGACCAGTTTGATTTACATATTGGTTTCCAGAGTAGATACGGTTACATAACAATATTCTACCTCAAAAAGCAAAATAATAATAACAAGAATAAGAATAAGAAAGAAGAAGAAGAAGAAGAAGAAGAAGAAGAAGAAGAAGAAGAAGAAGAAGAAGAAGACTGGGTGTGGTGGAACATACCTTTAATCCCAGCTTGAGGGTCATAGATAGATTGATTTCTTGAGTTCAAGCATGGCCTAATCTACACAGTTCCAAGCCAGCTGCCTGGCTACATAGTGAAACCATGTCTCAAAAAACATAACAATAAAACCAAAATAGGGAAAGTCTATAATCTCAGCTACTCCAGAGGTTAAGTAGGAGGATAGATAGTTCAAAGCTTATGTAGGCAATTTAGTAAGATGCTGTCGCTAAATAAAAAGTAAAGAGCTGAGATGGCTCAGGGAGTAAAGGTGCTTGCTACACAAGCTTGGTGACCTGAATTCAATCCCTGGAACCTGCGTAAAAGGAGAGGGGCTGGCCAACTGCTCTTGCAGAGGACCCAGGTTTCATTCCCAGCACCCACACGCCAGCTAAGAACCATCTTGAACTCCAGTTCTAGGGGGATATCCGACACCCTCTTCTGACCTCCAAGGCTTTGCACAATACGGGTGCACCAACCTAAAAAAAAAAAGGAGAGAACCAACTCCACAAAGGTGTCCTCTTGACCACCACATATGCTCTGTGGTATGGCTACACACACATGGACATCATACATACACATCCCCCACAATAATAATATAACGTTAAAAATAAATACAGCCAGGTGTCGTGGTGAACCCCTATAAACTCAGCACTTGGGAGATAGAGCCAGGTGGATCTCTGTGAGTTCCAAGCCAGCTGGGGCTACAGGGAGACCCTGTCTCAAAACAGACAAAAAAAAAAAAGTTAAATACAAAGAGGGGATGTAGCTCAGTGGTAGAGTACTTGTGGAACATGTATAAGGCCCTAGGTTCAAGAACTGTGGTATAGGGGCCTGGAGAGATGGCTCAGCAGTTAGGAGCACCAGCTCTTCTAGCAGAGGACCTGGGCTCAGTTCCCAGCACCCACATGGCAGCTAACAACCATCTGTAACTCCAGTTCCAGGGGCTTCTGACCTCCATGGGCATTATACATCATGGATGCACCTACCTACATGCAGGCAATATACTCATATGCATATAATAGATAATTTTTTTGGTCTTTTTGAGACAGGGAATCCCTGTAGCCCCAGCTGGCCTGGAACTCACTCCAGGCTGGCTTTGAACTCACAGAGATCCACCTGCCTCTGCCTCCCGAGTGCTGGGATTAAAGGCACGTGCCACCATGCACAGGTGGATATTTTTTTTAAAAGAACTATGATATATGTAAAACATGGCACATAAAAGCATAAGATATAAGGGTGTTTTTTTTTTCTATGTACCGAAGGCTTATTTAGAAATCTTTCCTCCTACCTCCACTGCCCAAAGCTGGAATTGCAATGTATGCTACGAGGCCTGTTTGTCATTAGATGCATGTGCGTGCCTCTGTGTGTGTGTGTGTGTGTGTGTGTGTGTGTGTTTTACTCAAGATGGAACTTAGAGTCTTTTTTTTTTTTTTTTGGTATGTGTATGAATGTACTGTCTGCATGCAGGTTTGTGCACCCATGTTGTGCAGTGCCGCGGAGGTCAGAAGAGGGTGTCGGATTCCCCTGGAACTGAAGTTAAAGACGGTTCTCAGTCACCATGTGGGTGCTGGGGATTGAACCCGGGTCCTCTACAAGAGCAGTTGGCGCTCTTAACCACTAGGCCATTTCTCCAGCCCTGGAACTTAGAGTCTTATACATAGTAGGCAAGTGCTCTACCACTGTTATGTCTTCAGCCCTAGAGTTTTCCATTATCAGTATATATCCTATAGTCTATGTATATACATGTATATATAGTCTAAAAGTATGAACAGATATCTCTGTGAGTGAATGAGAATGGAGAAAAAAAATCCAACTTATTTTCTAGCTGATTGATCATTTTACTTTTAATTTTTAAAATTTATTTATTTTTTTCTCTACGTGTATGAATGTACTGTTTGCATGCAGGTCTGTGTACCCGTGTTGTGCAATGCCGTGGAGGTCAGAAGAGGGTGTCAGATTCCCCTGGAACTGGAGTTCTCCTGGAATTCGAGTTTCAGACTGCTCTCGGCCACCATGTAGGTGCTGGGGATCGAACCCTGGTCCTCTGTAAGAGCGGTCGGCGCTCTTAACCGCTAGGCCATCTCTCCAGCCCCATATTTTTTATGTGTATGTGTGTACTGTCTGCATGTAGGTTGGTGCACCCGTGTCGTGCAAAGCCACAGAGGTCAGAAGAGGGCATCAGATTCCCCTGGAACTGGAGCTAAAGATGGTTCTTAGCTGCTATGTGGGTGCTGGGAATTGAACCCAGGTCCTCTGCAAGAGCGGTGGGTGCTCTTAAGCACTGAGCCATCTCTCCAGCCCTGATTGATCGTTTTATTACCACCTCTTCTTTGCCTAGCCTTGATCTGGCTTTTACCCTTGATTTGACTAAATCTAGTCATTTGAGCTAGGCTTAATGGCACACATTTGTAATCTAGGATCCCAGCACTTAGGAGGTAAAGTCAGGAAGATCAAGCATAGCCATCCTCATCTACATAGCAAGTTCAAAGCCAGCCTGGACTCCTGAGACAGCAAAACCCAAACCAAACAAGCAAGGTATTTGAAGGTTGTCAGTGATTTTATGAAACTATTCTTTTTGTACATTTTTACTGCATATTTATTTAGTGTTCATCTGTGTGGTGTGTGTATGTGTACCGGCCATGGTACAGGTCTGGAAGTCAGAAGACAACTGGCAGGATTTGGTTCTCTTCTTCCAATGCGTGACCTTGAGACTTGAACTCAGATTGTCCAGCTTGGTTTGGGCCACAGGAATATTTACCCACTAAGCTATTGCACAGCCCCTATGGAAACTATTCTTAATCTGTTTATAAACATTTTTGTGTACATGCTGGCATACACATGCACATGTGGGTATGGGTGTGGGCATACACATGCACATGTGGGTATGGGTGTGGGCCCCTATGAGGGCCAAAGAGCAATTGGTTTTTGGTTTTTGAGAGAGATTTCTCGGCCTGAAATTCATTGAGCCAGCTAGGCTGAGTGAGGTCTAGGGATCTTCCTGCCTTTGCCTCTGTGGGCTGTGATCACAAATGTATACTGGCTTTTTTGTTTGTTTGTTTGTTTGATCTTTTTGAGACAGGGTCTCCCTTTAGCTCCAGCTGAGATCCGCCTGCCTCTGCCTTCTGAGTGCTGGGGTTAAATGCATGTGCCACTGTGGGAAAACAGTTAAGATGGGTTGGATTGAGGCTGGAGAGATAGCCTAGCAGTTAAGATTACTGACTGCTCTTGCAGAGGACCCGGGTTTGATCCCCAGCACCCACATGGTGGCTGATAACCGTCTGTAACTCCAATTCTAGGAGAACTCCAGTTCCAGGGGAATCCAAGACCCTCTTCTGACCTCTGCGGCATTGCACGACATGGGTGCACAAACCTACATGCAGACAGTACATTCATACACATACAAAAATAAATAAAATTAAAAATATATATATTAAAAAAAAAGATGGGTTGGATTCTAAGCCAATGGTACCTCCTGGCCACACCCATGGGTGGGGTGTAGTGACAAAAAGATTTAGCATTCGGCCCTGAGAATTGAGTCATGGATATTTAAGCAGACATGTTGGAATAAAAACCTCTCTCTGCATTTGAACCTCAACCTGCATACACATGGTGTGCTTTCCTGCATGTATTTTCCACATGGGTCATCCTAGGATTAAGTGGGCCCTGCCACAAATCTCGGTGGCGACATCACATGCCACCATGCCTGGGAACAAATGTATACTGGCTTTTTAAAATGTTTGTTCTACCTGGGCATGGATGCCTTTAATCCCAGCACTCGGGAAGCAAAAGCAGGTGGATCTCTGAGATTTCAAGGCCAGCCTGGTCTACATAGTGAATTCCAGGCCAGGTGAGGCTACAGGGAGGCCCTGTCTCAAAAAGACAAAAAAAAGTTAGTTCTGAAGATATGATTCATGTCTTCATATTTGTAAGGCAAACATTTTACATTCCAGCCACTGGGTTTTTAAAAATGTATTATTTTTATTTTTATGTGTGTGAGTGTATTGCCTGCATGTCCATAAGTACACCCATGTCATGCAATGCCTAAGGATGTCAGAAGAGGGCATCAAATTCCCCTGGAACCTTTACCAGAAGGTTGTTAACTGCCATGTGGATGTTAGGAATCAAACTCTGGTCTTCTGCAAGAGCAGCTGGTGCTCTTAACCACTAAGGCATCTCTCTAGTCTCTAGTCCCTGGTTGGTTGGTTTTAAATAATCATATTTATTCTTTGAGAATTTCACACATGTATATTTTGAGCATATCCAACCTCTACTTCCCACACACCCCCTGGAATCCCCCAGCATGTCTCTCTCCCCATTTCATTTCCTCTTTTTTTTTAATTTTTAAAAAAATTTTATTTATTTCTGTATGTGTATGGATGTGTTGTCTGCATGCAAGTTTCTGCACCCATGACGTGCAATGCTGCGGAGGTCAGAAGAGGGTGTCGGATTCCCCTGGAACTGAAGTTAAAGACGGTTCTCAGCCACCATGTGGGTGCTGGGGATTGAACCCGGGTCCTCTGCAAGAGCGGTCGGCGCTCTTAACCACTAGGCCATCTCTCCAGCCCCTCTTTTTTTCTTTTTAATAGCCCGCTGAGTCCAGTCACTGTGTCATATGCACAAGTGTGGCCCATCTACTAGCATCTATTGGCAACCTGTCAAGGGGCCACCCTCCCCAGAACGATCCTCCCAGTAGCCATCAGATGCCAGCAGCTCCTCATATAGGGATGGAGTCTTGTGAGCCCTTCCCCCATCCATACTAAAATTCAGACTGGCTTGGTCTTAAGTAAATCTTATTCAGAGAACCATGGCTGCTGTGAGTTCTTGCTTTCAATAGTCATGATAGCATTTCATAGCACTCCTTCTCTTCCTCCAGCTCTTACATGATATTTCATAGAACTCCTTCTCTTCCTCCAGCTCTTAAATGATGGCATTTCATAGCACTCCTTCTCATCCTCCAGCTCTTACACGATAGCATTTCATAGCATTCCTCATCCTCCAGCTCTTACATGATAGCATTTCCCAGCACTCCTTCTCTTCCTCTAGCTCTTACACGATAGCATTTCATAGCACTCCTCTTCCTCCAGCTCTTACATGATAGCATTTCACAGCACTCCTTCTCATCCTCCAGCTGTTACTTGATAGCATTTCACACACTCCTTCTCATCCTCCAGCTCTTACTTGATAGCATTTCACACACTCCTTCTCATCCTCCAGCCCTTACATGATAGCATTTCACAGCACTCCTTCTCATCCTCCAGCTCTTACTTGATAGCATTTCACACACTCCTTCTCATCCTCCAGCTCTTACTTGATAGCATTTCCACACTCCTTCTCATCCTCCAGCTCTTACTTGATAGCATTTCATAGCACTCTTTCTCATCCTCCAGCTCTTACATGATAGCATATCATAGCACTCCTCTTCCTCCAGCTCTTACATGATAGCATTTCCCAGCACTCCTTCTCATCCTCCAGCTCTTACATGATAGCATTTCATAGCACTCCTCTTCCTCCAGCTCTTACATGATAGCATTTCATAGCACTCCTCTTCCTCCAGCTCTTACATTCATCTTTGAAGATGATTTTTTAAATCTGGGTATGGTGTCACACCCCTTTAATCCCAGCACTTGGGAGGCAGAGGCAGGCAGATCTCTGTGACTTCAAGGCCATTCTGGTGTACAAGGTGAGTTCCAGGACAGCTGGCTTACCGGGAGATCCTGTCTCAAAAAGACCAAAATAAATAAATCAGTAAATAAAAAGATTTATTTTTTTAATTTGTGTGTGCCTGTGTGTCTGTATGTGTACCACATTTATGCAACTGCCAGCAGAACCAGAGAGGGCATTGGATCACCTAGAAGTAGGGTTACAGGTGGTTGTGAGCTGCCTGATGTGGGTGCTGGAAACTGAACCCAGGTCCTCTGCAAGAGCAGCAAGCGCAGCAAGTGCTCTTAACTGCTGAGCAGTCCACAGCTCTTACATTCTTTTTTTTTCGGTCTTTTTGAGACAGGGTCTCCCTGTAGCCCCAGCTGACCTGGAACTAGCTATGTAGACCAGGCTGGCCTTGAACTCACAAAGATCTACCTGCCTCTGCCTCCCAAGTGCTAGGATTAAAGGCGTGCGCCACCACACCTGGCTAGCTCTTACATTCTTTCTGCACCCTCTTCCTTGATATTTCCTGAGCTTTGGGGCTGGAGAGATGGCTCAGAGGTTAAGAGCACTGACTGCTCTTGCAGAGGACCTGGGTTCAATTCCCAGCACCCACATGGTGGCTAAGAACTGTATTTAAGTCCCGCATGGTGGCATGTGCCTTTAATCCTAGCACTCAGGAGGCAGAGGCAGGCAGGTTCTCTGTGAGTTCCAGGCCAGCTGGAGCTATAGGGAGACCCTATCTCAAAAAAAAAAAAAAAAAAAGGAAAGACAAATATGTGTATGTGTCTACATGAGTATATGCTGCATGAAGGCTGGGTCCATGGAGGCCAGAAGAGGGCATCAGATCCTTGGAGCTGGAGTTAGAGCCAATATGGGTGTTGGGAAGGCAGTAAGTGCTCTTAACTACTGAGCTATCTTTTCCAGCCCTAATGGTGAGTTTTAAATGTCAACTTCTTATAACTTAGAATTACCTGGGAAGATAGTCTCAATTGAGTAACTGTCTTTGGGGGAAATGTCTTCATTAGTCAGTAGGAAAACCCAGCCCATTGTGGGCTGCACCATCCATAGGCAGGGGGTCCTGAACCTCTCTAGGACAGGAGAAATCTAGATGAAAGCAGGCAAGCAAGGATGCATATATTCTCTTCTTGCTTCTATCTGTGAACATGATGTGATCAGCCACTTGAGTTCCTGCCTTGACTTCCCTGAATTATAAGTGCCTTCCTTATGTTATTTGTTGGGATATTCTATCCCAGCAACAGAAATGAAACTAGAATATTATCCAGGATTGTTTATCTTTGATTGTTACTAAAGTATTCATTGGCTAGTGTGATATTTGGGTAACTATAATATCAAACAGCCGTGCCTGCTCTCCCAGTTAACATCCTACTCAGAATCCTAGACTGAGCTTCTGAACATTCAACACTGCCACATCTAAGGCACCTGAACATAATAAATACATCAATGGAAAGAAAACAGCTGATAAAACAAGCAAAGAATTGTAAGAACAGTAAGAAGAAAAGATACACAAGGAAATCAGCGACTCTACAACAGCACAAGTTTTATTCAGGAAAAGACCTGTGAAGGAGAGATCACTGCTTCAAGAAATCACAGTACTCCCTGCCTGCTCACAGGCTGGGGTGGCGATAGGACAGAAAAAGGGAAGGAGGGAGGCAAATGGAGATTTCCTTTTTTGGTTACTTTAGTTCTGGACACCAAATTACTTTTGAGAATTGTCATTGTTTGACAAAAATGGGGGAATTTTACGAAATGGCATAACCATGGCTAACAGTAACACCAGACATGTAGATCCCAACACAGTAACATAAGAAATGACAAAAACAGGGCTGGAGAGATGGCCTAGCGGTTAAGAGCGCCGACCGCTCTTGCAGAGGACCCGGGTTCGATCCCCAGCACCCACATGGCGGCCGAGAACCGTCTGAAACTCCAATTCCAGGAGAACTCCAGTTCCAGGGGAATCCGACGCCCTCTTCTGACCTCCGCGGCATTGCACGACACGGGTGCACAAACCTGCATGCAGACAGTACATTCATACACATACAGAAATAAATAAAAATTAAAAAAAAATTAAAAAAAAAAAAAGAAATGACAAAAACAAGTGGTTAAATAGTCGACCCGACATGACCTAGAATTCTCTTGGAAGAACATCTCAGTGGAGACTGTCTAGATCAGGCTGGCCTGCGGGTAGGATTGTCTCAACTGTGTTGAGGTGGGAAAATGTACGCTTTGTTGGTGGCACCATCCTTTGGGTTTTGGTTCTTAGTTCTTGATTACATAAGTTGGTGGGTGGTGGGGGGCACTGAACACACACAAGAAGACACAAGGCAAGCATGCATTCATTTTTTCTCTCTTTTTTTTTGAGAGAGAGAGAGAGAGAGAGAGAGAGAGAGAGAGAGAGAGACTGTCTCCCTATAGCCTCAGCTGTCCTGGAACTCACTTCTGCAAGGTATTTCCTTTTGCTTCAGAATAATACAGAGAAGTAGAGATAAGTATAAAATGAGAATGTTCGAGATGGAGTATTGGATTGTTGGCTCATGCAGCTGTAGGGGTGAAGAGACCCAGCCAGCTAGAACACAGGCGGGCCTGTTGCCTCTAGGGGATTCAGGTGCTTAGCAATTGGTTGCTTTGGCTGGATCAGCTGGAGCACAGGGTGTGGGCCGGGTACTACATCCAGGCGGATTGTTGGATTATTGGCCAGTTGTGCATAGAGATTGGTTGCTTCAACCAGACCAGCTGGAGCTCAGGGCTCAGCAAGCAACTAACACCTCCCCCCCAACTGGAATTGCAGAGCCAGGGTCCAGGTGGGACTACAGTAAGCCTCACAACCAACCTAGAGGAATTGGCTGGCAGGATGAAGAGTGAGCACAGTGTTCAGAGGGTACCATCTGAATTGTTACCTACCCAGTTTTTGGAGAAACTGCAGAACAGAAAGGGAAGAGTGAGCTATACCTTCCAATATATAACCAAAGTTGAAAGCCTGAAGCCTAGACAAGTCAACACTCAATAAACAAGGATAAAACAATGAAGGCATCTGAAGGAATGAAGGAAAGCAAGCCTTCAACACAATGAAGAAATATTTGAGATTCGCATCAGAATACAAACAAAAAAGAAACCCATATTGCAAAAGCACAATGAAAGAACAACATGGGAAAAGTGCAGAATAATTCCACAACAAACTCTACCAACCCTACAGAAGATTAGTACAATGAGAGCTCTATAGAAGTAACCCAGGACAGATCTTAGAAGAACAATCATAGACATATTCAAAGAAATCATAGAATACAGAGAACAAAGGGGAGAGAATGAAAAACTCAGGAAGGACCTAGAGGGAGAGAATGACAAACTTTGGAAGAAAGTGGAAACACTGAAAAGATCCATGCTGAAATGAAAAAGGAGGGCAACCAGTGAAGCAAGGAGCTATAAGAAGAGATTGAGAAGCTCCAAAAGGAAGTGGAAATACTAAAGAAATCACAGGATGAAATGAAAAAGGGAATCCAGCACTCATCCAGTCAAGAGGAAAGGACAGGAAAAAGCCTCAGAAGCAGAATGGAGGAAGCAGAAAAAATATCAGACCTGGAAGATAACACAGAACAACTAAAAAGCTCAAGTAAAGACTATGAAAAAATTTTAAAGTATGCAAGAGTGGAACAACCAGGAAATGTGGGACACTATGAAAAGATCAAGCCTCTGCATCATAGGGATAGAGGAAGGAGAAGAATCCCAAGAGAATGGTATTGATCAGAATAAATTATTATATATTATATAATTTCTTCAACAGAATAATAAATGAAAATTTCCCCAAAGTAAAAAAAGACACTCTACAAATACAAGAAGCACATAGAATACCAAATAGACAAGATCAGTAAACTCCCCATGCCATATCATAGTTAAAATACTGGATGCCCAAAACAAAGACAAAATTCTGAAAGCCACAAGAGAAAAACAAAAAGTTATATATAAGGGGAAAAAACCTATCAGAATTACAGCTGACTTTTCGGTGCAAACTATGAAACCAAGAAGAACGTGGACCCAAGTATTCCCATGCTAAACAACTACAGATGCCAACCCAGATTATTATACCCAGAAAAAAATGTTGATTATAGTTGAAGGAGAAAGAAAAATCTTCCATGATATAAACAAGATGATAGAATATATGTCTGGAAAAAACAACCTTTCAGATAATACATGAAACAATTCAAAGTTACAGCATAATATTAATTTAAAAAATTTTTAATTTTATTTATTTTCATATGTGTATGAATGTACTGTCTGCATGTACGTTGGTGCACCCATGTCGTGCAATGCCACGGAGGTCAGAAAAGGGTGTCAGCGGATTCCCTAGAACTAGAGTCAAGGGCAGCTCTCAGCCAGCATGTGGGTGCTGGGGATCGAACCCAGGTCCTCTGCAAGAGTAGTTGGCGCTCTTAACTGCCAGGCCATCTCTCCAGTCCCTAATATTAATTTTAAAAACCCACTTTGGAGTGCACAGAGCTTAGATTGGGGATTTCCCAGGAACACCCAAAGCAGGATAAACAGGTATATCTCCCCCCCCTCACCAACTGGAATTGCCAAAGGAGTGTCCAAGTGGATTCTTTGGAGAACCTTCAGAACAGAAAGGGAAGAGTGAGTTAGACTTCCAATAGAAAGACTAAAACTTAGACAAGTCAACACTCCATAAACAAGGAGAAAAACAGATCAAACAAACAAACCCTGAAGGCATCTGAAGGAGGCAAGCAAAGCAAGCCTTCAACACAGTGAAGAGGCATTTGGGATTCACATTGGAATACAGGCAAAAAGAAACCCACATGCCAGGGACACGATGAAGGGACAACATGGGAAAGGTGCAGGACAATTCCACACCAAACTCTACAAACCCTGTGGGAGATTCCTACAGTGGAATCCCCCTGGGGATGGCCCAGGACACATCTTAGAGGAACAATTGCAGAAATATTCAAAGAAATCAAAGAATATAAAGAACAAGTCAGAGAACTAAGGAGAAAGAATGAAAAACTCAAGAAAGACCTAGAGGAAGTGGAAACACTGAAAAAGGAAACCAACCAGCAAAGCAAGGAGCTACAGGAACAGATTGAGAAGCTCCAAAAGGAAGTGGAAATACTAGAGAAATCACAAGACAAAATGAAAAAAGGAAATCAAACACTCATCCAATCAAGAGAAAAGGAACAAGTCAGGTGTGGTGGTGCACGCCTTTAATCCTAGCACTTGGGAGGGAGAGGCAGGTGGATCTTTGTGGGTTCAAGGCCAGCCTGATGTGAGTTCAAGGACAGCTGGGGCTACAGGGAGACCATGTCTCAAAAAGACCCCCCAAAAAAGGAACAGAAAAAGTCTCAGAAGTAGAATGGAGGAAGCAGAGTAAAGAATATTAGACCTGGAGGATAACACAGAACAACTAAAAACCTCAAGTAAAGATTATGAAAAATTTTTTAAAATACACAAAAGTGGAACAAGCAGGAATTGTGGGACACTATGAAAAGATCAAACCTCTGCATCATAGGGATAGAGGAAGGAGAAGAATCCCAAGAGAATGGTATTGATCAGATCTTCAACAGAATAATAGATGAAAATTTCCCCAAACTAAAAAAAAAATTTTTAATAGGAACGCTTCAAAGAGCGGAATTTGCGTGTCATCCTTGCGAGCAGAGGCCATGCTAATTCTTCTCCTTATCATTCACAATTTTAGTATAATGTGGCTGCCGAACAATTGCCCTTTGAATAAAATGGAATACCTTCCTGTCTATTCTGATTTCTTTTACCTTTTAGTCTCCTTTGTCTGATATTAAAAATCGATATTAAAACTCCTGCTTCCTTTTTGGTACATTTGGCTTTGAAATATTTTTCTCCATCTTTCACTTTAGGTGGTTCCTTCCTTAAGGTAAGATGCATTTCTTGTAGAGTATCACGGCATATTAGGGCTGGTTAGTTCAGTGGATATTTCTGAATTTTTCTGCCCTCTAATTCATCATTATTTCCTGTCCCGAGGCCTTCCGTCTTCTACGTGTCTTTTGATATGGGGAGTATATTTAGTTCCAAAAATTTAACCTAAGTATTATAGACGGTTTATAAATAAATTTTAAAAGACCATTTGCGTGGCAAGTGTGGTTAGGCTACTTTCCTCCATTTTCACCATTTCTTATTTTGGGTATAATCACGATTTTCATCCATTTTTTATGGTCCCTAGGTTTTGTAACTTCTGCCAGATATGCGCCAAATTGGTAGATGTTAATTATTATTTACAATTTGCTTTCTTCTCTTTTGATCTTAAGGTGCTGGGCAATTCTATTAGTTCCTTTCCTTTCTGTCCTTAAGTGATGAATTGCTTTCAGCAGTATTTTATGAAGTGTTGTTTTTCCAGACATGTATAGTTATTTTNTTTTTTTTTTTTGAAACAAGGTCTCCACTGTAGCCCCAGCTGTCCTGGAACTCACTCAGTGACCAGGCGTCCTTGAACTCACAAAATCTGCCTGCCTCTGCTCCCAATCTAGAATTAAACGTGCAACTACCACCTGCCCAGGTATTCTAATTTTAAATACCAATAGGTAAGTATTTTGGATAAAAATTGACATTAATAGATAACCTAACTAGACATCATTGTGTTTTTTAAAATACTGATTACTATGACCCTAGAGATTTTTTTTTATCACAACCCCTACATAATTTTTAAGTATGCACTCTACAAAAGTGGCTTGTATGATTATTATTTTACATCTTTTTTATATTTCTCAAAGATATTTCTACATATAAGCACAGGGTCAGATCACCATTAACATTGCTCATTGCCATTACAACTAGTACTTATCTACAATCACAGATAGGAACCATTTGTGTGCTTTCTGGACTGACATTACTTCACTCACATTTATCTTCTAGCTCCATCCATTACCTGCAAAGTTCATAATTCATCTTTCTTTACTGTTGCATGGAACTCCACTGGAGATGTTAACCGCATTTTCTCACAATATTTCTATCTACTCGTCAGTTGAGGGGCACTTGGTTCCAGCTCCGCATTGGAAAGAGCTGCAACAACATGATAGTGCATGTACTCTGCAGTAAAGATCTGTGGTACATACCCAGAAGTTAGGTATGCTGGGTTCGTGCAAGTTCACTATAACTTCCAAGGTTACTCCCACACTACTTCCTAGTGGCCTGTACCAGTACATTCCCACCAACATGCATGAGTGTCCTTTCCCACAACCTTCCACACTTTGTTGTCATTTGTTTCTTGATCTTAGCCAGTCTTTTTAATTCTTTTAATTTATTTTATTTATATTATCTGTTATGTATATGCATATTAAACATATGCGGTTTTGCACCGTGTCGCTGCAAGCCCGGAGGTCAAAGAGGTGCGGATTCCCCGAACTGATTTCCGGAATTGGTGTTATCAGACGGTTCTCGCGCTGCATGGGTTGCTAGATCGAACCTGGTCCTCCTGAGGCAGCGGTCGGTGCCTTAACTGCTAGCATCTCTCAGCCCATCCTAGCCATTCTTATTGAGTAAGATGATAACTTAAAATGGTTTTAATGCATTCACTACAATGTTGAAAGACTTCTAAATTGTTTCGCAGCCATTTCAATCCCTTACTGTGAAGCTCTGTTCAGCTCTTTGCTCATCTTTTGAGTGGGTCATTTTTTTTTTTTTTAATATTTTATGATTTTTTCAATATTTTTTGGTCATTTGTATTTCTTCTATTCATACCCTATCAGGTGTATAGTTACCTCCCATTCTCTAAACTATCTTTTCCTCTACTGATTGTTTCTTTTATGATACAGAAGCTTTTGACTTTAATGAGTCCCATTTTTCAACTATTTGCCTAATTTGCGGTACGGCTGTCTGATTTAGGAATCTTTTCCTACACCTACATCTTTAGCTTCTCCAACTTTTTTTGTATCACTTCAGAGTTGGGTTTCATGTTGAGCTCTTTAATCCATCTGGATTGACATTTTTTTTGATTTTTGAGACAGGTCTCCCTTTAATTCCCACTGGCCTGGAGCTCACTCCTGTAGACTGACTGGCCTTGAAATTCACAGAGATCCACCTGCCTCTGCCTCCCACATCTGGGACTAAGGATGTGCCACCATGCATGGCTGGAGTTGACTTTTGTACTGGCAAGCGGTAGGGGTTTAATTTCGTCTTCTACAAGTGTGATCCATTTTGCCAACACCAACTTGCTGAAGATGCTGTCGTTTCCTCCATTGGATCTTCTTGCCCCCTTGTTCAAATATGAGATGGCTGAAAAATTGTATGTGCCAGTTTGGATCTTTCAGTTTCTTGCCACTGGCGTTCAACAGCGGTTTCTTGACAGTACCAAGCTGTTTATGACTAACCCCTGTAATATAGTTTAAGTCTGGTATAGAACCCCCCAGTGTTTTCTTTTTTGCTCAGGTTGCTTGGCTATTATGGGGTCTTTTTTTCCAAATAATTCAGAGGACTTATTTTTCCCACCTGTGAAGAAACTCTTGGATTTTAATTGGGATTGCATAAATCTGTATAAGAGTTTGGGTTAAATGGACATTTTTACGTATATTATTTTTCCCAATCATGAG
Organism: Rhizomys pruinosus; assembly: GCA_009823505.1. NCBI lineage: Eukaryota > Metazoa > Chordata > Mammalia > Rodentia > Spalacidae > Rhizomys > Rhizomys pruinosus. Next base: position 1,757,977 of record VZQC01009573.1, on the reverse strand, counting down.
CATGGGAAGTTTTTCCATCTTCTGATATCTTCTTCCAATATCAGGGGATTAAAAATTTTTTGTAGAGAACTTTGTGTCTTTGGTTAGGATTGTTCCTAAGTATTTTATTGTTTTTGAGGCTAACTGTGAATGAGAAGTTCTCCCTTGTCCTTCTTCAGTTGCTTGTTTTTGGTGTAAAGAAAGGCTAATGATTTTACTGATTTTTCTAGGTTTTATTTGTATCCTGCCACTTTACCTGATCTCTTGATCGTTTCTAGGAGATTTCTTGTGGAGTTTAAGGGGCAAATCCCTTAAGAAACTATCATATCATCCAGCAAAAGGGATGCTTGACTTCCTTGTTTCCCAATTAGTACTCCTTTAAATTTCCCTTTCTGTCTTATCCCTAGCAAAGTATTTCAAGCTCTATATTGAAGGAGTGGTGAAGGGGCAGCTGCCGAGTTTCCTACCTTTAAAGGGATTTTTTCTGTCATTTCCCCATTTTTGGATGATATTGGCTGTGGGTCTCTTGTATATGGCTTTTGATTACACTGAGGAATGATCCCTCAATCCAATTCCCTCTAGGAACTTAAACATGAAGAAGATGATTTCATGTGGTTTTTGTCTTTTCAGTCCCATTTAATGTTTATATATTTATTGAGTTTCATATGTTGAACCATCCCTGCAACTTTGATATGAATCCAACTTGGTCCTAATGGATGATCTTCTTATGTGCTCTGCACTGCAGTTTGCAAGTGATTTGTTAGAATTTTTGCATCGTTTCATATAATGAGATGTAGTCTATAAATTCCTCCTTTTTGGTATTATCCTTGCCTGGTTTGTATTAGAGTGATGCTGGCTTCAATAGAAGAATCTGGGAGACATTCCCTCTGTTGTATCCCTTCTAAACAATTTGCGTAATAATGTTGTAAGTCTTTTTGACATTTGTAGAATTCTGCATGAAATCCATCTGGGCCACGGGCTTTTTTTAGTTAAGAGTGTTCTTATAAAAACATCTTTTTTCAAATTTATTCTTTCATAATTCAAGTCTTTATAGACCTGTATCGAAACTCTTCTTGGTTGAATGCTATTTGGTGATTCCCAGGATTTCAGATATTATCCATTTCAGTCTAGGTTTCAAACTTAGTAGAGTATAGGATTTATATTCCCATAAGATTTCTGATCTTTCATTGTCTGTTTGTGAATATTTCCAGCTTTCATCATCAGATTCTATTGATTTGAGTGTTCCTTCTTTCTTGCTTAACTGGGTTAGAGGTCTAGTCATCTTTTTATCTTTCAAAAAACAAACTTTTGATTCATCGATTTTTTTTTGTTTTTGGTATTTCTACTTTTGTCCCGTTGGTTATTTTGAGAATGTTCCATGGAGGTGCTGAGTAGAAAGTGTAATTCCTTATTGTTAGGGTGGAATTTGCGTGAAGTGTCTATGAGGTAATTTGGGTATCATATCGTTCAGTTCGTAATCTGTTATCTCCGTTGTCCTGTTGACCTAATCAAAAGACTCCAGTGAGGTATTAAAAGTCCCCTAACTATGAAGTGTACTGGGGTTAGTGTGTGACTTGTGGTCCTGGAATTGTCTTTTAAAATTTGGGCAACCAGAGTTCGGTGCATATATAGTCATATTTGTGAAATCCTTATCATCAAGTAACAATTCACCGTTCTCCTTTGGTTTTTTTTTTTTTTTTTTTTATTATTTAATAGGAACTGCTTCACAAGGCGGATCGTGTCATCCTTGCGAGCAGAGGCCATGCCTAATTCTTCTCCGTATCATTCACAAATTTTTAAGTATAATTTGGTGCCGAACAATTGTTCCTTTGAATAAAATGGAATACTTCCTTGTCTATTCTGGATTTCTTTTAACTTTGTAGTCTCCTTTGTCTGATATTAAAAATCACCGATTTAAAATCCTGCTTGTCCTTTTTAGTACACATTTGGCTCTTGGAAATTTTTTCCATCCTTTCACTTTAGGTGGTTCCTATCTTGTAAGTAAGATGCATTGTAAACAGCATATAGTGGGTTCTGTTTCCTAATCCATCTCCCAGTCGATGTCTTTGCAGTTGGGGATTTATATCCATTAAATTTAAGGTTATAACTAAAGATTGTGTTGCTTCCTTATCACGGCTTATCTATCCAATTTTCATTTTGGTCTATGGTTGTAGCTTCTGCAGTATTGCTATTTATATAGAATCTCTGTCTTCTAGTTCCTGGCATAGTCCTTTCTTCTGTCCTTGATTGCTTCAAGTATTTCTCTGAAAGGTGTTTTTCAGACATGTATTCTTTCATCTTGTTTATGTGCATCAAAGATTTTTGCCGCTCTCCTGTCAAGCTTATAATGCGACATTTTGCTGGGTGAGAGTAACCGTGGTGTTGGCAATCTATAGTCTTTAACTGGGGAATGCTGTTGCTCCAGGTTCTTTCTTGGCTTTCATATTTGCATGGGAAGACAGTTAAATTCTATATTGTTTCCCCTTATATGTAACTTGTTTTCTCATTGTGCTTCAGAATTTTTCTTGTTATTGGGCCAAAGCTAGCATTTTAACTATGATATGGGTGGGGATTTTCTCTTCTGATTGTCTTTTGGCGTTCTATGCTTCTTTATTGTATGGTTTGAAAAAAAAAAAAAAAAAAAAAAAAACAAAGGAACAATTGACGATGAAGAATTCACAATCATGACTATATATGCACCAAACTCTGGTGCACCAAACTTTATAAAGACAATTCTCCAGGACCACAAGTCACACACTAACCCCAGTACACTCATAGTAGGGGACTTCAATACCCCACTGAGTCCTTTTGATAGGTCAACAGGACAACGAATAAACAGATATCTGAACTGAACGATATGATACACCAAATTGACCTCATAGACCTCTACCAAATATTCCACCCTAACACCAAAGAATACACTTTCTACTCAGCACCCCATGGAACATTCTACAAAATTGACCACATACTGGGACACAGAAGAAACCTCCACAAATACAAAAAAATCGATGAATCCAAAAGTTGGTTCTTTGAGACAATAAACAAGATAGACAGTTAACCAAAAGAAAGAAGGAACAACTCCAAATCAATAGAATCTGTGATGAAAGGGGAAATATCACAACAGACAATGAAAAGATCCAGACAATCTTATGGGAATATTTAAAAAACCTATACTCTACTAAGTTTGGAAACCTAGGAGAAATGGATGAATATCTGAAATCCTGGGAATCACCAAAGCTCAACCAAGAAGAGTTCAACAGCTTAAACAGACCTGTAATATATGAAGAAATTGAAGATGTAATAAGAAACCTCCCAACTAAAAAAAGCCCGGGCCCAGATGGTTTCACTGCAGAATTCTACAAAAATGTCAAAAAGACTTACAACCATTATTACTCAAATTGTTTAGAAGGATACAAACAGAGGGAATTCTCCCAGATTCCTTCTATGAAGCCAGCATCACTCTAATACCAAAACCAGGCAAAGATACAACACAGATTTAAAAATTCTGAACAAAATATTTGCAAACCACATACAGACCCACATCAAGAAGATCATCCATCATGATCAAGTTGGATTCATACCAGATATGCAGGGATGGTTCTACATACATAAATCAATAAACACGATCAAACTTATAAATGGACTGAAAGACAAAAACGACATGATCATATCAATTGACATGGAAAAAGTCTTTGCCAAAATTGAGCATCCCTTCATGTTTAAAGTCCTAGATGGAATTGGATTGGAGGGATCATTCCTCAATATAATCAAAGCCATATACAGGAAACCCACAGCCAATATCATCCTAATGGGGAAACGACAGAAGTATTCCCTTTAAAGGAAGGAACTCGGCAAGGCTGCCTCCTGTCACCACTCCTCTTCAATATAGTGCTTGAAATACTTGCTAGGGCAATAAGGCAAGAAAAGGAAATTAAAGGAGTTCTAATTGGAAAAGTGGAAGTCAAACTATCCCTTTTTGCTGATGATATGATTGTTTACTTAAGGGATGCTAAAAACCCCACCAGAAAACTCCTAGAAATGATTAAGAGCTTCAGTAAAGTGGCAAGATACAAAATTAACCTAGCCTATCTTTACATCAACAACAAGCAACTGAAGAAGGAGTACAAGGAGACCTTCCCACTCACAATACCCTCAAAAACAATAAAATACCTAGGAACAAACCTAAGCAAAGACACCAAAGATCTCCACAACAAAAATTTTAAACCCCTAAAGAAGGAAATTGAAGAAGACATCAGAAGATGGAAAAACCTCCCATGTTCACGGATTGGGAAAATTAATATAGTAAAAATGTCCATTCTACCCAAACGCTTGCACAGATTTAATGCAATCCAAATTAAAATCCCCAAGAGTTTCTTCACAGGCTTGGAAAAAAAAAGTCCTTAATTTCATTTGGAAAAAAAAAGTCCCTGAATACCCAAAGCAACCCTGAGTGAAAAGAGCAACACAGGGGGATCTCTATACCAGACTTCAAACTACAGGTCTATCATCATAAAAACAGCTTGGTACTGGCAGAAAAACACACCTGTTGACCAATGGAACAAAACTGAAGATCCAAACTTGAGCACATACAGTTTCAGCCACCTCATATCTGAAAAGGGGGCCAAGAAAACACAATGGAGGAAAGACAGCATTCAGCAAGTGGTGTTGGCAAAACTGGATCACCACTTGTAGAAGAATGAAATTAAACCCCTACCTCTCGCCCTGTACAAAAGTCAACTGCAGATGGATCAAAGACCTCAACATGAAACCCCAAACTCTGAAGGTGATAGAAGAAAAAGTTGGCAGCAGACTATAAGATATAGGCATAGGAAAAGACTTCCTAAATCAGACAGCAGCTGTGCAAGAATTAAGGTCAACAATTGACAAATGGGACCTCATTAAACTCAAAAGCTTCTGTACATCAAAAGAAACAATCAAGGAAGTGAAGAGAAAATCCACAGAGTGGGAGGAAACCTTCACCACAGATACATTGGACAAAGCATTGATTTCCAGAGTATATAAACTACTCAAAAAACAAAGAAGAAAACAAATGAATCACTCAAAAGATGGAGCAAAGAGCTGAACGGAGACTTCACAAGTGAGGAATTAGAGACAGCTGAGAAACATCTTAAAAAGTGTTCAACGTCACTAATAATTAAGGAAATGCAAATTAAAACCACTTTAAGATATCATCTTACTCCAATAAGGCTGGCTAGGATCAAGAAAACAAATGATACCAAGTGC